>JASVEL010014079.1:0-10486 GCA_032618575.1 Nicotiana noctiflora
ACTTTTGAATATATTTTTGTGGATGATTTCTACTAACTAACTTTTGCAAGAAACTAAAGACTTGAAAGAAATAATTTAATGTGGTGTAAAGAATAAAGAGAAAGACAAAGGTATTGATTTCCCCTATTGATGGAATCCCTTCTATTTATGCTCATACAAATTTTCAATATTATTCTATCAATCATGAACGCTATTTCTACCATAATTCTCCCCCGAGAAATTACAATAGTTTACTAGTGCACTCTTCCGAGCTACCCTAGCTAGCTTTAATTTGAACAGTTCACTTTAGATTGCACCCAAGGTTTCGTTATTCCTAACCCTACCTTTACGCCTACAATTATAGATTCCTCCAATAATCTTGGTGCGGTGTTGTTCAACAATTTACCTAAATATGCACTCTTTTCCAAGTTATGCACACTAAATAGGCACATCTAATTGAGGATCCTGTCAATTAACTACAACAAGAACGAAGCTGATTAAATAGAAATCTAGCTAACAATTTGTAATCACATAACCCAGAAGTTCATCACTCAATAGGTTCCATCAAAACCTTAGATAAAGATTTAGCTACTCATAATCAAAGAAACAAGATAGATAATTGAATTCATAATCAAAGATTCAATGTAAAAGAAAGAAAGATGTTGAGCGAGTTCTCTCTTACTAGTTTTCTTGCAAAAGTAGTGAATAATACAATACTTGCCTCTCTTGGGCGAATCCTAATATTAAATATAGGGTTTAGGTTACATAATTTCTGTTTAGACAATTTTGGCCTTCAAAATTTCGACGTCCACCGCGGTTCGACCGCGGTTGCGGTGCAACCGTGGTGGATCAGGTTCTCTGAATCTCAAAACTTCCGCAGGCCTCTTCCACTGCGGTCGCGGTGGAATCGCGGTAGAACAATGCAGCGGATTCTTCAATCTGTTTTTCAGCACAAACTCCTAATTTGTTCCACACTTGGCCGTTTCACCGTTTCATGACTCCAAAACTGCTCATTTGGTCTTCTTTAGCTCATGTATACCTATAACACATTAAAAACACTAATAAGAGCATTTTTTCATTATAAAAAATATCAAAACAACAATAAAGTGTGATTATTTAGGGCATAAATATAGTCAAATTCACCTGTTATCAATATTCTTGAGTCTGAGCCTCTTAAGTATCCCTTAGCATGTGATTTATGAGTTTTCGGGTTTTAGGAGTTTGTTAGCTTCGTGAATTGTTAATGGTATGTTACGAGCGGCACCTTAAACCTTGTTTATTTTTACCAGTTCAGTTTTAATTATTGTTCTTCGGCAAATTTTGGTTTATCTTCAGCATTACTAGGCTTACCTTGTCATAGGGACTAGGTGCCATCATGATATGTTCATGGAGGGTTAACTGGGATCGTGACAACGAGGCCGAGTGTTGACTCGGAAAAGGCCGAGTATTGATTCGGATGAGGCCGAATACTGATCCGGGCGAGGCTTGATGCTAATTCTGGCGAGGCCGAATGCTGATGCGGGTAAGGCCGCATGTTGATTCGGGCAAGGCTGCATGTTGATTCGAATGAGGCCGAATGTTGATTCGAACGATGCTGAGTGTTGATTTAAACAAGGACGAGTGTTGATTCGGGTAAGGCCGAGTATTGATTCGGACGCGCCAAATTTTAATTTGGGCAAGGCCGAGTGTTTATTCGGACGAGGCCGAATGTTGATTCGGACGAGGCCGAATGTTGATCTGGGCGAGATTGAATGTTGATCCCGGCGAGGCTGAATGTTGATCCGGCCGAGGCCGAATGTTGATTCGGGTGAATGCTCATGCTTCTATCCCACTTAGAAAAATAGCCAGTTAAACGAAACAAAATTGTTCGTTAACTCGATTTGATCGATCGGCGAGTGGGGAGGAGTGACCATGTTCCCTTCTCCGATTATGCTTTTAGTGACCGCTACAACTTTGGCAAGGCTGTCTGCTTTGATATACTATTCTCGAGGGATTTGTTCGAGCTAGCATTCATCGAGTTCAGGTAACAACTTGCAGATCTCGGCATGATATTTTTTGCAGTCTTTGTTCTTTGATTTGCAAAGTCCGAGTGACTTGATTAACAATGAGCTGAGAGCCGCACCGTAGAATGACTCGTTCTGCTAGCTTTAGACCTGAAATCATGGCCTCGTGCTCGGCTTTGTAGTTAGTCATATCTAGTCATCTTATGGACTGACAAATTACTTCGCATGTTGGGACCTCAAGTTCGAGTCCCAGTCTCGATCCTGATGCATTTGTAACTCAATCTTGCGATGCTACAAACCAAATCTTGAAAATCTCATTATCCAAATTCAAATATATGACCATGTCAGCACCAAATATAATTGTAAGATATCATTGACCAGAGGAATTTTCCATCTCAAAGCATCTGCAAGTATAATATTTCTTCCGGTCATCTTACCATCATATACATACTTTCACATTGATTTTCAGTGATACATTGACGGGCATTGCTTGATAAATCTTCAATACTTGCTTAACTCATTAAGAGTACTTGAACATTGATGACTAATATGCTACTCAACAACTTTCCATGATCAATCAAGCAACTCAGCCGTTAAAGGCAAAGATAGTTCGATCCGGCGAGAATTCGAGTGAATCTAATTTTTCGCGGCAAAATTTGATGACACAATGCCAATGAGCAGAAAGTAGAACTAGAATTGAATTTTAGATCTAGAGAAAACTAAAATTTTAACTAAAAAATCTTCACAAACAACGCCAAATTGTTTGGTTCAAAAAGTATGAGACCTTTTTGTCAAACTAATTGAATAAGCAGATAGAGGATAAATCCAAGTTAAGGATAACTAATTCTAGATCAGAGATAAATAACATGAATATGAAAATATAGTTGAGTATAAATGCTGGCAGTGATTATGGTCATATTTAATAATATGAAAAAAGGCATTAAGCAACATCAAATAGTAATAAAATATAAATAAAGGAAAAGATTCACTCAATCTTGAGTGAGACATTCCTCTTTCATTTGATAAAGATGAATGATAGACAAATACAAGCATCTTAGGACCCTCTTCGAATCTGATAAAGGGTAACAAATAATCTAATCTCTTTAGAGAGATGTGATTATATATTTTCTAGAGGGGGAGTCTGTCCCTTTTAAGAAGTCATCTGTTCCTATTTATAACGAATATCCTAGAAAACCTTAAAATAATACAATTAGAAGGAATATCTAGTAGAATATTCTCTTTGAAGATTCCAAAGCAAAACTAGTTGTTATAGCTATCTGCACTGCTCTGCCTCGTCCTTATTGATCATTGCTCGACCTCGTCCTTATAGATCGTTGCTCGACTTCGATCTCGTAGATTGCTGCTCGGCCTTGGACTTATAAATAACTACTCGACTCAACCTTATAGATCACTTCGATTCGCAAGTTACTCATGACAAGTATCTCCACATGCCGAATTTCTCCGATTATATTTTGACCAATATACCTCTATTTTTATCCTTTAGTTTGTAGGCGTGGATCTGATTATGAGACACCAATTAGATAGATAAAGCTAGTTAGCGAATGCCGTTACAACTCTCACGAGGATACTTGGAAAGATGGGTGAAGAAGCAATTACATATCAGACAATTCCAATAAACTTGTATGAGCAACACAAAATGAGGAAAAAAGGTAATCGTATGTCCTTATTCATTGATTTTGTAACCTTTGGTGTGACACAAAATAAGAAACTAAGTTTAGTAAGTGATTCATTATTTAGACTCGCTAGGTGGTGGCTTCTACTCGATGTTAATTTTTGTGGTAACTCATTATTTTTATTAATTGACAACTCGATCTTCAAACTATTTCGCACAATCCTTCCATCTTGAGTTGTTAATTCTTATGTCCCTGGTGCAGCATGACGAGTTCCAAGGTCTGATTTATATATACTAATGGGGCCGTGGAGGGTCACAGACAAGCGTGAACAAAACTATATTATTGTAAGCAAAGGCGAGCTTGTGTAAAGAAATGGAAGACCACGAGGCTATTAATGAGATGTTACTGTATATGGTAGAAATCGAAAGTTTGATTTCATGAGCATCAAGGCATCTCCGAGGAAATGTGAATTAGTGGTCTCGGCAGAAAAAGGTAAAGTTTCCAAGGCATGCACGGTCAAGTCTAGTGGGCTAGTAAAAAGGCGAATCAAGACATTAAATGGTTGTGTCAACCTAGAAATCTCTTCTTCGCGTTCGCGTTTAGAGCCTCGCGTTCGCGATGCTCTCTCTCTCCCTTCAACGCATTCGCCTATACCTTCCCGCGTTTGCATAGTTGTACCGCCTAACCCTTCCCGTTCGTATATATATTAACGTGTTCGCGTAGGGCAGTCCTTGGGCCTCCAAATTATTCTTCTTCACGTTTGCGTATGCCCTGTCGCGTTCGCGATGAGTAATTGAATACCTTCACTTTTCCTTCTTCGTGAACGTGATACTCGCGATGACCAATTTTCTGGGCAGATAGATTAAATTCTAATTTCGAGGGTTTCACCTTTTTTATCACATTTTGACTTCTAGAGCATGGATTTGGACGATTTTTGAAGGAATTTTTACCTGGGCTACTTGGGTAAGCACTTCTCGCTCGATTTAGACTAATTTTCATGAATCTCCTCTTAATTTCATCCTTTAATTTCAGTTTTCTTATTGAAAAAGAACTCCATAGGCCGAATTAGTGAGTTTTGAGGGGGTATTTGACCTCCGATTTGAGAGATTTTTATATGGTTAGACTCGTGAGAGTACGAGGGTTCTGAAAATGCAAAAATTATCCAATTATGAAACATTGGCCTGAGGGGAATTTTAGTTATTTTGCCTAATTTCGTGTTTTAGCTTTGAATTAAATAGTAGAATCAGTTACTTGAGATGTCATTTACAATGTGTGATTTAAATGAATAGATTCAGGCCATTTGGAGTCGAGTACTCATGTTAAGAACGTGGTTGCTAGTTGATTTTTAGCCAGTTCGAGGTAAGTATCTTGCCTTATCTTGTGTGGGAGACTTCCCCTTAGGATTTGAGTCTTCTTTGTTCATTGTACTACTTATACGTGAGGTGACTAGTGCGTGCTCGAATTTATTTGTGGAAAGTTGTCTCTTTTAGGCTCTTAGATCCTTATAATCACCGAACATGAAGTTGTTTTCTTGATACGATTGAGTTCCACGTTATTAGTTTCACCTCTACATGAGTTACTTGGAATTTATTTCCCTTTATGATTATTCTTGTTGCCTAATTGATTTTTACTTGTGTAACTGTGGATATTTACCCCTTTATAGGTATACTGTCATTCTTAACTGCTTGTCCTTACTTGGTAAGTATCATCTCTTTCTCTCATGTAAATAATTGGCCTTAATTGGAAAGAAGTTAGATATCCCATGTTTAGTTGATATTTTTCCTTGATCGTAATTATTTGATCCATGTTAGCTTTCTTGTTATTGAACTGAGTATTTTGGCGTCATTGTTTCGTATTATTTCTTCCTTGTTGAGTTGTTCTTATTGTGCTTAGTATTCTCTGTCTCAGTTATTCCTTGTGAGTTAGTTGTGTTGTCTTTTGGTGAATGGAATTTCTTGAGTTGATTCTCTTGCTTTGTTCCTGTGTATATTGTCATTGTTGTGTTGTACTTGAGATTGTGATGCATGAGGTTTCTGCCGTACAGTTGTTGAGATTGTGATGCACGGGGTCTTTGATGTGCGGCTGTTGCTACTGTGATGCACGAGGTTTCCGTCGTGCGGTTGTTGTTAAAGAGTTGCACGAGGTCTTTGCCGTGCCATTATTGTTATTGATATTTTTGCACATGCGGCGTAATAAGGCGAGATATGTGATATACTTATATGTGGGTTGTGCATGTTGTGGAATAAGGTGTGACATTGTTATACACATGTGGCAAAATAAGGCGGTGCCTGTTATATTATTATTTATTACACACGTGGAGAAATAAGGGGGACTATGTCAGGGATTGATTGTGTAGAGTTGTGACGGCCTGCTGAGGCATTTCCTGTTTGCTTTGTATTGTGATTTTGGGTTGTTTACTTATATGAGCGTTACCGCTTGGGAGTTATGGGGAAACATTGTACATGCGGTCCGTTCTCCTTTTTCATATTACTCGTTGGTGTAATGTTCTTGTTAAAACACTTGCACAAGTCTACACGTAGTTGGACACTCCTATTAGAGGTGTATTCCTCCTAATTTTATTAAGGGTGGAGGTACGCCCTCGTTTATCCATTATATTTGTAAAAGTGACCCTAGTTGGCCAGTAGTTGTCAGCATGACCATGAGATTGATGGGCACATGATGCCAATCGTTAGATTTTCAGATGTTGAGTCTTTTTCGAGTTGTGGTTGTCCGAGACTTGGTGAACTTGTGGAAAGAGTTGAATAAGACCTTTTGGGAACATCATTGTAGGATATGAGTTATTGACTTGTTTCTCCCCTTGCTGTATTGTGACCTTAGGATTTGGATTGTGATTCTGCCGTCATTTCATATCACCGTTTATTATATTCTCATTGTTAATTGTTCTGTTTATCTCTTGTTGTGAATTATCACATTCTTGGCCATTCATGCAGTGTTTTTACATTCATATATAGTTACCATTATTTATATGATTATACTGTTTATTGACTGGTAGGTGCCTTGATTGTTCCTCGTCACTACTCTATCGAGGTTAGTCTTGATACGTACTAGGCACCGCCGTGGTGTGCTTATGCTACTCTTCTACATTTTTTTATTGTGCAGATATAGGTACTCTCGTTCAGTTCTATCCCTTCAAGGTATATCTGCTACGTCCATAAACCGAGGAGTCCCTCTCCAGCTTTTCTGTAATAAGTATAGTTCTTCCAGTATTTTCTCCTTTGTATAGATATTCTTGAGTCTGAACCTCTTAAGTATCCCTTAGCTTGTGATTTATGATTTTCCGGGTTTTAGGAGTTTGTTAGCTTTGAGAATTGTTAGTGGTATGTGCCGAGTGACACCTTAAACCTTGTTTATTTTTACCAGTTCAGTTTTAATTATTGTTCTTCCGCAAATTTTGGTTTATCTTCCGCATTACTATAATTACCTAGTCATAGGGACTAGGTGCCATCATGATATGTTCATAGAGGGTGAACTGGGATCGTGACAGCGAGGTCAAGTGTTGATTCGGGAAAGGCTAAGTATTGATTCAGATGAGGTCGAATGCTGATTCTGGTGAGGCCGGATGCTAATTCTGGCGAGGCCGAATGCTAGTTCGGGTAAGGCCGCATTCGGGCGAGGCCGCGTGTTGATTCAAACGAGGCCAAATGTTGATTCGGACGACGTCGAGTGTTGATTCAAACAAGGACGAGTGTTGATTCGGGTGAGACCAAATATTAATTCGGGCGAGGCCGGGTATTAATTCGGACAAGACAAATTTTAATTTGGGCGATGCCGAGTGTTGATTCGGACGAGGCCGAATGTTGATTCGGGCGAGGCTGAATGTTGATCCGGGCGAGGCTGAATGTTTATTCGGGTGAATGTTCATGCTTCTATCCCACTTAGAAAATAGTCAGTTAAACCAAACGAAATTGTTCGTTACCTCTATTTGATCGGTCGGCGAGTGGGGATGAGTGATCACGTTCCCTTATCCGATTATGCTTTTAGTGGCCGCTACCACTTTGGCAAGACTGTTTGCTTTGATATTCTATGCTTGAGGGATTTGTTCGAGCTGGCATTCATCGAGTTCGGGTAACAATTTGCAGATCTCGACATGACATTTTTTGCAGTCTTTGTTCCTTGATTTGCAAAGTCCAAGTGACTTGATTGACAATGAGCTGAGAGTCGCACCGTAGAATGACTCGTTCTGCTAGCTTTAGACCTGAAATTACGGCCTCGTGCTCGTTTTCGTAGTTAGTCATATCTAGGCATCTTATGGGCTGACAAATTACTTCGCCTGTTGGGACCTCGAGTTCGAGTCCCTGTCCCGATGCGTTTGTAACTCAATCTTGCGATGCTACAACCCAATCTTGAAAATCTCATTATCCAAATTCAAATATATGAAAGAAGTTACATACAACAGATAAGTTTTGTTGGTTGCAACAACAATTGATTGACTATTCTGGATGACCACGTCAGTATCAAATATAATTGTAAGATATCATTGACCAGAGGAATTTTCCATCTCAAAGCATCTGCAAGTATAATATTTCTTCCAATCATCTCACCATCATATACATACTTTCACATTGATTTTCAGTGATACATTGACGGGCATTGCTTGCTAAATTTTCAATACTCGCTTAACTCATTAGTCATTAAGAGTACTTGAACATTGATGACTAATATGCTACTCAACAACTTTCCATGATCAATCAAGCAACTCAGCCGTTAAAGGCAGAGCTAGTTCGATCCGGCGAGAATTCGAGTGAATCTAATTTTTCGCGGCAAAATTTCGGATGACACAATGCCAATGAGCAGAAATTGGAACTAGAATTGAATTTTAGATCTAGTGAAAACTAAAATTTTAACTAAAAAATCTTAGAAGACAACGCCAAATTGTTTGGCCAAAAAGGTATGAGACCTTTTTGTTAAACTAATTGAATAAGCAGATAGAGGGCAAATCCAAGTTAAGGATAATTAATTCTAGATATGAGATAAATAACATTAATAGGAAAATATAGTTGAGTATAAATGCTGGCGGTGATTGTGGCCATATTTAATAATATAATAAAAATGCATTAAGCAACATCAAATAGTAATAAAATATAAACAAAGGAAAAGATTTACTCAATCTTGAGGGAGACATTCCTCTTTCTTTTGATAAAGAGGAATGATAGACAAATACAAGCATCTTAGGACCCTTTTCGGATATGATGAACGATAACAAATAATCTAATCTCTTTAGAGAGATGTGATTATATATATTTCTAGAGGGGGAGTCCGCCCTTTTTAAGAAGTCATCTATTCCTATTTTTAACGAATACCCTAGAAAACCCTAAAATAATACAATTAGAAGAAATATCTAGTAGAATATTCCCTTTGAAGATTCCAAAGCAAAACTAGTTGTTATATCTATCTGCACTGCTCTGCCTCGTCCTTATTGATCAGTGCTCGACCTCGTCCTTATAGATCGTTGCTCGACCACGGCCTCGTAGATCACTGCTCGGTCTTGGCCTTATAAATCACTGCTCCGCTCAGCCTTATAGATCACTCGATTCGCAAGTTACTCATGACAAGTATCTCCACATGCCGAATTTTTCCGATTTTATTTTGACCAGTATACCTCTCTTTTTATCCTTTAGTTTGTAGGCATGGATCTGATTATGAGACACCAATTAGATAGATAAAGCTAGTTATCGAATGCCGTTACAACTCTCACGAGGATACTTGGAAAGATGGGTGAAGAAACAATTACATATCAGACAATTCCAATAAACTTGTATGCGCAACACAAAATGAGGAAAAAAGGTAATCGTATGTCCTTATCCATTGATTTTGTAACCTTTCGCATGACACAAAATAAGAAACTAAGTTTAGTAAGTGATTCATTATTTAGGTAGATTCGCTAGGTGGTGGCTTCTACTCGATGTTAATTTTTGTGGTAGCTCATTATATTTTATTAATTGACAACTCGATCTTCAAACTATTTCGCACAATTCTTCCGTCTTGAGTTGTTAATTGTTATGTCCCTAGTGCAGCATGACAATTTCTAGGGTTTGATTTATATATACTAATGGGGCCGTGGAGGGGCCGGGCAAGAGTGAACAAAACTATATTATTGTAAGCAAAGGCGAGCTTGTGTAAAGAAATGGAAGACCACGGGGCTATTAGTGAGATGTTACTGTATATGGTAGAAATCGAAAGTTTGATTTCTCGAGCATCAAGGCCTCTCCGAGGAAATGTGAATTAGTGGTCTCAGTAGAAAAAGGTGAAGTTTCCAAGGCGTGCACGGTCAATCTAGTGGGCTAGTAAAAAGGCGAATCAAGACATTAAATGGATGTGTCAACCCATATCTTTATAATTAATTCTTTTGTATTATGTTACCCCTATGAAGATAGTGATTGATAGGTTAACTCTCTGTGGATTCGACCTTGGGCGTAATTCTCGGGTTATTTTTACAACTTCCGCAGAGTTCTTTTTATAAGGCATAGTTAGGCGTGATCAAATTTTGACGCCGTTGCTGGGGAGTTAACAGAATTATCAATTGCCATGACAGAAATACAATGATTCTTTATGTAGTCCGTTTTCTCTCTACCCAACTTTTGATTGAAAATTTGACGGTTGTTGACTTGGTTGCTAAGGTGTATGCCTAGAAAATCTATAAGGACTGGAGAACTACGTGAAGAACTCTCAGACCTCGAGCAAACATTCTGGTCATTGAACCGTGCCAACAAAAGAATTCAACAATCCTAATAACCACAAATAATCTAAATTAACATGGGGGACGTCAACGATCCTAATGGAAACTTCAGGGAAGAGGAACCTCCTATGCCTAAAGGAGCACTTTATGATCGGGCACAACCCACTGCTGAC
>JASVEL010014080.1:0-20187 GCA_032618575.1 Nicotiana noctiflora
AATTTGGCCACTGCCATTGTTGTGCCCACAATACAAGCTGAATCGTTCCAGATCACAAACAATATGCTACACTTGTTGCAAAACAAGAGACTCTTTTCTGGGGCACAAATAGAAGATCTTCAGCAGCACTTGAAGAACTTCTTATCCATATGCAAAACACAAAAGCAATCCAACATGACTCCGGAAGCAATCAGTCTATTATTGTTTCCATTCTCGGTGAAAGGAGCTGTACATGTATGGCTTAATTCACTCCCTATCAACTCTATAGAAACTTGGGATGAATTAGTCAAACAATTTCATAACAAGTTCCACTTGCCCAACAAAACTGCTCAACAAATTGGTGAGATCGTAAGCTTTAAGCACAAACCAATTGAGACATTACATGAGACATGGGGCAGGTTTAAAGGAATGTTGGTTATGTGTCCTCACCACGGTATTCCAGAACAGATGTTGGGGCAACAGTTTTACATGGGGTTGTTTGATCATATGAAGAATATTGTGGATGCCTCAGTAGGTGGGGCGTTCTTGAGCAAGACATGGAGAGAAGGATAGAATTTGCTGGACAAAATGGCACAGAATTCGGGATGGACAACTAGGAATGCACCTATCAGTCCAGTGGTGCACTCAGTGCCTCTAGATCCTTATAACACTATGGCTGAAAATATGGCGACTCGCTTGACACAGATGAGCATCATCACCAAAAAGGTGGAGGAATTAGGGGTTAATCAGCATATACATATAGTAGATACTACTAATGAGGGCTTGTGCGCATCTTTCATTAGCCAGCCAATTGGTAATCCATAGAATGTAGAGCATGATCATCATCATCAACATGAAGATATGAACTACGTGGCTAACTACATGGGTTAGAGACAAGGAAATAAGAATTGGGGTCAGCAGACTCAACAGTAGTACATGCCACCTTAGCCACAGTACGACGCCGGAAACATGGGAGGTGTAGGACCCCTAACAACATGGCACCGTATCCTAGACCACAGGGGTACAACAATCAACAGCAAGGGTACTATCCATCTCAACAACAATATGGTGGAAGATAAGAAGATGGGTTTGCAAGACTGGAAGAAATGATGCAACAGGTTATTGGGTCCAATGCCAAGATTAATGAAATAGTAAATGTACATGATGCGGCCATTAAAAATATTGAGGTACAAGTGGGCCAGATTTCAATGTCGTTAAACAATCGTCCTTAAAGGACATTGCCTGCAGATACCCAAATCAATCCAAACAATCAGGGCCCAAAGTAGCTGATAGCAGCGAGTCTCCAAAATGTCAGGGATAGTGATGTTGCGCAAGAGAGAGTACGAGGTAACATACAGGTCGAGACACTCGTTCCAGTGCCAATTGAGCTGGATGAGTCTGCAGTATTGATAGAGGTGACAGTCCAGCCCGTACCTGAAGAGAAAAATAAGCAACAAGAGACCGAGAAAATAGTTGAGCCAGTTGAAGAACCAGTAGTCGAAAGTGTAGCTGAGAAAGAGAAATCCCAAGTGATTGGGAAAAAAAGACCTCCTGCACCATTCCCAAAGAGGTTGGCCAAGTACCAAAAGGAGGAGCAGTACAAAAAGCTCTTTGAAATTCTCAAGCAAATTCAGGTAAACATTCCATTGATTGAAGCTTTAAAAGAGATGCTTGGGTATGCTAAAATGATAAAGGATTTGATGTCTCGGAACTTTGACTTCCAAGACTTGGCCACGGTGACACTTACTCAGACCTGTAGTGCAGTGGTGTCTAGACCTGTAGCTGAAAAGTTATCTGATCCAGGTAGCTTTACAATTCCATGCACTATAGGGAACTTCGCATTTACTAAGGCACTTTGTGATTTAGGGGCCTACATCAATCTTATGCCTTAGTTATTTATAAGAGGCTGGGCATTAGGAGAGCTAGACCAACCTCTATGTTGTTGCAGGTGGCCGACAGGACTATGAAACATCCATATTGGATCCTTGATGATCTACTTATTCAAGTGGGGAAATTCGTGTGCCCCATAGATTTTGTAATCTTGGAGTGCAAGGTGGATGAAGAAATTCCTATAGTCTTAGAAAGACCATTCTTGGCCATGGGGAGAGCTTTGATTGATTATGAGACTGAGGAGCTCAAGATGAGGCTCAATGATAAAGAAATTAAATTCAATGTGCAGAAATCTATGAGGCGACCGAGTGAGTTCGCAAATTGCTCTCTTATTGATGTAGTGGATGTAATTGTAGAGTCAGATGATGAGGTGTTGACGGTTGAGGATCCCCTAACTGCATACTTAATAAACTTAGATGAAGTGAATGGGGAGGATTTGGCGAAATGGATGTTAGCTTTGGAAGGTAGAGGATTCTGGGATAGAAATCAAGAGTTTGAGCCCTTACACTTAGAAAAGAGAGAGACCCCTCTAGTAAAACCATCCATTGAAGAACCACCCAAGCTGGAACTAAAGCTATTACCAGCCCCCCTCAAGTATGAGTTTCTGGATCCCAACTCCACATTACCTATTATTATCTCATATGGTTTGTTGGATGTGCAGGTTCAACAACTTATACAAGTACTAAAAGAGTGCAAAACTGCCATTGGTGGACCATGGCAGACATTAAGGGGATCAGCCCCGCCTATTGCTTGCATAAGATTCTACTGGAAGAGGGGCACAAACCTTCCAAGGAACATCAGAGGAGGCTAAACCCCAATATGAAGGAAGTGGTGAAGAAGAAAGTGATAAAGTGGTTAGATGCGAGAATCATTTTCCCAATTTCTAACAGTAGTTGGGTTAGCCCAGTTCAATGTTTACCTAAAAATGGTGGCATGACGGTGGTGAAGAATGACAACAATGAACTTATCTCAACAAGAACCGTCATAGGCTGGAGAATTCGCATGGATTACAGGAAGTTGAATCTAGTCACCCGGAAAGACCACTTCCCACTTCCCTTCATTGATCAAATGCTGGATAGATCAGCAGGGAGGTCACACTGTTGCTTCTTGGATGGGTACTCAGGGTACAATCAGATCTCCATTGTCCCTGATGATAGAGAAAAGACCTCCTACACATGCCTATATGACATTTATGCCTTCAGGAGGATGCTCTTTGGCCTATGCAATGCACCGGCCACATTCCAACGGTGCATGATGGGCATATTCACTAACATTGTAGAAGATATAATGAAGGTGTTCATGGATGGTAGGGAATTCATTTGAGGAATGCCTAGTAAATTTGAAGCGTGTGCTGAAACAATGCATCAAGACTAACTTGGTTCTGAATTGGGAAAAGTGCCATTTCATGGTACAAGAAGGAATAGTCATGGGGCACCATCAAGCAAAGGAATAGAGGTTGATAGAGCAAAGGTTGATGTTATAGCAAAGCTGCCGCCACCAACTTCTATCAAAGCCATAAGAAGCTTTCTTGGACATGCCGGTTTCTACCGGAGGTTCATTAAGGATATCTCCAAAATCGCCAACCCTCCCTGTAAGTTGTTAGAGAAAGATCACCCTTTTGTATTTTCTGATGATTGCAGGGTAGCTTTTGAGGAGTTGAAGCAAAGGCTGGTCACATCACCCCTCATCGTTGCCCCCAACTGAGAGCAACCGTTTGAATTAATGTGTGATGCTAGTGACTACGTTGTGGGGGCAGTGCTGGGCCAGCGGAAGGAAAAATTGATGCACTCGATCTACTATGCTAGTAGGACGCTGAGCGGAGCCCAGTTGAACTACACATTGACAGAAAAGTAGATGCTAGCTGTGGTATTTGCTTTTGACAAGTTCCGTTCCTATTTGATATGATCTAAGGTAATTGTATACACTGACCATGCAACTCTTAGATATTTAATAGAAAAGAAGGACTCTAAGCCACGCCTGAATCGTTGGGTATTGCTACTGGAAGAGTTCGATCTTGAAATTTGTGATTGCAAGGGCATTGAAAATCAAGTCACTGATCACCTATCACGACTTAAAGGAGCTGAAAATGTTGTAGAAGTTGAAGAAATTATGGAAACTTTTTCAGATGAGCAGCTGCTCGCTACCACTCACCAGGAAGTGCCATGGTATGTATACTATGCTAATTACCTGGTCAGTGGTATTGTTCTTCACGGCCTATCATCGGTCCATAGGAAGAGATTATTTCATGAAAGCCAATTGTATTACTGGGATGAGCCCTACTTATTTAGAATTTGTCTTGATAACATGATCTGGAGATGCGTCCCCGAGATCGAACAATTTTCTGTCTTGCAGGCTTGTCATGCTTCGGCGTATGGCGGTCATTTTGGAGGGATCAGGACAATAGCTAAGGTGCTAGAGGCCGGATATTTCTAGCCAACGGTGTTCAAAGATGCTCACTTGTGGGTCAAGGGTTGTAATGAATGTCAACACACCGGGAACATTTCCCGGCATCATGAGAGGCCCATGAACCCAATTCAAGAGGTAGAAATGTTTGATGTTTGGGGGATAGACTTCATAGGTCTCTTCGTCAGCTCCTATGGTAATAAATACATTCTTGTTGTTGTAGACTATGTGTCCAAATGGGTGGAAGCTGCAGTGTTACCCACTATTGATGCTAAGGTGGTGGTTAGGTTTCTCAAGAAGAACATATTCACCCGCTTTGGGACACCGCGCGCAATTATCAGTGATGAATGCACTCACTTCTGCAAGTGGGCCTTTGAGAAGTTGTTGGATAAATATGATGTGCGCCATAAGGTGGATACTCCATACCACCCGTAGATTAGTGGATAGGTTGAGGTGTCCAATAGAGAGATCAAGAGCGTATTGACAAAAACTGTGAACGCTTCAAGAACTGACTGGTCAAGAAAGCTAGATGATGCACTATAGGCTTACAAGACAGCTTTCAAGACACCAATGTATGTCACCATATAAGTTGGTGTTTGGGAAGGCCTATCACCTACCTGTTGAACTTGAACATAAAGCGTGGTGGGCACTGAAACAACTGAATTTAAACTTGGAAGCTACGGGCATGTCAAGAGTCGATGAATTACATGAGCTAGAGGAGTTCTGGTATCTTGCATTTGAAAAAACAAGGCTGTATAAGGAGAGAATGAAGCGGTTACACGATCAAAACATCATTGAGCAAAATTTCAAATCCGAGGACAAGGTATTGCTTTATAACTCAAGATTGCGGTTGTTCCCAGGTAAGCTTAAGTCAAGGTGGTCTCGACAATTTCACATGGTTGAAGTGTTTCCATCCGGAGCTGTAGAAGTTGCTACTGAAGATGACTCTTGTACATTTAGAGTCAATGGTCAGCGGTTGAAATTTATGTGGGTATGGACGAGCCTAAGGAGATGACCGAGCTACATTTGAATGAACTACACAGGTCGAGCGAACTTTAATTGAGCTCATATGAGTTATGTCGCAACGTTAAATCAGGCGCTACGTGGGAGGCAACCCATGAAATTGTTGTAATTGTAACCTTTTAGAAAAAAAAAACTGGGTGTTAGGATCAGCGAGGGGCCCTGACCGCAGTTCCACCGCGACCGTGGTGAAACTGCGGTAAACGACCTCTCTGAACCTTACTGCCTGCGGTTCTACTGTGACCGCGGTAGACTCCAATGTGGCCAAGGTAAGTTTTTTTCTATTTTTTTTTTCCCCTACCCTTTTTAACCTAAAAAAATAGACCCCCCTTCCTATCCTCTACAGCACACGCCTGCCGCCCTCCCCTCATCTCTATTTCCTCTCTCTAATTTTCTTCTTCTTCATCCGTTTTCCTCCCCAACCTCTATTAACTCTCATCCACTTCTCCCTCTCTTCAACCCAAGTAAGTTATTCTCCTATCTCTCTATTTCTTTCTCTTCTAAGTAGTGTATTTTAGTTAGTTAGTAGTTTTACTTAAACCCTAGTTAGGATTAGTGTAAAACTTGAATTGTTTTCTTTCTTTTATGTTTGCCATTGTTGTAGTTGATATTTATGAGGTTGTTTGGTGCCAAGCTGATTGGGTCTCCATTATTATATAATTGTGAAGTTGTGTTGGTGGCTTGGAGGCCTAAACTATATTTTTGTGGTGTAATATGGTATTGGGTCATGTGTTGGCCGAAATTTTGGTATTGTTGTATATTTTTGGGGTGTTGTACACCCAACCTAGGTTTGGAGTGTTGTAATTATGGGATGATGTCGTGTAATTATTTGGTGGTATTGTTGTAGTAGATATATGATGGTGTTGTATCTCATGTGTAACATTGAAAGGAGTAAGTGTGGTGTGTATTATGCCGGATGTGGTAAGAAAATTGTGGGGCTATTGTGGAGGCAGTTATAAAGGAATTGAGGGGAAGTATTTGGTACCATCGGGTGGTGAAGTCTGAGTAACCATCCGATTGGCACTAGTTAGGGCATATTTTGATGGTTCGTTTGATTCTTTACAGGTCATATGGATCCCAAAAGACCAAGGCAGTCGGCAGGACCATCTAGGTGCCCTACTTATTGATGTGTACAGGTTCGTATCAGAACTGAATGAGGATGATTTCCATTCTAAAGCTACAAAGAGTTTCCTTCATGAGATTTTGTTCGACCGGTTAGCTTCCATGCTGAAAAGGTAGCTTCCGTGCTGAAAAGGAGATTCGGAGGCGGGAGATGGAATTCCTATTCGATGACCCCGCTCCAGTTAACAAGATGTTGGTTCGAGCATTTTATGCCAACTGGTTATTGCACATTAGTAGGCAGGTGATTGTACGTGGAAAAGTGGTCAATGCCAAAGTTCCGACAATTCGCTAGGTGTTGAAGCTGCCTCCATTCACAAGTGACACCGACTATTATCATGATAGGCCAATTGTCACATGGGAGGTTATGATAGATGCACTATGCACAGAGGGGTGACCCATTTGGATACAAGACCAAATCACCCTCAACCCTAGCTCCTTCATTCAATTGGACAAATGTTGCCTGACTGCCATCTGTAGCAGGTTCTTGCCATCCAGCAATACAACAGATGTGAACTTCAATCGGGCAATATTGATTTGGTGGTTTGTCACTAAGAAGGAGTTTGATCTGGCTCGGGTAATTGGAGATGAGATGGTACTTCGGGGACCACTGTGAACAAAGGGATTCTATATCTCTCATTTAGTAACCATATTGTGCTTGATGAAAAATACACCCACAAACCCCGCCGATGGAGATTTGCCACAAAAAGCACCATTTAAAGCCTATAGAATTAGAGTGGGCCAGGGTGTAAGAAGAACAATTGAAATTGATGACGAGGATGATAACTCGGTCCCTATTGCTCCATCCAGGAGGCCTACAGATAGTTGGTCCTTCTCGGAACACACATTCTGGGCTGGACTATCAAGATCACAGTCTACCAGACCTATGCTACGGTCTTTGGAGGAAGAGGTAGCGGATCTCCGCACCTTGGTGGATGGATTGCACACGAGGATAGATGCTATGTCCCAAAGGCTGTCCAGGACTAAGAGCCGGTTAATGGCCTGGTTCCGTTCATTGGGGAGAGCCAGCGAAGTCGACCCCAGCACTATCTATGACTTTGACTGAGTCTCAGGGAAGTCTTCTAACCCTTCTGCTCTTTACTTTGTTTATATGACATGCGGACATGCCATGATTTTAAGTGTGGGGTGGGAGACTTAGTCTGTTTGTATGTTATATTATATATAGCTATAATGTTGTGTAGAGTTAGTGTTGTATATATTCGATTAGGTCTATATTAGGATTAGCTGAATTGACCTCGGAGACTTACTCTATTTGTATGTTGTATTATATATAGCTGTAATGTTGTGTAGCGTTAGTGTTGTTTATATTTGATTAGGTTTACATTAGGATTAGCTAACTTGGCCCAACAACGGACACTTGTCGATGGGTCTCTTCAGGGTCAAAGTCGGAAGTAATTATAAAAAAAAAACCCCAAAACAAAGTTAGAGGACTCTTCCTGATGATGGACTACTTGGATAGTACTCTTGAGGGAAGTAGTCCATGTAGAATTTTTTATTTTATTTTCATCTTTTAGGTAGTGTAATACCTCCCCCTTGGGTTTTTCTTGAACTGGGTTAGGTAGATGTTTTCTTTTTGTAGTTTTAGGGTGAAGGTCAGAATGTAACCCCAGATATGCACACTTTCAAATAACTAAAAAGAACTTGAGAGTGTGACGTCTAAGCTTGTTTGTGGACTCAAAATATATGCCTTAATTTTGCACATCTTGTCTTGCTTGAACACTCGCATGATTATGTTGATGAACTGATTTGGAATGAGTTACATGCTAAGTGTGTGTGAGTTGTTACTTGCATTATGTGCTTGCATATGATACCTAGAACTTGCCATGTGTATTTGCAAAGCGAAATATAAGTCGTTTAGTTTTAGAAATGATTGAAGCATTTCTTTGTGCAACCCTATATAATTGTGAATCCACCTATACATATTACCATAGTTACCCCCTTTGAGCCTGAAGCCTGTTCTTTGATAACCCTATAATGATCTAAATAGCTGTGTTTGAATAAGCTAATTGTTTGAACCTTTACCTTCTAGAAGCACTTGAATCACTAAAGAATATACAAAAGTCAAAGTGTGGGGTAGTAGGGAGTTAGTAAAAAAAGGGAATAAAAAATGAATGGCTTGATTGGTGAACTGGCATTGTACGATAAATCTGTAAAAAAAAAGGCTAGTTGCACCTAAAGAAAAGTGGGGGTCACAAGTGAATAAAAAAGTGGAGTAATGATTAGGTTGAACATAAAGGTGAAATAAAAGGAAGTGTGTATAAAAGGTGCTTATGGACTTTAGTCACTATATCCAAATATATCCTACCCGTCCCTTAGCCTATTCATTACAACCTATAAAGACCTCTTGATTTTTGACTGAATGGCTCGATTAGTAGAGTATTACACTAGGGGCAAGCTTATGGTGTGTCTGTGTGGCATGTGAACTCTCTTTGCTAAGAGTGAGTGAATTCTTTCTATATATGATTTCTTGTTGTTAGATTTATGTGTGTGGAACTTCTCAGATTTTGTTTATGTGAGGGCATGTGACTCAGGAAGAAAAAGTGAGTCTTTACTTCTGTTAGGGTAATTAGAGTGAGAAAAAGTGTGTCGTGGCATAAGAGTCTGCATTTGAGATATGATTGTTGCACTGCTTAGGTCGATCATTGATAATAGCGGGTGTGACATAAATTGGGGCAATGCATTGAACAATTAGGCCTAGAAGTGTGGTTTAGTTTGCTCGAGGACGAGCAAAGGTAGAAGTGTTGGGTGTTGATAATAGGTGAATTTAACTATAATCACGCCTTAAATAATCACCTTCTTATGTAGTTTTGATGATAAACATGATAACAAAATGCTCTTCTTAGTGCTTTTCATGATTTGTAGGTGGTATATGGCTAAGGAAGGCTAAAGAGCAGTTTTGGAGCCAAAATAGGAGAAAAGAGGCCAAATGTGTAAATTCCCAATGAAGCCACGACTTGCCAGCCCTTAGGATTCAGAAAGGTGGTTTGGTTGCATTTCTACCGCGACCGCAGCTGAACCACAGTAGAAGGCTACTGCAGAACATCAGAGATTCAGAGAGGTTTATTGGCCGCGGTTCGACCGCGACCGCGGTAGAACCGCGACAGGCGCAGAAATGTAATGACCCAGCCGGTCGTTTTTGAAATTTACACCCTCATCCCCAATTTAACTGTTTCCCTAAATTCATTTCTACTATTGTGATTTGTCGGGAGGGTTGGTTCTAGAATTTGGAGTGTTTTTGGGACACTTAGTCCCTAAATGAGAGCTTTGTAGTTGAAAAGTGGCCTGTATTTGAAACAATGTTAAGATGATATCGGAATGGAAATCTGATTGTTCCATTAGCTTCGCTAGGTGATTTTGTGGTTGGGAGCGCGTTTGGAATGTATTTTGGAGGTCTGTAGCTCAATTAGGCTTGAAATGTTGAAGTTTGAAATTTTTGGAAATCCGATCGGTAGGTGAGATTATGATCCAGATGTCGGAATGGAATTCTGACAGTTGCAGTAACTTTGCTAGGTGATTTTGGATATGTCTGTAAATATTCAGGTCATTCGGACGTTGTTTGGTCGGGTTTTAGATTGAATGTGTAATTCGGAACATTTTAAGGAATTTAGGCTTGAATCTGATGCAAATTGTGAGTTTTGGTGTTGTTAGACGTGTTTTGAGGGTTGGAGCAACGTCGAATAAGGAATTAGGATGTGTTGGTGTGATTGGATGAGGTCCCGGGGGCCTCGGGGTGTTTTCGGGTGGTTAAACGCAAGAAAATCTTGGAAATTGCAGGTTGAACAATTTTGGTTCTGTTGTTTTCACCCCTGTGGAAATAAGGGCGCAAAGGCGAGTCCGCAGGAGCGGACTGAGGAGCGCAGAAGTGCTTGGTCGCGCAGAGGCGGAAGCTTGTCCGCAGAGGCGATGTCCCTAGTGCGAAGGGTGTGCTGCAGAATCGGTCTGAAGGCGGATTGGGGAGATCCGCAGAAGCAGTTAGTTAGTCGCCTCAGCGAGTCCGCAGAAGCGGACTCTGGTGCGCAGAAGCGAAGGATTTCCGCAGGAGCGGTTATGTGAACGTGGAAGCGGACGCGTGGAAGCGGTCCTAGGCTCACAGAAACAGAAGTGGCCGGCTAGGCCTGGAATCGCAGAAGCGGAAATCTCAGAAGGTTTAATAATATCAGAAGCTAGAAATTTCAGAACATTCTAAAATATTTAGGGCTCGGACTAAAAAGGCAATTTGGGCGATTTTGAAGGGAAATTCAATGAGATTCTTCGGGTAATCAACTATGGACTCAAATTATGGTTTTATACTAATAATTATGCAATTAACTCATGAAATTAGAGGAATTAAGGGTGTATTATGGATGGTTTTCACCCTAGGCTTGGGTTATAGAAAACCAAGGATTTGAATGGGTAAATGGAGTCCGAATTTGGTAAATTTTATATACTTATACTCGTGTAGAGACGAGGGTCCCGAATATGTGACTTTCGTAATTTTTTGAAAAGCGTACCGAAAGTCGGGTTTTGGCAACTTGTGGTTTTTGGCGTATTTGAATTATTTCGATTGGGTAATGCCCAATTGGCCTATTTTGATGTATTTCTATTGATTTTGATTAGATACTACACCTGTGGAGGCCGATATTCGTGGCAAGAGAGTTGTCTCTTAGCGGTTTTGTACCAGAGTCGAGGTAAGTGGCTTGTCTAACCTCGTGTGGGGGAACCTTCACCCCTAGGATATTATGTGATAATTTAAATGCCTTGTACGCGAGGTGACGCGCGTGTGCATGCGCAGATTGTTGGAACTCACTCTACTTGAATTGTCCAATTCGGGATATTCTTGTTCTTAGTTGATTAAGTGTTGACCTTTACCTGATATTCGTTAGAAAAACATGATTAGATACGATTTATCTATCTAATTGCCTAATTGTCTTACTTGAACTTCTCGATAATTGTTGGCACTGGTTTTGGTGAATTTGTAGTTAATCATATTATATGTTCTCTGTGCGTTTCTATTATTGTTTGTGTTGGCGGACTGCGGGTTATATTCCCGGAGATCCTAGGGCTATGGGTTCGATTCCCAGAGACCTTGAGTGGTAATGTTTGTGGACTGCGGGTTCGACTCCCGGAGATCCAAGGGCTGCGGGTTCAATTCCCGGAGACCCGGAGTTTATTGATATATTTATTAAGATATGGACTGCGGGTTCGATTCCCAGAGATCCTAAGATATTGAGACACGGGTTGCGGATTCGATTCCCAGAGACCCGGAGATACTGATATTGGGACTGCAGGTTAAATTCCCGTAGCTCCTGGGTGTTTGAGTATAGAGAGGGACTGTGGGTTCAATTCCCACAGGTCCTGAACTTGCTGGTTTGAGTTTATGTTGTGTTGGTTACTTGTAGTTAGCTAATTGCGGTCGGTTGTAGCAATTACTTCATTGTTGTTATTTCAGATTCATTCTTACTTATTCTTGCTTATTACTGTTTTGATCATTATTTTATTGTTCTCTCAGTAGGGCCATGACCTTCCTCGTCACTACTCCATCGAGGTTAGGCTTGGCACTTACCGAGTACCGTCGTGGTGTACTCATGCTACTCTTTTGCACACTTTTGTTGTGCAGATCCAGGTATATCAGGACAGGCTCATCCTAGGTGATTCAGCAGCACATTCGGAGACCCCGAGGTATGATCTGCTACGTCCGCGGATCCGGAGGCCCTCCTTCTAATCTCATAGTGATAAAAGTTATTTTCCCTCATTTCGTTGTTTTAAACATTCTTGATATATAGAGCCACAGTTGTATTTACCCTTTTTCATCTGTGTTACCCGTGGGATTCCGGGTCTTGGTATTATTCTATATGGTGTGCTTGATGAGTGTATGTGCCAAGCGGCACTTGTTACATTCCCTTTATGTCGTCTTTCCGCTATTTTCTTATTTAATGTTCATGAACTTGTGTATTTCGCATCTTTTTAGGCTTACCTAGTCGCAGAGACTGGGTGCCGTCATGACAGGTTCACGATTGGTGAACTAGGGTCGTGACAAGGTGGTATCAGAGCTCTAGGTTCATAGGAGTCACGGGACATAGATCGGTTACTTAGAGTCTCGCTGGTCGATACGGAGACGTCTGTATTTATCTACGAGAGGAAACTCTTCATTTCTTTTGGATTCCTTGTCGTGCGACATTTTTGGCACCAAATCTGAATTTCTACTTTCTATTCTCTCATAGATGGTAAGGACACGTGCCACTCGCGAGGATCAGGCACACCCGCCCCCTACTGCTAGCACCAGAGGTCGGGGCTGTGGTAGAGGACGAGGATGCACCCGAGGTGCAGCCACAACACCCGCGCGTGCTACCGCTGAGGTGCCACCGGTGGATCAGGTTGGAGCGCAGACACCCGGTACACCGACTACAACTGCTACTACTCCAGCACTACAGGAGACCCTGGCCCAGTTCATGAGTAGTACACCACTTTAGCTCAGGCAGGGTTGCTTCCTCTCACTGCAGCTACATCTCAGGCCCGGGGAGGAGACCAGACTCCCGCACGCCACACCTGAGCAGCAAGCGCCAGTGGGACATGTTCTAGTGATTATTGTCATGCCTCCTGCCGCCCCAGCACAGCCCGTAGGTGGGCCAGCTGCCTTCGAGGACAAGTAGTGTAGATTGGAGAGGTTCAAGAAATATGATCCTCTAGTGTTCAGTGGGTTGGCTACGGATGATGCATTGGGTTTTCTGGAGGAGTGTCATCATATTCTTCGTACCATGGGGATAGTGTAGACCAGCGGGGTTTCCTTCACTACTTTTCTGCTTTGTGGGGCCGCTTATGATTGGTAGCGCACATATGATTGGATAGTCCGGATGAGTCTGCTTCATTGACCTGGACACAGTTTTCTGATCTGTTTTTGAGGGAGTTTGTTCCCTAGAGCCTTAGGGATTCTTGGCGATCGGAGTTTATGCGGTTGCGACAGGGCTCCATGTCAGTATCGGAGTATGCTATTAGTTTCACCCGTCTAGCCAGGCATGCACCGGCCTTGGTATCCACGGTCCGGGAGAGAGTGCGGAGATTTATTGAGGGCCTTATTCGGCCGATCTGGTCCAGCATGGCCAGGGAGTTGGAGATGGATATACCTTATCAGCAGGCGGTGAGCATTGCTAGGAGGATCGAGAGTATGATCTATAGAGATCGGGGAGAGAGGGAGGCCAAGAGATCTCGTGAGTCGGGCCATTTCTCTGGTGCCCGCACTTCAGCAGCCGGTCATTTTGGCAGAGGTTATTCCGGCCGTCCAGTTCATTCAGCATTGCTAGCAGCTGGTAGCACTCCAGCTCTTCCAGCACCTCAGGAGCCTTATTATGCTCCCCCAGTTTCTAGTGCGCCTCCTGCGTGGGGTACCTCCAGGGGTCAGACTAGTGGGGGTGAGGCCGGTCAGTCACAGCCACCGCGTCCTCCCAGAGCTTGGTTAGAGTGTAGGGATACTCGCCATCTAGTTAGGGAGTGCCCCAAGCGTAGGAGAGGAGCACCTCCACAGTTTTCGCAGCCTCGGCGTGGTTCACAAGGTCAACACGCCATCATTCCAGCCCCAGCTGCCACTCCACATGCCCAGCCAGCCAGTGGCAGGGATCAGGGTGCTAGAGGCCGCCCTTGAGAGAGGGGTCAGGCCAGATTTTATGCTATTCCTGATCGCGCTGCAGCTATTGCATCTGATTCTGTTATCACAGGTATTATTTTGGTTAGTCACAGAGAGGCATCGGTTCTATTTGATCCTGGTTCCACTTTTTCATATGTGTCCTCTTATTTTGCTTCACATCTGGGTGTGCCTCGGGATTCTTTGAGTGCCCCCATTTATGTTTCCACTCGGTGGGAGATTTTTTGGCTGTGGACCGCGTGTATCGGTCTTTCTTGGTTACTATCTGTGGTTTTGAGACCAGAGCGGATCTATTGTTGCTCGGGATGGTCGATTTTGATATAATTTCGGGCATGGACTGGTTGTCGCCCCATTATGCTATTCTTGATTGTCACGCCAAGATCATGACGCTGGCTATGTTAGGCATTCCACGTATTGAGTGGAGTGGTACTCTAGATCACACCCCCAGCCGTGTTATTTCCTTTCTCAAAGCTTAGCGTATGGTTGAGAAGCTTATGTGTGGGATGCCAGTATTGACACTCATTCTATTGATTCCGTTCCAATGGTACGTGATTTCGCTGATGTGTTGCCAGCTGATCTCCCGGGCATGCCGCCCGACAAAGATATTGATTTTGCTATTGATTTGTTGTCGGGCACTCAGCCCATTTCTATTCCACCGTACCGTATGGCTCCTCCGGAGTTGAAGGAACTGAAGGATCAGTTACATGAGTTATTGGGTAAGGGTTTCATTCGACCCAGTGTCTCGCCTTGGGGTGCTCCTATGTTGTTTGTGAAGAAAAAGGACGGTTCTATGCGTATGTGTATTGACTATTGTTAGTTGAACAAAGTTACAGTGAAGAATCGGTATCCTTTGCCATGTATTGATGATTTGTTTGACCAGCTACAGGGCGCACATGTGTTCTCTAAAATTGATTTGTGCTCTGGTTATCATCAGTTGAAGATTCGGGAGCCAGATATCTCGAAGACTGCCTTCAGGGCTCGGTATGGTCACTACGAGTTCCTCGTGATGTCTTTCGGGCTGACTAATGCCCCAGCAGCCTTTATGCATTTGATGCACAGTGTGTTCAGGCCATATCTGGACTCGTTCGTGATTGTTTTCATTGATGATATTCTAGTATATTCCGGAGTCGGGAAGAGCACGAGCAACATCTGAGGATAGTGCTTCAGACTCTGAGGGAGAAGTAGTTATATGCCAAGTTCTCTAAATATGAATTCTGGCTGAGTTCAGTGGCATTTCTAGGCCATGTGGTGTCGAGCGATGGTATTCGAGTGGATCCGAGGAAGGTGGAGGCCGTGCAGAGTTGGCCCAGACCCTCCTCCGCTACTGAGATTTGCAGTTTCCTTGGTTTGGCGGGTTATTACCGTCGTTTTGTAGATGGGATCTCTTCGATCGAAGAACCTATGACCAGATTGACCCAAAAGGGTGCCCCTTTCCAGTGGTCAAATGAGTGTGAGGCGAGCTTTCAGAAGCTCAAGACAGCTTTGACTTCGGCCCCTATCTTGATGTTGCCTACGGGTTCGGGGTCCTATACAGTATATTGTGATGCCTCACGAGTTGGACTCGGTGCAGTATTGATGCTGGACGGTAGGGTGATTGCCTACGCGTCCAGACAGCTGAAGGTACCTAAGAAGAACTACCCTGTTCATGATCTGGAGCTAGCTGCCATTGTTCACGCCTTAAAGATTTGGCGTCATTACTTGTATGGGTCCTTATGAGATCTAATACACTGATTACCGGAGCTTGCAGCACTTGCTTAAGCAGAAGGACCTGAACATGCATCAGAGGAGATGGTTGGAGCTGCTGAAGGACTATGATATTACTATTCTCTATTATCCGGGCAAGGCTAATGTAGTTGCCGATTCCTTGAGTCGTCGGGCAGAGTTTGGGGAGTTTGGCATATCTACCAGCTTCGGAGAGGCCTATGGCGATGGATGTTCAGGCTTTAGCCAGGCAGTTTGTTAGACTGGATCTTTCGGAGCCCAGCCATGTTCTAGCTTATGTGGTTTCTCGGTCTTCTCTATTTGACCGCATCAGGGAGCATCAGTTCGACGACCCTCATTTGCTTGTCCTCCAGGATAGAGTTCGGCATGGTGATGCTCGAGATGTTACCATTGGGGATGATGGAGTTATGAGGATGCAGGGTCGTATTTGTGTGCCCAATGTAGATGATCTTCGAGAGCTGATTCTAGCAGAGGCCCATAGCTCGCGGTATTCCATCCATCCGGGTACCGCGAAGATGTATCAGGAATTAAGACAGCATTAGTGGTGGAGGCGGATGAAGAGGGATATGGTTTATTATGTTTCTAGGTGCCTCAACTGCCAGCATGTGAAGTATGAGCATCGGCGTCCGGGTGGGTTAATGCAGCAAATTGAGATCCCAGAGTGGAAATAAGAGTGCATCACCATGGACTTCATATCTGGACTTCCACAGACTATTAGGAAGTTTGATTCCATTTGGGTTATTATGGATCGGCTGACCAAGTCCACCCATTTCATACCGGTGAGCACTACTTATTCGTCGGAGCGACTAGCGGAGATCTAAATTAAGGAGATAGTTCGACTTCATGGTATTCTAGTTTCCATCATTTCAGACAGAGGCACTTAGTTCACTTCACAGTTCTGGAGAGCCGTACAGCAGGAGTTAGGCACTCGGGTGGAGCTGAGCACAGCGTTTCACCCCCAGACTGATGGCTAGTCCGAGCGCACTATTCAGACTTTGAAAGATATGCTCCGTGCGTGCGTGATTGAGTTTGGAGATTCAATGGATCATTTCTTGCCACTGGTGGAGTTTGCTTATAACAACAACTACTAGTCCAGTATTCAGATGGAACCGTATGAGGCTCTATATGGTAGGAGGTGCAGGTCTCCCGTGGGTTGGTTCGAGTTCGGCGAGTCCAGGCTGCTAGGTACTGATATGGTCCAGGATGCAATGGACAAGGTCAAGGTGATTCAGGACAGACTTCGTGCAGCCCAGTCTAGACAGAAGAGTTATGCGGACAATAAGGTCCGCGATGTGGCTTTTATGGTTGGCGAGCGGGTTCTGCTTCGAGTCTTGCCCATGAAGGGCGTTATGAGGTTTGGGAAGAAGGGGAAGTTGAGTCCTAGATTTATTGTTCCTTTTGAGATTTTGAGGTGTGTTGGGGAGGTTGCTTATGAGTTGGCCTTACCTCCCAGCCTAGCCAGAGTCCATCCCGTATTTCATGTCTCTATGCTCCGGAGATACCACGGTGACCTGTCGCATGTGTTGGATTTTACTTCGATTTAGCTAGACGAGGATCTGTCTTATGTTGAGGAGCCAGTGGCCATTCTGGACAGGCAAATCAGGAAGCTAAGGTCAAAGAACATCGCTTCAGTAAAGGTCCAGTGGCGGGGTCAGCCAGCCGAGGAGGCGACTTGGGAGAACGAGCAGGATATGCGCAACCAGTGCCCTTATCTCTTCACCACTCCAGGTATGTTTTCTATGCTCGTTCGAGGACGAACGAATATTTTAAGTGTGGCAAGATATGACGACCCGGCCGGTCATTTTTGAAATTTATGCCCCGATCCCCAATTTAACTGTTTCCCTAAATTCATTTCTGCTATTGTGATTTGCCGGGAGGGTTGGTTCTAGAATTTGGAGTGTTTTTTGGACACTTAGTCACTAAATGAGAGCTTTGTAGTTGAAAAGTGGCCCATATTCGGAACAATGTTAAGATGACCTCGGAACAGAAATCCGATGGTTCTATTAGCTCCGTTAGGTGATTTCGGGGTTGGGAGCGTGTTCGGAATGTATTTTGGAGGTTTTTAGCTCAATTAGGCTTGAAATGCCGAAGTTTGAAATTTTTGGAAATCCGATCGATAGGTGAGATTTTGATCCGGGCATCGGAATGGAATTCTGATAGTTACAGTAACTTCGCTAGGTGATTTTGGATATGTCTGTAAATTTTCAGGTCATTCGGACGTCATTTGGTCGGGTTTTTGATTGAATGTGTAATTCTAAAAGTTTTAAGGAATTTAGGCTTGAATACGATGTGAATTGTGAGTTCTGGTGTTGTTAGACGTGTTTTGAGGGTTGGAGCAACTTCGAATAAGGTATTAGGATATGTTGGTGTGATTGGATGAGGTCCCGGGGGCCTCGGGGTGTTTTCGGATGGTTAAACGGAAGAAAATCTTGGAAATTGCAGGTTGAACAATTCTGGTTCTGTTGTTTTTGCCCATGCGGAAATAAGGGCACAGAGGCGAGTCCGCATGAGCGGACTGAGGAGCGCAGAAGCGCTTGGTCGCGCAGAGGCAGAAGCTTGTCCGCTGACGCGATGTCGCTCGTGCGAAGGGTGTACCGCAGAAGCAGTCTGAAGGCGGATTGGGGAGATCCGCATAAGCGGTTAGTTAGTCGCCTAAGTGAGTCCGCAGAAGCAGACTCTGGTGCGTAGAAGCGAAGGATTTCCGCAGGAGCGGTTATGTGCATGCAGAAGCGGACGCGCGGAAGCGGTCCTAGGCTCGCAGAAGCGGAAGTGGCCGGCTAGGCCTGGATTCGCAGAAGCGACCAGTTGGTCACGGATACACGCTCGCAGGAGCGGGAATTTGTCCGCAGAAGCGGAAATCGCAGAAGGATTAACAATATGAGAAGTTAGAATTTTCAGAACATTCTAAAACATTTAGGGCTCGGACTAAAGAGGCGATTTGGGCAATTTTGAAGGGAAATTCAAGGAGATTCTTTTGGTAATCAACTATGGACTCAAATTATGGTTTTAAACTAATAATTATGCAATTAACTAATCAAATTAGAGGAATTAAGAGTGTATTATGGATGGTTCTCACCCTAGGCTTGGATTATAGAAAACCAAGAATTTGAATGGGCAAATGGAGTCCGAATTTGGTAAATTTTATATGCTTAGACTCGTGTTGAGACGAGGATCCCGAATATGTGACTTTCATAAATTTTCAAAAAGCGTACCGAAAGTCGGGTTTTGGCAACTTGTGGTTTTTGGCGTATTTTGAATTGTTTCGGTTGGGTAATGTCCAATTGGCCTATTTTTATGTATTTCTATTGATTTTGATCAGATACTACACCTGTGTAGGACGATATTCATGGCAAGAGAGTTGTCTCTTAGCGATTTTGTACCGGAGTCGAGGTTAGTGGCTTGTCTAACCTCGTGTGGGGGAACCTTCACCCCTAGGATATTATGTGATAATTTAAATGCCTTGTACGCGAGGTGACGGACGTGTACATGCGCAGATTGTTGGAAATCACTTTACTTGAATTGTCCAATTCGTGATATTCTTGTTCTTAGTTGATTAAGTTGTGACCTTTACCTGATATTCGTTAGAAAAGCATGATTAGATAGGATTTATCTGTCTAATTGCCTAATTGTCTTACTTGAACTTCTTGATAATTGTTGGCACTGGTTTTGGTGAATTTGTAGTTAAGCATATTATATGTTCTCTGTGCGTTTCTATTATTGTTTGTGTTGGCGGACTGCGGGTTCGATTCCCGGAGAACCCGGGGCTGTGGGTTCGATTCCTAGAGACCCGGAGTGGTAATGTTTATGGACTGTAGGTTTGATTCCCGGAGATCCAAGGGCTGCGGGTTCGATTCCCGGAGACCCCAAGTTTATTTATATATTTATTGAGATATGGACTGCGGGTTTGATTCCCGAAGATCCTGAGATATTGAGACACAGGATGCGGGTTCGATTCCCGGAGACCCGGAGATACTGATATTGGGACTGCGGGTTAAATTCCCGTAGCTCCTGGGTTGTTGAGTATAGAGAGGGACTGTGGGTTCAATTCCCAGAGGTCCTGGACTTGCTAGTTTGAGTTTATGTTATGTTGGTTACTTGTAGTTAGCTAATCGTAGTCAGTTGTAGTAATTACTTCATTGTTGTTATTTCAGATTCATTCTTACTTATTCCTTCTTATTACTGTTTTGATCATTATGCTATCGTCTCTCGGTAGGGCCCTAACCTTCCTCGTCACTACTCCATCGAGGTTAGGCTTGGCACTTACTTAGTACCGCCGTGGTGTACTCATGCTACTCTTCTGCACACTTTTGTTGTGCAGCTCTAGGTACATCAGGACAGGCTCATCCTAGGTGATTCAGCAGCACATCCGGATACCTCGAGGTATGATCTGCTACGTCCGCGGACCCGGATGCCCTCCT
>JASVEL010014081.1:0-403941 GCA_032618575.1 Nicotiana noctiflora
ATGCCAAATAATTTTATCAAAAGAGCCCGCATGTAAAGATGGGGGACAAATAAAATTGCATGAATATCATCAATACAAAACAAATTCTGAAGATCGTGCAATTTCCAAGTATGCGTATGTTGATCAATAAGGACATTAACTTGCAACTTCGTATTCACTTGCATTTGAATATGTTGTGGTCTAAACCCACTAGAATTAGGAATCCAAGGATCAATCCATACCTTAATATTTTCACATGTTCCTACCCTCCATCGAATTCTTTTTTGCAATAGCTCTCTTCCCCAAATAATACTTTTCCAAATCCAAGAACAAGATGATGTAACAGTAGCTTTAAGGAAAGAATTATTTTGACAGTACTTACTTTTAAGAATTTTAAAGATTAATGAACCGTATTGAGTTAAAATTCTTCAAGCATGTTTAGCTAACAAAGCTTGGTTAAAAGATTTTATATCTCTAAAGTCAATACCACCTTTTGATTTTGCTAAACAAAGATTCTCCAATTTTTCAAAATGCATTTTCCTCATGTTCTCATTTCGCCCCTACCAGGAACCGGAAAAAATAGTAGTAATCTCTTTGCATAGGCTATTCGGAATTTAAAAGCAAGATAAAGCATAATGTACGACCCGCCAAATTCTACCTTAATTTGGCCGCCCGACACCCTACTTTGGCCACTTGACATGGCCAAATCCGAAATCTGCCATAAGAGACAGATTCAAAGAAGGCAATGATTACCTTCCCACTTTGTGAGAAAGTGCCAGCTTCTCCTATCATGCTTGCCAGCTTTACAGCATGATCAATAGTATTTGCCTCTTGATAGCAGCCTATCATGCTTGCCAGCTTTACAGCATGATAGACAACAGTATTTGCCTCTTTGTAGCAGCTGTAGTTGTGTATATATATACATGTACAAGCCTTAATAGAAGGCATCTCATACACTTTGTATCTTCCTTTCTGTTTATCAAGTAAATCAGAAAATTGGCCTTGGCCTCCCAAATCTTGTTAGCCACTTACTGCTTTCATTTCCAGCACTTGTGTGTTTCTGTTTGCCATAGCTTCCAGCACGTTTTTGTGCTAAGTATTGTGTTAGGACTGAGGCTAAAAGCGAGTTAATGCTGTTTAGCTGTCCGCACGGGTCTTGTCAAACTTAGCCCCATGACAATAAGCCTTAATCGCGGATAAGACAAATTTAAACATCACCTCTTTTCTGACTGGACTTAAAAAATTATTTTTACAACCCTTAATTTTTGTCTTCACTTTATCCTTAATAAATTCCAACATTTTCTTCTTAGCTCTTCGAACTACTGCAGGTAAACCCAGATAAAAGCATAAGTTATTCCTTTGTAGCTGGCCTAGCTCATCTTTATCAATTTCAAGAGTATTTTACTAAAACTTATCATTGATTTATTCAAGTTCACCTTCTATCCAGAACATTCTTCAATAAACTTTTTAAATTTTAGAGATATTAGTAGCATTTTGGATATTAGCAGAATAAAAGATAAAAGAATCATTCGCAAAGAAAAGATGATTTACAGTAGGTTCCCCTCTAACTAAAAGTAGAACTTGAATATCCCCACGGAATTTCGTGTGATTTAATAGTCTAGAAAGACATTCGACACATATTAAGGACAAATATTGTGATAAAAGGATCATCTAGTGTTAGTCCCCTAGTAATTATCACTTCACCAGCTATTTGCCCAATTATATTAATTAAACCTGTATGTAGGTGTAGTAATAAAAAGCATAATCCAAGTGACGAATGTGTCGTGAAAACCCATTTTCAAAAGTAATTGTTGGATATATATCCATTCAACATTATCAAAAGTTTTAGCCATATCCAATTTCAAGGCCATGTATTTTTTATTACCTCTTCTTAGAGAATTATTCCTCATGTTAAAGAAACTGACATCAACTCATTTTATTTTATTTTATTTTCCCTACAATTAAATAGGGAGTAAGAATGGTTTAATTATGATGGTATTAAGCAAAAGATCACATGACAAACTGGGGATATTACGATTTAAATTGAAATATCTTAACGATTAAATTATTCCAGTAACGATAAAACTATTAATCTCCGACTAACACAAATAGTCGTTCTTTATGAAAAAATAATCATTCTTTTACCGCAACATTTACTTTTAGTAAATATTCAGATGAATGATTTGCTCTCCATCATTAAAAAATAAAAAAAATAAAAAACAAATGAAGATGTCTCTTTTTCATTTTTCCTTTCTTTGAGCAACAAGTTAAGGTGTTTGTTTCCACACATCTAAAACAATGGTTCACAAAGGGAAATAGAATTGTTAAAACAATACAGATATTTCATTAAAGGATTAGGTCACAAATCACGATCATAATCAAAATAGTGCGACAATTACATTTAAGTATTGCAGGTGGCAGGAAGTGCCTGTCGTTGGTTGTCTTTGTCAATACTATTATTGCATTAATGCATGTTGTAGTCAATGCCAGATCATCACTTGTGCATATGCGAATTTAGGATTTGAGGTTTATGAGTTTTTACTGTACTTTTAGATTAATAGTATGCAATAATAACTGGATTCACAGTTAGATATTTATAAATATTTAGTGCATTTTTTAATATAAATACATGATCTACGCAAAAGTTACTGGGTTCCCGAGAACCAGTATTGTAACCTCTAGATCCGCCCATGCTCTTGTGTTAATACTAATTTATCCCTCATACCCATATCCAACCCCAAAAACCTAAGTTCGCTTGAGATTTTTCATAACTTGTTGTCCGGATTAGCTTGCGTGTCATCTCAAATTTTTTAAAACTGTCTATTGGTACAGGATCTATCCAAGTTTAAACATATGAAAAAAAGCCACTAGTGTTTTTTATCTCTAATTTGAATATGATATATCATGTTTCTCTTTTAAATTTATTGATTACTAGGTCACATCTTTGTGCGTTTGCTTGAGAATTTTTGACATTGTCCTTAAAGTTACCCGCAAGTTTGTTTTACAATTTTAGCAAATTGTCAAGATCATAGCTTGGATTTTGTATGCTAAACCTGCTTTCTTTTGAACCTAATGCAAATTAAGTTCAACACAAGAAAGAGATGGATTCGAATTTACTTTTGTTGATTATATAATAAAAAATATTTTAATTCTCGTTTCTTCCTAAAGAAAGGAATACTATAGTTATATACAGGTGGTGGGTGCATAGTGAATATGTTAATACTAATGATACGCATAAGATAACGTTTTTGCCAAACGGAAGATCATATTCTCACTAACATAAAATTGGCTGCAGAAATAGAGAGAGAAAGAGATATTTTTGTATCATTTCTTAGTAGGCATTTAGACATAAGAATTGTAAAATTTCAAAAAAATGGTAAAAAAGAAAAATCAAATAAAAATAGTATTTGAAATTTAGAGTAGTGTTTGGTCATAAATTTTAGTTTGGATTATTTTTGAAGTTTTGTGAGTGATTTGAATGAAAATTTTGTAAAACAGTTATTTGTATTTTTGCAAATTTTTGAAAATTTATAAAATATATCTTCAAGTGAAAATTAAAAACTCTATGAACAAATGCTGATTTAAAAAAGAAAAGAAAAAAAGATTTGAAAAAAAGAAAAAAAATTATTTCCATTTCCCGTAAGTAGTGGTGTATAAATTTTACTTGTATTATCTCTCCTTGATATGACAACAAAATTATTTTTAAATCCACCAATGCCAAACTCACACAATCGCTACATTGTGGACCAAATTTCAGCTATCATTACGGTTCAGAAACTCCACTAGAATGGTTCTTTATTTTCCTTTACTTTTTACCTCATGTCTTTGTAAAATGTATCATCACAACAAAAAACAGAATATATTCCATCATTTTTTTTATCATATTAATGCATTAAACCATAGGAAATACACGAATTTTGATGTGGTATGTGCCATAGAAGGTGAATTGTTTAATTTATAATCGAAAAACATGGAGGAATTTGGCGAGATAGATTTTGAACTTTCCTGAAATTACTAAAAGAATAATAAAGGGGATGAGGTCCATTGATGATGACTCTATGGATGTGAAGGAAGAAAGTGTTTGACCCAAAAGTTACCGGTTGCTTTATGAGTTAGGGATAATCGAAGATTATGAAAGGGTAAATCGGAATCAATGGTAATAAATTCAAGGATAGATCTAAGATTCCTATGTAGTTTTCTCTAGTGAGATCGTAATAAAACTTATTAGAGTATCAAAACTAGCCAACAATAGAGAGATGAGATAGAGAGAGAATGATAGTCAAAAGTTGTATTATTAGTGAAAATAACACTTGTCTTACAAATGAGGGAGACATTTCCTTATATAGAAGGAAGGCCCCCTCGCCAGAATATTACTTTATTCTATGACTATTGTTATTACAAAAACAGAAATAGGCGGAGGGGACGGGACGCTTGTACGGACAAGTTTATCAATACGCCTTTATAGTTAGGGACGTGTTCCTTCCCATCGTATGGGCGTAGAGGAAGGTATATTTGACTTCAGTGGCCGTATAGGACGGTGTGCTCGACTCACATTAATCGTATCTGATTCGACCTTATACAGTTAGTCCCTCCACCTGTTGGAGATATATTCGACATATATCTGCAATGGGTAGAAAAAATTGACCCGTCTCGGATCTACTCGCGTATGCGTACGTGGCACGTTCTTTGAACCGTCGTTTGCTGACGACATGCGTCATGATTGCAGCTGCTCCCGAGGCAGGCCAAAAGGTGATTTGACGTTTCGGTTTCCCGCCTCCTTTTCTGATACTAACCTCTTCGAATCCCGTATACTGGCACCCTATAAATGGGGAGGGATTTCAAGATTTTCCATTTTTTAGATCCATACAAAAAGTTCTTTTTACTTTTGTCATTCATCTTTTCTTATAGCAATACGCATCTTTTTGTATTGACTTTGGAGCTTGTTAGTATACCCCAAATTTGACAGAAAGGTTAACAATGGCTAAAGGTAGTCATCGCCATGAGACAAATGAGGGTGAGGCCAAAGAAACTCTAGCAAGATGGGGATTAGTAGAAGAAACAGTTTGTTCACTGTGTCGGAGAAAGGATGAGACAATATATCACTTATTTTTTGAATGCGAATTATCAGATGATGTATGATAGGAGCTTATACATTGGCTAGGAATTAGTAGAAGGAATAAAAAATAACAAGAAGAAATATAGTGGACAGAGAAGATGGCCAAAAGGAAGAGTGCAGGAGCTGCAATATACATAATGGTGTTAGCTGCAGCAGTCAATCATATATGGCAATCAAGAAATAGTACAATTTTTCAGAAGAAGAAGAGTAATGCAAATGCTATAGTTAAACTGATCATCAAAGAGATACACATTAAAGCTCAACAAGTTGCGAAACTGGATAGATATTCGAGTAATATGAACTGGTATCCAGACTGAGCTAAAGTGTAGAGGCAACAGGAGAACAAGGAGTAAGTTAGAAAATCTCCTTATTGGGGCTTCATGTCCAGCAGGAGCTCTGTTAGGCGGGTTGAATTTTGTAAAGCTGTAAATATTTTACTTGGTAAATAAAGTGTTTCATTACCAAAAAAATGTTATCCCTTTTACTTGTTGATTTCCATTATTTGAGGCTCATTGTTGAATATTATCTCTTTTACGGTGAAGGTAATCTTATCTAATATTGTAGTTATATATTATTTCTCTCATTGTTGGGTTATTTGGTGTTGAAGTTATGAAAATCGTTAAACATTGAGGCAATGCTAGTTATTAACGAAACACATATCTTATTGAGCATTTTCATCCATTATTGTTGTGGGAACATTAATATTGTTGTTATTAGCAAGTTGTGATACATGGATACTTGTGTGCAAATTGTTATTGTAATATGATATTGAAGCGCATGCAGCGGTATAATGCTTGGGTTGATGTGCATACGGTGGTATAAGATGGGACTTATGTGTGTGTTGCTTGTGGGGAACTACGTGAAGTCACACGACATCATAAAGTGGGCTAAAGTGCGTTTAGCTATTTCAAGAAATATGTTTTCAAAACCTAAGTTTGAATGTAAGGCTCACACGGCAATATAAAGAAATAATATGATTGAAACTTAGAAATATGAATACGAGACGGTACCTTGGTTGTGATTTTGATTATACAAGGTGGTATATCAGTTTGATTTCATATACACGAGGCGATAACTTGTTAGTGTTATTTGCTATTTGTTTCATGTTGCAAAGTGTTATGGAATGAATATTTCGTGTTGCTTCATTCTTTGTTATTTTAAAAATTGTATTCCGTACATGATAATTGTAGAGCTTTAGTTGTTTCTTTTATGTTATTTCTATGGCTAACTTTCGATACTAGTTCTTGAACTTATTTTGTTCTATATCAGTTATTCTTCACTTTTCGTTACTTATCAATATTTTATTTTTATACTGCATATTTTATATCATATTAGGTGTCTTGACCTGGCCTCGTCACTACTCTACCAAGGTTAGGCTTGATACTTGATGGGTACTATTTTGGTGCTCATACTATTCTTCTACATATATTTTTGTGCACATCTATGTACGTTTACTCGTGCTGATAGATATGGATTTCTGCTAGCTATTTTATCGGATACTTCAAGGTATGCCTACTCGGCGTCCGCAGATCTCAGAATCGCCTTCCTCTATCCTCATTTAACATTGTATTTGCTTTTAGACATTGATATAGTAGATACTCTTGTTATACTTTATAGAGCTTATGGATCGGTTCCACCAGTTTTGGGATGTGTCGTGTGAGATTTGGTTTTAAGAAGGTTTTTATCTGTTGTTCAGTTATTTTCCGCAATTTTGTTAATTTATATATGTTCAGTTTTCATTATTGTTATGATTATCTAGTCGTAAAGACTAGGTGCCATCACAATATTCTATGGAGGGATATTAGGTTCGTGACAAGTTGGTATCAAAACTCTAGGTTCAAAAGTGTTACATATCATAAGCAGGTTCAGTAGAGTCTTGCAGATCAGTACGGAGACATATGTACTTATTTTCTAGAGGCTACAGATTTGGTAGGAAAACTTCATTTCTTTGATTCTTTATTGTTCAAATTGATTTATTTCAAAAATTAAATCTTTGATTTTTTATTCTCTCACATATGGTGAGGACACGCACTACAGGATCCAATGATCAGATACTTTCACCCCTTACTAGAGTCGTGAGAGACTGGGCCGGGGCAGAGACCAAAGAAGGGCACGTGATGTAGCCACATCACCTAGCCGAGCTACGATAGAGGGCCACCAGTAGCTCCAGTTAGAGGACCGACACCCGATGCGCCTATTTCTGCCCCAACACTTCAAGAGACCATTGCATAGTTCCTAAGCATGTTCAACACCTTAGCTCAGGCGGGGTTTATCCAACTTGCACCAAAAATATCTCAGGCTGGGGGAGGAGCACAGACTCCCGCGGAATATGCCCAGAGTAGCGGGTGTAGGTTGATCAGGTCCTAAAGGTTATACTCGATACAATTTGTTGCTCGTTTTGCCTGTGGTTAGGGTAGAAACATCTGAAGAGAATCAATTTAGGCTCGAGAGGTTCAAAAAATAACAACCTCCTACTTAAAGTGGTTTGGCTTCAGAGGATGCACATGGTTTTCTTGAGGAGTGTCATCGCATTCTCCGTACTATGGGCATTGTGGAGATGAGTGGTGTTTCTTTTATCACATTCCAACTAAAGGGAGCGACATATCAATGGTAGAGGGCGTATGAGGTGGTTATCCTAGACGAGGCAGCTTCACTCACATGGGATCTACTTTTAGAGTTTTTCTTAAGAGAGTTTCTGCCTTGGACCCTTCGGGATTCTTGGCGCACGGAGTTTGAATTGTTGTACTAGGGTATTATGTCACTATCAAAGTATGTTGTCCAATTCAATTATTTGTCCAGGCATGCACTAGCCTTGGTTGGCACAATTAGGGAGCGAGTTCGTCTATTCATAAAGGGGTTCAACTAGAGTATTAAATACAACATGGCTAGGGAGTTAGAGTTAGACACTCCATATGAGCAGGGGGTTGAGACTGTATGGAAATTGGGCGGTATACGGGAATGTGATAGAGATGATAAGGAGGCCAAGAGGTCTCGTAGAACAGGGGGATTTAGTGGTGGTCACTCTACAAATTCAGCCTATCGTGGTAGAGGATATTTGAGCTGTCCAGTTCACTCAGCACTTCCAACTTCTAGTGGTGCTCCGGTTGTTCCAAGATCTCAAACTTCACACTTTGTTCAGCCACTTTCTAGTATATCTCTTGCACAGTGTGCCTTCAGAGATCAGTCTAGCCGACCAGGCCCGAGCCAGTCCCAGTCGCCATGCCTATCGAGAGCTTGTTTTTAGTGCAGTGATATCTGCCACATGGTTAGAGACTTCCCCAAACGCAGTAGGGTTGAACCTTCCTAGACTACTCAAGCTTCACGGATCCAGCCAAGTCCGCAGACTTCTCAGGCTATGGTTGCTTCCCCACTTGCCATTCCACCGCATAGCCAGCTAGGTATGGGGGATGGGCAGGTAGAGGTCTCCCTAAAGGAGGATCTAGGCAAAATTTTATGCTATTCCGAGTAGGATATATGCAGTTGCTTTAGAATCGGTCATTACAGGCATGGTTCTGATTTTCCATAGAGATGCATTAGTCTTATTTGATCCGAGATCCACTTATTCATATGTGTCAACTTACTTCGCTCCATATTTGGATGTGTCTCGTGATTCCTTGAGTTCTCATTTTTGATATGTCCACGCCTGTGGGAGATTCTACTGTTGTAGACCGTGTGTATCGGTCGTGCTTAGTGTTATCGATGGTTTTGAGAACATAGTTGATCTGTTGTAACTTAGTATGGTAGACTTTGTTGTTATATTGGGAATAGACCTATTGCCACCCTATCATGCTATTCTTGATTTTCACGCCAAGATTATGACGCTTACTATACCAAGTTTACCACTGTTAGAGTGGAGGGGTACATTAGTTTATGTTCCCAGCAGGGTTATCTCATTTCTAAAGGTTCAGCAAATAGTTGAAAAGGGGTGTAATGCTTATCTAGCCTTTGTACGAGATGTTAGTGTTGATACTCCTACTGTTGAGTCAGTTCCGATAGTGAGGAACTTTCTAGATTTATTTCCAACAGATCTTCCGGGCATACTGTCTGACATGAACATTGATTTTGGTATTTTTACCGGGCACTTTGCCCATTTCTGTTCCATCGTATGCCCCCAGCGGAGCTAAAGAATTTAAAGGAACAATTGCAAAAGTTTATTGGTTAAGGATTGATTTGGCCTAGTGTATCATCGTGGGGTGCTCCGGTCTTATTCGTTCGTGAATAAGAATGATAGTTCTTTGCGCATGTGTATTGATTATCCTCAGTTGAACAACGTTCCACTGAAGAACAATCATCCATTGACACACATTGATGACCTATTTGATCAGCTACAAGGTGCCAAAGTGTTCTCTAAGATTGATTTGCGGTCAAGTTTTCATCAGTTGAAGATTGGGGATCCGAATATTCCGAAGACCGCCTTTTGGACTCGGTAGACACATGCGTGGCGGGGCGAAATTAAAACATGTAGTTATAGGGTAGGTCAAAATAAAAATATTTAAAATTTATGCGGGTATAGTGTGGGTGCGGGTTTATAAACTTCATCAAAAAAGGAAACTCAATTTTCTAATTTCTAAAGATGAAATTGATTCCACGTAATATATTTAAGCAAAATAAAGTTTCATATTTAAACACAGAAAATCAAATAGCAGCCATACATGACAACAAAAATTGGGTTTCAAGTATATGAAGAGTGTCTGAAATAATATTTGTCAATTGTAACCTTAAACAATCGTATCCAAAGATCATATTATCGCGCTATGAATATTTTTCGTAGAAAAATAGTTATATTATTCAACTACAAATTTAAGATATCGCAATTTAAACATTGTATATCTAATGACAACTTTGTTGTCACTAAGTAACAGATTTATTTAACAATAAAATGATTGTCACCAATCATTATTTATTTCTGACAAAAATTTAGGTTTCAAATAAATGTATTATTTTGTGGCTAAAGTTTTTGCACCATTTAATTACAGATTTCGATAATCACTATTTAAGAAACATCTTACACCCAACATTTTGTATTTCTAACGAAAATATCTATTAATTGATTTCTAACGAAAGCTTTAATAGGGTAAATTAACATATCTACTTTTAAGAAATATAAAAACTTAAAAAATAAAGAGGTTTTGTGATATTAAATTTTTTTAAGTAACTTTATTGCATATGTACAAGATTTAATTCTCTCAAGTATTTTATCTTCTTCTTTCCATAGCCGAAATCTTCCGTACTCTTTGGAATTAATAAAAAGCACGTGTATAAAATTTCTAGCCAAAAGATAAAAAACAATTAAAACTGACAAACTGAAGAAAAAAAACAATTATGTTGGGCGGAGGGGGATGGTGCGGGTGGATGCGGGGCGGTGCAGGTGGATGCGGGGTGAGTGAATGTGGGTGCAACCGCTTGCGGGGCATGACGGGTTGAAATTTTGCAGGTAAGAGAAAACCCGCCTCGCACCGTCCCGTTACGCTTGTCATCCCTATCAAGACCTTGGGAGAGAAGAAGTTATATGCAAAGTTCTCAAAGTGTGAATTATGTCTTGATTTGGTGGCGTTTTTGGGTCATGTGGTGTCATGTGAGGGGACCAAGGTGTATCTGGAGAAGATTGAGGCGGTGCAAAGTTGGCCCAGATCGTCTTCAGCTGCTCAGATCCGTAGTTTCCTTGGTTTGGTAGGGTATTATCGTCGTTTCGTAGAGGGCTTCTCATTTATTAATGTACCAATGACCAGATTGACCCAGAAGCTTGCTCCTCGCTCGGCGGTGACTCTTCATCTATTAAATAAAGCACAGGAAAGGCCAAAGTTGCTAGCATTGATGTCGCCTATGATCGAGCTGACCTAGCCGACACACAAGGAGGAAGAGAAGTGGAGGGCCGGATAGACCCGGCCACGGTCACTGTAGGAGTAGAGACCCTCGGCCACTTCGAGGATGCTTAGGCTAAAGGAAAAAGGATTAAGAGTTCGATCCCCAAAAAACAATAAGGAACTAGCGTCCAGAATACACGACAATAAAGATTTAAAATGGGTACTGTCACACCTCCTTTTGGCGCGCCTACCCCGAAGGATAAACGTACAAGGGAGTTTTTTCCAATTTAAGTGACAATATTCGAAACGGGATTATTTTATTTATTTCAGAGTCGCCACTTGGAATAAATTATGGTGTCCCAAGTCACCGATTTATTTAAATCCCGAATCGAGGAAAATTACGACTTTTCAAATGAAGTCTGCGGACCAGAAATTCTAAGTAAGGAATTCTGTTGACCCGAGGGAAGGTGTTAGGCACCCCCGGATCCCGTGGTTCTAGCACGGTCGCTTCAATTATTATAAATGGCTAAAAATTCCTGATTTTATACATGCTTATAAATTATATGCTCTGATTAAACTTTAAATCGCTCTATTAATTTGAAACCATACCAAAAGAAAGACTAATTACAATATGGACTCGGACTTTGACAGATAGGTAAATAATAATAATAAAAAAAATATCCAGATTACTTTGAAACTATATCGATTAAAAAAAAGATTTCTAGACTAAACAAAAATTCAATTTATCTAAAGATGCATAGTTTTGTCGTTTCTAATTTAAACATGTACAAAATGATATCTTATTCCATGACTTGTTGACTTAGGGTCAAATAAAAGCTCTTAACGGGATTGAATTTGGTTCAAATAAAAGCTCTTAACGAGACATGAGTATATACATCCTGATTTTAATACATCTTGAACTCTATTACCGAACTAGATCGAGAATTCGTTTGCGCGTGACTTGTAAAATTAGGACAATTGATACTAACTAACGAATTGCAAAGCTAACTCTAAGGTTTTATTTTTTGAAGCCAACCACTGTAACTACAAACTTGTTCGGAAAGGGAATAAAATTTTGTCCTAACACTAAAGTTTTAACTACAAACCATTGTTACTACAAACTTGTAAAGCATACTTATTATGAAGCTAACTCAAACTCTATTTAAAATTTTAGTTACTACAAACTCGTGACAGTGATTCAAACATAATATCAAAATTAAAAAAAATATTTACATTCTAACTAAGAGGTTGGCTCGATTTCACAACTCATGATTCAAATTGAAACATGCAGCGATTCTAGTTATACAAATATGCTTTACAAAACTAATGAACACACATGTAGAAGATCTAATTTAATTTGAAGTTGACAGGTAGTGATCCAAAGCGTAAAACCAACAGGCATTCTCATTTCCAGCTTAATTTCAAGTCTACACCAACAATGAAATCGAAATTGTGTACCTGGAATTTCAAGCAGGAAAATGGAAGAGAAATATCAGTAGGCAGCTCCAACAGAACAAACCGCAACAGAAACCAACAGCAACTAAGAATAATTTAAATCCGCCAAATGTATAGCCCAGTAACAAAATGAGATTTCCAGAATTTTACACCAACAGAGAAAACCAATAGTTTGCAACCAAAGAAATCCTAGCCAAACAGGATATCAAACAAGATTGAAGCCAGCAGCCTTAAAAGAAACCTTCAAACAATTTGAAATCTTTCAATCTAATCCTTTCAAACAAAACTCCCAGATAATGGCTAGAAGGAACCTTAAAACTGATCGTATAGACTCTAAAACTCACTGTTTTCTCAAACTTTCAGAACTGAGATTTTAAAACCCAAACCAATGCTTTTCTTCCTTACTTTTCTGTTTTTCAGAATGTGTATTTCTCTCTGTCTCTCTCTGTTTTTCCAGTGATTGTATCTATGTGAGTGTGAGTGTATGTATCTCTGTTTGCCAGTGTATGAATCTGTTCTGAATGTGAGAGTATGTCTCTGTGTGTGTGTGTGAAAACAGTGTGTGTGTGAAAACAGTGTGTGTATCAGAAGAGTATATCACTGTATGTGTGTGTGTTTTTCTCTCTCAAACGTGTGCTCTCTGTATCCAGTGCCTCTTTCTTTTATAGGCAAAGAAAACAATCCTCAAAACCTGTCAAATATTCCTTGCACATGCCTCTCTTTGAACCTCTAAATCATCCTCCCATGTGCCTTTGATTTTCCAGCTCTAAAGAGCATTCACAAGGGTTTAATACACTAAGAACTATCATGAAAACTCTCTGTCCAGTCCTATTTTTAAAATGAAAAGGTGTATTGGCAAGCCATGTTCTTTCTGTTCAAAACATGTGACATAGTTCCCATGTGCACTACACCTCTTAGACAAACTATCTGTTGGCTTTCAGATTTTAAGTTAAAAATCCAACACAGCTATATCCAATTCAATAAACTAACAGAATCAATCAACAGAATCAAGCAAACAAAAGAATAGTTCAATTCAACAGTGAATCAATGGATCTCGGCCAATGCCGGATTTGTAGCTCTAGTGTTCTAACAAACGAAACTACGAACCTAATCGACGACATTCGTATAGTCGATTACAACAAACACAATCAATAACACACAATCGATGAACAAATTTTTTCATTCTTCAACACTTAAGCCGAGAGAAGAAGAAAAAATCCAAGAAGCAAGAATGTTATTCGACTTCAATAATCGACTCGAATACACACACTTATCAACGAACAACAATCAATCAATTACGATAATCAATCTAAAAAAAACAGTGAGTCAAGCAAATTCTCGGCTAGAACAGTCCAAAATGAAGAATTGGCTATTCGACGAAGTATCGAGTCGAGTTCTTATTTTATAGCGACATCATTCATAGCAAACAATCAGAAACAACAAATCGACCAAATAAAACGGTCCCAAGAGATGAAGAAAAACAGAGAATTGATGAAATCACAACAAAATCAATAACAAACGAAAAACCACTAAAGCGAATGAGTATAATTAAACAAAAATGGAGAAGAAACTCAAAGAAATACCTTGAAACAAAAGAAACGGAGACTCGGCCGACTTGGGTCTCGTTCATTCGAGGTCGAAAGGACCTTAATTGAAATGTTTTCAAATGAAAACAATCCAATTAAGGTCTATTAGACCTCAATTCCCCTTTGAATTTAAACAAAAAATCCCTAATTCAAATCTAGGGTTCTTGAACCTTGGTTTTGGGGCTTGACGACTTCCGGCCAGATTCGAACCGGACCAATAGTGGTGTGGAGATTAGGAGGGTCATGGGAGTGTTTGGGGTGAGTTTGGACTCGATTGGAGTGGATTCGTACTTTGCTCGAATCTTCGAACGAAGATTCGAAACGGCCCAAGGTGATTCGAGGTTAATGGAGTGTGGCTTTGGAGAGAGGGAGTTAGGGCGGTTCAAATGGTGTTAGTTTTGGTGGCCGGCGACGCCGTGCCGCCGGGTTTTGGGCGTGGGGGTAGCCCGGCGGCGGCTAGGGTTCTTTGGGGACGATGGGTTCTTGCTCTCTAGAGAAGAGATGCTGAAATGGGCGTTACATGGGGTTTGGGGGGGGGGGGTTTGACACATTAAAATTGAAATAATCAATCTCAGCCGTTAGATTAAAAAATCCAACGGCTGTGATCGATTTGTCGAATGAGATGGGGATGGGGCAGACGGGTATTGGGTCTTTATTGGGCCTTGGATTAATTTGGTCTAGTTTTTGGTGTTTGGGCTTGGGAAAAACAATGGCCTGGTCCGATTCTAAATTTCTTCTCTTTTATTTTATTTTCTTTTCATTTTATTTTCTAAAAAAAATAAAAATACAAACCTAAATTTAAACTTGACTAGTTTATCCTACAAGTATTAATTAAATCTAAGTAGTATTTATCACAAATAATTAAATATCCAATTAAAAGAAAAATCACACAATTAGACATTAAAGACTAAAAAAGCAAAAAATACATATTTTGTGATTTTATTTTGTAAAAAAATAAACTTAAACTACCCCTAATTGCAAAGTCCCACAAAAATGTAAATATGACCTATTTTTGTATTTTTATTAATTTAAACACATATAATCATGCATATACAAATGCAAACAATTACCAAAAATAACACGAAAATTCACTAAAACACACATCGTAAAAAATAGACAATTTTTGTTTTGATTTTGTGGGAGTAATTCATGTTAGGCAAAAATCACGTGCTCACAGTTACTTATAGTCTCCGCGAAAACCACGAAGAGTTTTTCGTGCAAAGATAAATGAGCAAATATGAGCGATTTTTGCCCGTTTGAATACTCCGTGGGAAGCATTTTGAAAAAGTTTGACCGAGCCTTTGCTTCGGAGGCCTCCTACATATCCTGGGCTAAACAGGAATCAAGTCAATGTAGTTCGGGAAGTTTTGGTAGCTGGGACTACCGTGGACTGACACTTTGCTGTTACTGTTGCTATCGTTGCTGCATGTTGCTGCTTACTGCTTATTGATCTCCTTATTACACCAAAAGAAATTAAAGCTGAACTAGCTATGCTATCAAACTACGAGTTACAAGATTCCTATCTATGATTTTCTTGAAAACTTGATCTTGAATCTTAGCTGATTTGTTGTAGACCTCGATCTGAATCTTGATGCTCCGCAAGCTGTACGTGCTTGTTTATTTCTGTAACATTGAGTGAAACGGAGTCGGCGGAGCTTGTTACTTCAATCATCTTCTGAGCAATCGTGCCTTTGTTTACTCCAACATTTGAACTCTTTTCTTTTGGTTCTTTTCTTCTTTTCTTCACTCTGGATTGATGTTCCATTTGTAGGCTATCTCGATCCTTGCGTCCCGAGGTCAAACCTATTTAGACAACAAAACAAACAAACGAACGAAATTTTTCTGCCCCAGTTTTGCTAGGAAAATTTCGTGAGTTAGTTGTGACACAGAAAGTGATTAAAAGACTCTTTGGTATTGGGTAAGAAAGTCATGGTTTCACGAAGGTTCAAACGGCTTTCTGGCCGGAATTTTGTAGAAGAGTTTCACGGCTTTCTGGCCGGAATTCAAACAATATCTAACAGTTTTTTGGCCGTCAGATCCTCGGTTTTTGGCCGGGGTAAAAATAAATGGCTCCGCAGTTTTCTGACTGGGGAGATCCTCGGTTTTCTGACCGGGATAAAAGTTTCACGGCTTTCGGCCGGAATTCAAACAATATCTAACGGTTTTTGGCCGTCGGATCCTCGGTTTTCGGCGGGGTAAAAGTAAATGGCTCGCAGTTTTCGATCGGGAGATCCTCGGTTTCCGACGGGATAAAAGTTTCACGGCTTGCGGCGAATTCAAACAATATCTAACGGTTTTTGGCCGTCGGATCCTCGGTTTTTGGCGGGGTAAAAGTAAATGGCTCGCAGTTTTGATCGGGAGATCCTCGGTTTTCGACCGGGTAAAAGTTTCAACGGCTTTCGGCGAATTCAAACGATATCTAACGGTTTTTGGTCGTCGGATCCTCGGTTTTTGGGCCGGGGTAAAAGTAAATAGCTCGCGAGTTTCGATCGGGAGATCCTCGGTTTCTGACCGGGATAAAAGTTTCACGGCTTTCTGGGCGGAATTCAAACAATATCTAACGGTTTTTGGCCGTCGGATCCTCGGTTTTTTGGCGGGGTAAAAGTAAATAGCTCTGCGGTTTTCGGCCGGGAGATCCTCGGTTTCGACCGGGTAAAAGTTCACGGCTTTCTGGCCGGGAGTCAAACAATATCTAACGGTTTTTGGCCGTCGGATCCTCGGTTTTTTGGCCGGGGTAAAAGTAAATAGCTCCGCGGTTTTCTGACTGGGAGATCCTCCATTTTTTTTACCGGGGATAAAAGTTTCACGGCTTTCTCGGAATTCAAACAATGTCTAACGGTTTTTTGGCCGTCAGACCCTCAGTTTTTTGGTCGGGGTAAAAGTAAATAGCTCCGCAGTTTTCTGGCTAGGAGATCCTCGGTTTTCGACGGGATAAAAGTTTCACGGCTTTACGGCCGGAATTCAAACAATATCTAACGGTTTTTCGGCCGTCGGATCCTCGGTTTTTGGCCTGGGTAAAAGTAAATGGCTCGCAGTTTTCTGACCGGGAGATCCTCGGTTTTTCGACCGGGATAAAAGTTTCACGGCTTTACGGCCGGAATTCAAACAATATCTAACGGTTTTTTGGTCGTCGGATCCTCGGTTTTTTGGCCGGGCTTAAAGCAAATGGCTCCGCAGTTTTATCGGCGGAGATCCTCGGTTTTCGACCGGGGTAAAAGTTTCACGGCTTTCTGGGCGGAATTCAAACAATATCTAACGGTTTTTGGCCGTCGGATCCTCGGTTTTTGGGCGGGGTAAAAGTAAATGGCTTCGCGGTTTTCGGCGAGAGATCCTCGGTTTTCGACCGGGATAAAAGTTTCACGGCTTTACGGCCGGAATTGAAACAATATCTAACGGTTTTTGGCCGTCGGATCCTCGGTTTTTGGCGGGGGTAAAAGTAAATGGCTCCGCGGTTTTCGGCGGGAGATCCTCGGTTTTCGACCGGGATAAAAGTTTCACGGCTTTCGGTCGGAATTCAAACAATATCTAACGGTTTTCGCCGTCGGATCCTCGGTTTTTGGCGGGGTAAAAGTAAATGGCTCGCAGTTTTCGACTAGGAGACCCTCGGTTTTCGACAGGGATAAAAGTTTCACGGCTTTCGGCGGAATTCAAACAATATCTAACGGTTTTTTGGTCGTCGGATCCTCGGTTTTTGGCGGGGTTAAAGCAAATGGCTCCGCAGTTTTCGGCAGGAAGATCCTCGGTTTTCGACCGGGATAAAAGTTCACGCTTCTAGCGGAATTCAAACAATATCTAACGGTTTTCGGCCGTCGGATCCTCGGTTTTTTGGTCGGGGTAAAAGTAAATGGCTCGCAGTTTTCCGACTAGGAGACCCTCGGTTTTCCTGACAGGGATAAAAGTTTCACGGCTTTACGGCGGGAAAGACCCTCGGTTTTTCGACCGGGGTCCAAACAGATATTGGACCGATATGATTTGATTCTCTTTTTCGGAGTTTTCATTTTCTTTTCTTTCATTCTTTTTTTTTGGCCTTCTTTTAGGCGTTCTTTTTAAACATCAACAAATGCGTAGGATAAATCTCTAAAAAGAAACTTACCTTTTTATGTGTTTTCCTTGTTCCAAAGCCATTTCAAAGCTTGCGTATTTCACTTATTTGAGTGGTACCTTCTTTTTGCACAATTAAACAGACCTGCTTTCAACAAAGAACATTTTATCAGTTGAAAAAGTGGTTGGCTTTGCGGCTTTGGTTATCTTCATTGCTTGATTGTTTCCCCATTTTCATTGAGAAGTTTGCTACCAATTGTCTTTGGGGTGACTTCCTTTCAAACTGACCGGGTTCATTCCCAGAATTCCATGGGGATTTTCCGTGTAGGTTCCATCCTTCTGCCTTATTCCGTCCCTTCTAAGACCTTAGCCTTTGATTTCCATTTCCTTTCTAAAACTCTTTTCCTTTGGAAACAATTGATCATTACGATCCAATCGTGGATTGTAACAATACACCATTGAGGCTGTTTTTCTTTTCTTCTTTACCAGGCGGAGTCCTGTAAAACCGGTCCTGTCACCTTCCTTTGTAATATTTTCAGAATTAAAATTAAACCGAAAGGGATTCAAAGAAGAAGAATGAATCAAAGAATGGAAAAACGTATCAAAGATAGAGGAGTCCCTTTCGAGGGAGAAAAGAAGGACTTATCTGAGGTATACGCTGACTTTAACCAACATGACATGCTCCTCGGACTAGATGCTTGATCGTCACAAAACTCCCATTTTCTTATGAACCAAAACGGGTCTATATTTCCGAGCTAAGGAGCCGTGCCAGGACCTCTCGTGGTGAAACAAACTTTTCGGTTGATAGCGCCCTTTGCGGGTTTTCGCCAATCGACCTCTCTCATTTCTCTTCTTACCATCGCCAGATGGCACTCTTTGCGAGTTTTTACCAACATGCTCTCTCTCATTTTGTATTTCTCTACTTCCAATCGTCTTATGGTGCCCGAAGGTTTTCACCAATAAGACTCTCTCATTTTATTTCTTTTCATTCCAGGGACATCAGATCGCAACAATGATGTTCTCACAACTTCCAATCGATTTTGAAGGAATTGTACTCGGTTCGGGTAACAAGAATTGTAAACAAAATTACAACTTTGGAATTATCTTGACGGATCTTAAAACGAATCAAAAATATCATCTGCCCCAGTTTCATTTTGGGGAAACCGGGATTTTGATTTGGTGTGACTGAACCTCAGGGAGAGGTTGCCTACGTATCCTTTCGGAATCAAGTCAGAACGTAGTTCAGGAAATTTGTTGTTGTTGTGTTTTTTTTTTTTTTTTTTTTCTTTTGGTTTGGTTTGGATTCCAAAGAGGGTAGCCAAAGAAAGGTAACCGGCTCAAAGGGTTTACAAAAAGGGTTGGTAGTGTTTGGGTAGCGGGAATAAAAGCCTTCAATCATTTCGACTTGTGAGGACCTCGTTGAAGCAAGTTCAGACATAATACCTTTTCACAGCATCTGCATTCACAGCCGTTTCAGGATCTTTTCCTTCCATGTCTCCCAAGTATAATGCTCCTCTTGGCAGTATTTTCCTGATGATGTATGGTCCTTTCCGATTAGGAGCGAATTTTCCTTTCGCTTCCTCATGATGTGGAAGAATGCGTCTTAAAACCAACTGACCTACTTTGAAATTTCTCGGTCGTACTTTCTTGTTGTAAGCACGAGCCATTCTTTGTTGGTACAGTTGTCCATGACAGACCGCAGCCATTCACTTTTCATCGATCAAAGTTAATTGTTCCAAACGAGTCTTAACCCACTCGCTATCTTCAATCTCTGCTTCAACAATTGTACGAAGTGAAGGAATTTCTACCTCTGCCGGTATCACGGCCTCGGTTCCATAGACTAGCAGGTATGGAGTTGCTCCTACCGATGTGCGTACTGTAGTACGGTATCCCAGTAAAGCGAACGGTAATTGTTCATGCCATTGTCTAGAGCTTTGGATCGTCTTTCTCAAAATCTTCTTAATGTTTTTGTTCGCTGCTTCCACGGCACCATTGGCTTTGGGCCGATAAGGGTGGAGTTCCTATGCGTTATTTTGAATTGCTCGCATATTTCTTCCATCAAATGATTGTTCAAATTCGCAGCATTGTCTGTGATGATAGTTGCAGGTATACCAAAACGACAGATAAGATTTGAGTGTACAAAATCCACCACAACTTTCTTAGTGACTGATTTGAGAGTGATGGCTTCAACCCATTTCGTGAAGTAATCGATAGCCACTAGTATGAATCGGTGTCCATTCGAGGCTTTCGGCTCAATCGGGCCGATGACATCCATTCCCCAAGCAACAAATGGCCACGGCGCTGACATAGGATGCAGCTCAGTTGGAGGTGCATGAATCAGATCTCCATGTACCTGACATTGATGGCATTTTCGGACAAAACCGAAACAATCTTTCTCCATAGTCATCCAATAATAACCTGCTCGAAAGATTTTCTTGGCTAAGACATAACCATTCATATGAGGCCCGCATACTCCTGCATGTACTTCGTGCATGATTCTTCCTGCTTCTTCGGCATCAACACACCTTAAAAGGTTAAGATCTGGGGTTCTTTTATACATGACCTCGCCGCTCAAAAAGAAACCACCTGCATGTCGCCTAATGGTCCTCTTTTGATCTCCAGTAGCATGTTCTGGGTATTCTTGCGTTTTCAGAAATCTCCCGATATCGTAATACCATGGCTTGACGCTCGGTCCTTCTTTGATTGCATTGCAATAACCGTGGCTTTCCCTGATTTGAATTTCCAAGGGATTGACATGGGCGTTGCCCGAATAAGGTAGCATTGAGGCTAAAGTGGCCAGTGCATCAGCTAGTTCATTGTGACATCGTGGGATATACCTGAACTCTATCGATGCAAATCGCTTGCCGAGAATGTTCACGTGCTGTCGGTAAGGGAGGAGTTTAACGTCTCGAGTTTCCCATTCACCTTGAGATTGTTTGATAATTAGATCCGAATCTCCCATGATCAACAAATCTTCGACACCTTGATCAATTGCCATGTTCATACCCATGATACAAGCTTCATACTCAGCCGTATTGTTCGTGCAAAAGAAACGGAGCCTAGCCGTGGCTGGGTAATGCTGGCCAGCAGGAGAGACCAAGATTGCCCCAATCCCTACACCTTTAGCGTTTACCGCCCCATCGAAAAACATTTTCCAAGCATGACTGTCTTCCGAAACAACTTCTGTCGTATTTACCTCTTCATCGGGAAAGTAGGTATTCAATGGTTGATACTCTTCGTCGATCGGGTTCTCGGCCAAATGGTCTGCCAATGCTTGGGCCTTCATTGCCGTGCGAGTGACATAGACTATGTCAAACTCAGTGAGCATGATTTGCCACTTCGCCAATCTTCCGGTGGGCATCGGTTTCTGGAATATGTACTTTAAAGGATCCAACCGAGTAATGAGGTGAGTCGTGTGGGTTTGGAGGTAGTGTCTCAGTTTCTGAGCTACCCAAGTTAAAGCACAACACGTTCTTTCCAGCAAAGTGTACTTGACCTCATAACTAGTGAATTTCTTGCTCAGGTAGTAAATCGCCTGCTCTTTCTTCTCCGTCGCATCACGTTGTCCGAGAACACAACCAAAAGAGTTTTCCAAGATTGTTAAATACAAGAAAAGAGGTCTCCCCGGCTCTGGCGGGACTAAGACTGGAGGGTTTGACAAATATTCTTTGATCTTGTCAAAAGCTTCTTGGCATTCAGTTGTCCATTTGATTGCAGCGTCTTTCTTCAACAACTTGAATATGGGTTCGCATGTGGAAGTCAACTGAGCGATGAACCTACTGATGTAGTTTAGTCGGCCTAGAAGACTCATTACATCTTTCTTTGTTCTAGGGGGAGGTAAATCCCGGATGGATTTTATCTTTGTGGGATCTAATTCAATACCTCTTCTACTGACTATGAAACCCAAAAGTTTACCTGACGGGACTCCAAAAGCGCATTTGGCCGGATTCGGTTTCAAATCGTACTTCCGCAACCTCTCAAAGAATTTCCTCAAGTCTCGCACATGATCGCCTTGAGTTCTGGATTTGATGATCACATCGTCCACGTACACCTCTATTTCCTGATGCATCATGTCGTGGAAAATGGCAGTCATAGCTCTCATGTATGTTGCTCCTGCATTTTTCAAGCCGAACGGCATGACCCGGTAACAGTAAGTCCCCCAAGGTGTGGTAAAAGCAGTCTTCTCGGCATCCTCTTCATCCATCAACACTTGATGATATCCCGCATAACAATCCACAAATGACTGTATCTCATGTTTGGCACAGTTATCAACAAGGATGTGGATGTTCGGTAAAGGAAAGTTATCTTTAGGACTCGCTTTATTCAAATCTCGGTAGTCAACACATACTCGAGTTTTCCCGTCCTTCTTTGGCACGGGCACAACATTAGCCAACCACGTGGTGTATTGTACCACTCGGATTACCCCGTTTTCAACTGCTTAGTGATTTCTTCTTTGATTTTATCACTGATGTCAGTCTTGAACTTTCTTTGCTTCTGTTGCACTGGGCGACAGTCGGGGTAGATTGGTAATTTGTGCACCACTAGATCAGCTCCTAATCCTGGCATATCATCGTAAGACCAAGCAAACACGTCTTTAAATTCAAACAAGAGTTGGATTATTGCATCTCGTGTTTTCTCATATGTGTGGATGCTTATCTTGGTCTCTCGGACCTCTTCATCAGTTCCCAAATTAACTGGTTCGGTGTCATTCAAATTTGGCTTAGGTTTATTCTCGAAATGTTCCAATTCTCGATTTATTTCCCTAAAAGCCTCATCTTCATCGTATTCCGGTTCTTGGTTCATTATTTCCAGATTAGGTGGCGTGTTCGGATTTGAGCATGAGTTCCGCAAGAATGTCATGTTATTTAAAGCAGCATTATTAGGATTGAAAAGGAAGAATAGATAACAAAATTAGAAAGAGTGCAAAAGTAAGGAAATATTTATTTTATTTTCTTGGAATTTTTTGAAAACAAACAAATTACATTGGGGAAACCAAAAATACAAGAAAACAAAGAAAAGCATCCAAGCTACATCCTGAAGTAACTTGTGATGAAGGAAAAACGACAGGACAAATCTACCAGAACTCCCGCCTGATGGGGAAGGGTGTGGCTTTCCAATTTTGCAATTTAGCTTCGGGGCCCACATACAGCACCTCAGCGGTGCTTGTTCCTTCTCCCGATTGGACCATATTAACATCATAGAGCATTTGCCTCATGGCCCCACATATGTCTTCAATTTCCTCCGTTGTAAAGACCTCGTCTTCTTCTTCTTCACTGTACCTTGGTCGGACAAAAGTTTGGTACAGATGTGGCAATGGTTGCGGCAGAACCCATCCTTTCTCTTGTTGGCCCATCTTTCATCTTCAGGGGTTGGGCGAAAGCCCACTCCGAAAAACTTTTCGGCTACAGGTAAAGTTATCAGCTTCGGCACTCCTTGTAGGGACTTTCCCAAACCTTTTCCTGGCTGGAAGCCATGTTTAATCATTTCTTTCGCCACCATGATGGAGGCATTAGACAAAAAAGGTTGGGGGAGAGGGTTCCCTTCTTCGTGTTGATCCGCCAACACAATCTCGAAAGCTTGATAGACAATGTTTTCGCTTCCCGCTTCCGCTTCCAAGCAAGGTATGGATGGATCTCGATAAATTGATTGCTCATCTTCCCCGTGGACCACGATCTCTTGTCCCTTGTGCTCAAATTTCAACATCTGATGGAGGGTAGAGGGCACAGCTCCGGCCGCATGAATCCATGGTCTCCCTAGAAGAAAATTGTAAGAAGTGTCCATATCCAAGACTTGGAATGTCACTTCGAAGTCCACGGGGCCGATGGTCATAATTACATCAATCTCTCCGACAGTATCTCTTTTCACACCGTCAAAAGCTCGCACACATATGTTGTTAGGCCGAATCCTTTCAGCTCCGATTCCTATGCGGCCTAAAGTGGAAAGCGGGCATATGTCTACCCCCGAACCCCCATCAACCATGACCCTCTTCATATAGTAGCCTTCGCTTTTGACAGTCAAATGCAAAGCTTTGTTGTGGGCGGCACCCTCCAAAGGCAAATCAGCTTTACTGAAGGAAATCTGATTGATCGCGAAGAATCTTTCCGTCATTCTTTCAAGTTGTTCGGATGAAGTCTCAATAGGCACATATGCCTCATTCAAGGCTTTTAGCAAAACCTTTTGATGTTCAGTAGACTTCATTAGAAGGGACAACATCGACACCTGCTCTGGGCATTTACGCAGTTGGTCTATCACCTCGTAATCAGGCATTTGCATCTTTTGAAAAAAGACCTCCGCCTCTTCAGCACTTACAGGTTTCTTCGACGGGAAACGCCTTTGTGTGGCGTTATTTACCTCCTGTGTGTTTAAGTACTTCTGTCCTAAGACACTCTCAGATGAATTTCCCACGATCTCTTTCCCTTTGCGCATAACAAGTGTTCGTTGGTAGCTCCAGGGTATTGCGGATGGATCTGTCATTGGTTTTTGTTGCACGCGTGCAATAACCACAGGTTCATCTGGTTTTCGGGCCACATAAGTTCCCTTTGGTACATACATTGATGTTTCTCTTTTTAAATGGAACTTCTTGGGGGCACCTATGGACAATGGTTTTTCCACTCTACCTCGTGGGAGGTAAAGGACTCCGCCCTTCCGAGACGATGCTTTCAATTCAATCGTCTTTTCGGATTTGGTTTCAAGAGCTTCAACCTTTTTCCCCATTTTCTCTTGTTTCGGGGTAGCCTCAGGACACTTCTCTATGTTGGCGATGGCGATTATCGCTTTCAAAGCTGGGTCAAATTCTTTGTCGTCACAAATCATCCCAATCACCGGTCCGTTGTTGTGGGTTGGTAATGGGTTGTTTGTCATATTTGGGATGTCTTCATCTGCGAAGACGATCCTCCCTTGATTGATCAATTCTTACACTGCCTTCTTTAACGTCCAACAATTGTCAGTACTGTGTCCTTCAACACCTGAATGATATGCACAGTATATCCCCCTCTGGTAGGCAGGAGAGTCTGGATTCTGCCTGTTCTGCGGAACAGGCTGCAATAGGTTTTCTTGCCTGAGTTTTGGGAAAAGAGTGGAATACGGCTCCCCAATCGGTGTAAAGCTCGTTTTGGGTTGCTCGCGGTGGCGAGCGTTATTTGGCCGTGGATTATACTGGTTTGGGTAAGGAGGTTGGTTTCTCTGGAATGGAGGTGGATTCCTGTTGGCTGGTGGCTGTGGCCGTGCCTGAGGTTGAATGTTCATGACCGCATAGGGTGGAGGCGGAGGAGCATAAGCCATGCCGTGATGTGGATAATAATGTTGGGGGACCCTGTCGGAGAATACCTGCCTTGAGGTTCGATATCTCCTGTCTTCTACCGCTGCCATAGCAGATTCTTCTTTCTTTTTGCTTCGGGGCATCCCTCCAGACCCGCCTTGAATGGCTTGGGAAGTTGCCCGAATGGCCGCTTGGCTCAAAATTCGCCCCGTTTTCAAGCCATTTTCTACCATTTCTCCGATCTTGATAGCTTCGGCGAAAGGTTTTCCCATCGCCGACATCATATTTTGAAAGTAATCGGGCTCTTGAGCTTGGAGAAAAGTCGTGACCATTTCCATTTCGTCCATGGGGGGTTTCACCCTGGACGCTTGCTCTCGCCACTTGATGGCATATTCTCTAAAGCTTTCTGAGGGCTTCTTTTTTAAGTTCGATAGAGAATTTCTGTCCGGCGCAATATCGATGTTGTATTGGAATTGTTTTACAAAATCTCTGGCCAGATCATCCCAGATGTGCCATCGAGATATGTCTTGATCCATATACCATTCGGATGCTATTCCGGCCAAACTTTCTCCGAAGTACGCCATCAACAATTCTTCCCTGCCGCCGGCACCCCTCAATTGATTGCAGTATTTCTTCAAATGAGCGATGGGGTCGCCGTGTCCGTCGTACTTTTTGAACTTTGGTGTCTTAAAACCTGATGGCAAATGGACGTGCGGGAACATGCACAGATCGGCGTAAGATACACTCTTCTGTCCACTCGGACCTTGCATGTTCTTAAAGCTTTGTTCCAAACTCCTCATTCTTTTTGCCATCTCCTCCTGCTCGGGGGTCTTTGGATTTTGGCTCGGTAGGAACTCATATCGAGGTGGCTGAGAATATGTATTGGCTGCAACCTGGGTATGGTCCCGTGTGAGCGGTGGCGCTGGGAATGTAAAGGATGAGGAGTCGAAGAAAGGAGCATGTGCGGTGGGGTGCGTTGTGATTGGAACTGGCAATTCAACGGACGTTCTTGCAGATGTATCATGTGGTGCTACCCGAGGATGGGATGTGGAGGGTGATTCGGAGAGGTTTGTAGCATTGGAATACCCGAACAGAGTAGGCGGGTAATTGATGGGGGTATTTGAAATACCGCTTGACCTGAGAAGAATTTCAGGGAACCCGGGGACCAGACTCGGGGGCTCTTTCCCGTTGTTCCAATCGTCCAACATCTCGAGCATGCGGCAACGCAGCATTCTATTCTCTTCCAAAGCTGCCGACTCAGTAGCCGGGATGGTTGCCAATGAGCTTTCCTGTGAAACGGGGATGGTTGCTAAAGGCATTTCTGAAGACATGTCGGCACCCTTTTTTGATCTAGTGAAATAGGAATGAGTACTCTCAGGCTGCCGAACTTTTCCTTTGGACCTTGTGAAGTACGAATGTGGTGCCGGATTACCGCAAAGTCAACCACTTTTACTAAAACCTGGATTTCAGCAAACAAACGGTTAGTCTGAAACAACATAACAGATAAGTAATCTCACGTTGGGTGTGATGCACTTATACAGGTGATAATGTTGCTACATGTATTCGTTTGCGATGCGTCATTCCGGTTTGTATTTTCTTTCGCTTTCGTCTTTCATCGATCTTCTTTTTCTCTTAACTTCTTTCCCCCCCCCCCTTTTTTTCATTTTTATTTTTATTTATTTATTTTTTAGTAATGGTCGAATCTTATGTGGATTGCCTACGTATCATGTCCCCGCATGAATCAGACCGGGCGTAGTTCGGAAACAATAGACATAAGATGAAGTGTTCATGAATTTTATTTCAACAAACTTAAAACTTGAAACACTTGCAAAATACAGCAATGGAGAAAAACTTGTAAAAGGACAAACGGACTCTAAAACAAAAGACTCTCCTAAGCATGTTCCAAAGCCTCGAATCTTTGCGCCCGGGGGGCGTTGTCTGGCCTTGCTGCAGTTCTTGGGGTGAGATCTTTCTGTATACTTTCCAATTCTGCCATGACTTGGTGGACACATTCCATGATTGAAGAAAAGAGGGCGGGCCGAGGTACTCGTTCGCAGTTCAAACACCTCATAGTAATGTAGTGCCCGATCTCATTGATCCTGGTTCTGATTATGTCTTTTTCTTTGAGCAGCTGCCCTATGTGCCTGTTCTTTGCCCCTAATACTTGAGAGTTGCCGGAGACATGGTCCAAGAGCCTATCTATTTGTCTTTCCATCCGTGCCATCAAGTTGTGACAACGGTCTCTATCTGCTTTAGCATCCTGGACTTGCCCGAGAGTTCGCTCTTTAAGAGTGGCATTTGCTTTTCTCAAATCAACGATGATCGCATCATAGTCTTTCTCTACTTGTTGTAGACGGAGTGCTTCTTGGTGGGCCGCTCTCTTCCATTTTGTTCGGACTGCAACCAAAGCCGCTTTTGCCTTCTCCAAGTCTTCTTGGTGTTCAAAGGCTTTCCTTTCCAAATCGTTTATCAGCATTTGATCACTCCGACTCCTCCTTGACCTTTCTGCGGCCAATTGCATCTCTTGAATTTGAGTTTGGAGTGCTTCTCTTTCCTGCTCCCAACCGGCCCTTTCCCGATCGAAGTCAGCCTGTTGTATGTCCATGGCTGCTTCCAGGATTCCTTTGTCTTCTTTTAAAGTGTTGATGCAAGATTGGAAATTTTGTGCTGTTTCATGCTCAACCTCCCTAACTCCTGGCTTCTATTTCTCTCTCCCAATCGACGGCATACTTCACTGACCTTTCTGACCTTTGCTCCGGTATTGGTTGGTTGTGGAACCATTCAAGATAAGCGAGACTCACTTCTCCCCGTTCCCGATCGGCAACCATTTCGTTGATGTCGGAGAGTCGACTACCGAACCACACCTTCTGTGCATAAGTCTCCCTCGGGGTCTCTTCTGTCACAAATTCCCACACAAATGATCGCATATCCTCAATTGGGGCCCTTTTCTGTTCTCTTCCCAGCTGCCGCATGACACGTAGCGGGGCATATGGTTGGAAACCCCCGAAACCCATTAATATGTAGAATGGGCGGTATGTCGACATATGCATGATTTTGGCGGAAGGGAACCAATAATAATTCCAGGTAAGTTGATCGGCTCTCAAAGAGTTGAGGAGTTCTTGCCAAGTCCTCAAGTCTTCTGGAAGGTTACAACGGGCGGCTCTGTTTGTATGACAGCGAATATAATTCAGCCAATCTGCTTTGAAGTTTATCACAATTGGGTGATGGTAGAGATGCTCTATAAACCACATTTGTAATAAAATATTGCAACCCTCAAAATAGTCTTGTCCTTCTTGGCACCGAGTTAAGGCCCGGAAGATGTCTCCTAGTATCATCGGAAGAACAGTGTGTTCCTCGTTACTCCGTAGATATGAGACCACCGCAGCTAAACGGATTCTGATGCGTCCACCACGTTCGGGAAAAACCATGGTTCCCAAAAAAGCGATCATGAAAGCATAGATTCTTAAATCTCCCCAGGCGTCATAATTTAGCTGGTTAACAAATTCGACGTTTGAGAATTTCCCAAACCCTTCTTTATCACCAAATCTGTCATAGAGATAATCTAGTGGTACCCAACCGTTCTCTAGACAACCGAGGGGAACCCGCCGGAGACATAGCTTTTCAAGAAGTTATTCACACCCATCTGCCTAGGAGCTGCAGGTCTCATCTTGTGCAAATCTCTTCCGAGCCCTGTGAGTTCGCCCAATTCTTCCAAAGTGGGTGTCATTTCACAATCCCGGAATTTGAACACATTGCTTGTTGAGTCCCAAAAACTCACTAAAGCTCTGATCACATTTTTATCCGGTTTTATCATCATGATGTCCGGAAGAAATTTGAGGTGCTTGTGAACTTGATTTCTTTCCCAAGCTGAAAAACTAGTCCACCATTTACGGAGCCGATCCGGGGTTTTGTCCTGGACCATGAACATAGGTGGCATTTCGTCTCTCACCCTTTTCTGGCCGATTCGTTGCGAGGAAGTCATGTTGATCCTAGAAAAGATAAAAAATGGATTTAAGATTTTTTTTTCAAATTTTTTTTTTTATTTTTTTTTATTTTATTTTTTTTTTATTTTTTTTTTATGGCCTTTCAGCACTTGAAGAAGATTTGTAGGCTGTATAACAGGATACCGGTGTGATGTCTATATTCCGTTTTGCAAAATTAGTCCTCCGGCGCCCCTTTTGAGGCGTTTGGCTATTTTTGCAAAATTTCCTAACTCTCGACTAAGAACAAAAATCCTAATTCTAATATTTATTTTTTTTTTCTTAAAAAAAAAATCAGTATTAGTTGAGCCCGATATGGGTTGCCTACGTATCTCATTTTGGTGAGAATCAAACTTGCGTAGTTCGAAAATAAAAGAACTAAACCATTTTAAGAAAAGAAAACGAACTATTTTTAAACAGCATTTCTAAAACAAATTATTTTCAAAGGAACTAAGAAAATTTATTTGGAAATTTATTTTCAAAGAAACTAAACTATTTTTGTAAAATTAAGAAAATTTATTTGGAATTTTTTTTTTTTTTTTTTTTTTGCATTTTTCAGAATTTATTTTTAAAGAACTAACTATTTTCGTAAAATTAAGAGAATTTATTTGGAATTTTTTTTTTTTTTTGCATTTTCTTTTCAAAGAACTAACTATTTTCATAAAATTAAGAAAATTTATTTGAATTTTTTTTTGCATTTTTCAGAAATTATTTTCAAAGAACTAACTATTTTCATAAAATTAAGAAAATTTAGTTTGAAATTTTTTTTTATTTTTTATTTTTTATTTTTTTTTGCATTTTTTTCAGAATTTATTTTCAAAGAACTAACTATTTTCATAAAATTATTTTAACTATATACCCTGACGTTTTCCACTTCTTCCTCTTTTTAACAAACCGGTCGGCATGTAAGATCGAAACAAATAAATGCACACAAAAAAGATGCAACAAGTTGGTCTTTTTGTTTCAGGTACACCTGTCCTAGACAGGCCCAACCCCTGTGTTGAGCCTCCTAAGTCAAATATGCACGTGATGCAAATAAACGTTCCTATCGGGGATCCGGCATAAGGTCTTGTTATTCTAAGTCATCATCCTGTTGGAAAAGTGTCTAGACCGGCTTTAACTCGAGCGGACAACTCGAGCCGAAGAGTGTCAGTGCACCGGTAGCATGGCTTTCCGGCTTAATTGACAAAACTCTTCGCCTAAACATGTGTGACTACAAAATCCTTCACCGGGTGCCAAGCACCACAGCTATCTTGAGAAAAACGGGCTATGTCCAGCAAATGCCCGGTATTATATTTCAAAAGACTCAGAAGAGAAAGAAAGAAAATGGGTATCGGCACAATTTATATACAGTTCACAAAATATCAAAGCGGTAAAGCGACATTTAGCATATCAAATATAAACATGTAATAAAATCGGATAATAAATAAGCCAAATAAAATAATTATTCAAAGCTCGAATTCTTAAACCCTGAACTGATTAGGGAACATTGCATTCCAATGTGTGTCACACCTCCTTTTGGCGCGCCCCTACCCCGAAGGGTAGATGCGTGAGGAGTTTTTCCAATTTAAGTGACAATATTCGAAACAGGATTATTCTATTTATTTCAGAGTCGCCACTTGGAATAAATTATGGTGTTCCAAGTCACCGATTTATTTAAATCCCGAATCGAGGAAAATTACGACTTTTCAAATGAAGTCTGCGGACCAGAAATTCTAAGTAAGGAATTCTGTTGACCCGAGGGAAGGTGTTAGGCACCCCCGGATCCCGTGGTTCTAGCACGGTCGCTTCAATTATTCTAAATGGCTAAAATTATCTGATTTTATACATGCTTATAAATTATATGCTCTGATTAAACTTTAAATCGCTCTATTAATTTGAAACCATACCAAAAGAAAGACTAATTACAATATGGACTCGGACTTTGACAGATAGGTAAATAATAATAATAAAAAATATCCAGATTACTTTGAAACTATATCGATTAAAAAAAGATTTCTAGACTAAACAAAAATTCAATTTATCTAAAGATGCATAGTTTTGTCGTTTCTAATTTAAACATGTACAAAATGATATCTTATTCCATGACTTGTTGACTTAGGGTCAAATAAAAGCTCTTAACGGGATTGAATTTGGTTCAAATAAAAGCTCTTAACGAGACATGAGTATATACATCCTGATTTTAATACATCTTGAACTCTATTACCGAACTAGATCGAGAATTCGTTTGCGCGTGACTTGTAAAATTAGGACAATTGATACTAACTAACGAATTGCAAAGCTAACTCTAAGGTTTTATTTTTTGAAGCCAACCACTGTTACTACAAACTTGTTCGGAAAGGGAATAAAATTTTGTCCTAACACTAAAGTTTTAACTACAAACCACTGTTACTACAAACTTGTAAAGCATACTTATTATGAAGCTAACTCAAACTCTATTTAAAATTTTAGTTACTACAAACTCGTGACAGTGATTCAAACATAATATCAAAATTAAAAAAAATATTTACATTCTAACTAAGAGGTTGGCTCGATTTCACAACTCATGATTCAAATTGAAACATGCAGCGATTCTAGTTATACAAATATGCTTTACAAAACTAATGAACACACATGTAGAAGATCTAATTTAATTTGAAGTTGACAGGTAGTGATCCAAAGCGTAAAACCAACAGGCATTCTCATTTCCAGCTTAATTTCAAGTCTACACCAACAATGAAATCGAAATTGTGTACCTGGAATTTCAAGCAGGAAAATGGAAGAGAAATATCAGTAGGCAGCTCCAACAGAACAAACCGCAACAGAAAACCAACAGCAACTAAGAATAATTTAAATCCGCCAAATGTATAGCCCAGTAACAAAATGAGATTTCCAGAATTTTACACCAACAGAGAAAACCAATAGTTTGCAACCAAAGAAATCCTAGCCAAACAGGATATCAAACAAGATTGAAGCCAGCAGCCTTAAAAGAAACCTTCAAACAATTTGAAATCTTTCAATCTAATCCTTTCAAACAAAACTCCCAGATAATGGCTAGAAGGAACCTTAAAACTGATCGTATAGACTCTAAAACTCACTATTTTCTCAAACTTTCAGAACTGAGATTTTAAAACCCAAACCAATGCTTTTCTTCCTTACTTTTCTGTTTTTCAGAATGTGTATTTCTCTCTGTCTCTCTCTGTTTTTCCAGTGATTGTATCTATGTGAGTGTGAGTGTATGTATCTCTGTTTGCCAGTGTATGAATCTGTTCTGAATGTGAGAGTATGTCTCTGTGTGTGTGTGTGAAAATAGTGTGTGTGAAAACAGTGTGTGTGTGAAAATAGTGTGTGTATCAGAAGAGTATATCACTGTATGTGTGTGTGTTTTTCTCTCTCAAACGTGTGCTCTCTGTATCCAGTGCCTCTTTCTTTTATAGGCAAAGAAAACAATCCTCAAAACCTGTCAAATATTCCTTGCACATGCCTCTCTTTGAACCTCTAAATCATCCTCCCATGTGCCTTTGATTTTCGAGCTCTAAAGAGCATTCACAAGGGTTTAATACACTAAGAACTATCATGACAACTCTCTGTCCAGTCCTATTTTAAAAATGAAAAGGTGTATTGGCAAGCCTGTTCTTTCTGTTCAAAACATGTGACATAGTTCCCATGTGCACTACACCTCTTAGACAAACTATCTGTTGGCTTTCAGATTTTAAGTTAAAAATCCAACATAGCTATATCCAATTCAATAAACTAAGAGAATCAATCAACAGAATCAAGCAAACAAAAGAATAGTTCAATTCAACAGTGAATCAATGAATCTCGGCCAATGCCGGATTTGTAGCTCTAGTGTTCTAACAAACGAAACTACGAACCTAATCGACGACATTCGTATAGTCGATTACAACAAACACAATCAATAACACACAATCGATGAACAAATTTTTTCATTCTTTAACACTTAAGCCGAGAGAAGAAGAAAAAATCCAAGAAGCAAGAATGTTATTCGACTTCAATAATCGACTCGAATACACACACTTATCAACGAACAACAATCAATCAATTACGATAATCAATCTAAAAAAAAACAGTGAGTCAAGCAAATTCTCGGCTAGAACAGTCCAAAATGAAGAATTGGCTATTCGACGAAGTATCGAGTCGAGTTCTTATTTTATAGCGACATCATTCATAGCAAACAATCAGAAACAACAAATCGACCAAATAAAACGGTCCCAAGAGATGAAGAAAAATAGAGAATTGATGAAATCACAACAAAATCAATAACAAACGAAAAACCACTAAAGCGAATGAGTATAATTAAACAAAAATAGAGAAGAAACTCAAAGAAATACCTTGAAACAAAAGAAACGGAGACTCGGCCGACTTGGGTCTCGTTCATTCGAGGTCGAAAGGACCTTAATTGAAATGTTTTCAAATGAAAACAATCCAATTAAGGTCTATTAGACCTCAATTCCCCTTTGAATTTAAACAAAAAATCCCTAATTCAAATCTAGGGTTCTTGAACCTTGGTTTTGGGGCTTGACGACTTCCGGCCAGATTCGAACCGGACTAATAGTGGTGTGGAGATTAGGAGGGTCATGGGAGTGTTTGGGGTGAGTTTGGACTCGATTGGAGTGGATTCGTACTTTGCTCGAATCTTCGAACGAAGATTCGAAACGGCCCAAGGTGATTCGAGGTTAATGGAGTGTGGCTTTGGAGAGAGGGAGTTAGGGCGGTTCAAATGGTGTTAGTTTTGGTGGCCGGCGACGCCGTGCCGCCGGGTTTTGGGCGTGGGGGTAGCCCGGCGGCGGCTAGGGTTCTTTGGGGACGATGGGTTCTTGCTCTCTAGAGAAGAGATGCTGAAATGGGCGTTACATGGGGTTTGGGGGGGGGGGGTTTGACACATTAAAATTGAAATAATCAATCTCAGCCGTTAGATTAAAAAATCCAACGGCTGTGATCGATTTGTCGAATGAGATGGGGATGGGGCAGACGGGTATTGGGTCTTTATTGGGCCTTGGATTAATTTGGTCTAGTTTTTGGTGTTTGGGCTTGGGAAAAACAATGGCCTGGTCCGATTCTAAATTTCTTCTCTTTTATTTTATTTTCTTTTCATTTTATTTTCTAAAAAAAATAAAAATACAAACCTAAATTTAAACTTGACTAGTTTATCCTACAAGTATTAATTAAATCTAAGTAGTATTTATCACAAATAATTAAATATCCAATTAAAAGAAAAATCACACAATTAGACATTAAAGACTAAAAAAGCAAAAAATACATATTTTGTGATTTTATTTTGTAAAAAAATAAACTTAAACTACCCCTAATTGCAAAGTCCCACAAAAATGTAAATATGACCTATTTTTGTATTTTTATTAATTTAAACACATATAATCATGCATATACAAATGCAAACAATTACCAAAAATAACACGAAAATTCACTAAAACACACATCGTAAAAAATAGACAATTTTTGTTTTGATTTTGTGGGAGTAATTCATGTTAGGCAAAAATCACGTGCTCACAGGTACTCACCGGTCACAAAAGGCATATACCCGAACTTCTTGAGGAAAGACGGCCATTCGAGAGTCCCTACTGTATGAGAGAGGACCCGGCTAACCAAATTGTGAATACCCTCGGCCAAAGGAGGGGGTTCGACCTCAGCTACACGGAGAGAAGACAATGTCAATACAATTGAAATTAGCATAACCAGCGCGTAATACAATGAGAGGAAAGGGTAGAGAGTGTGCTTATGAGCATAGTTCCAAATCTTGTGTAGTCCGAATGCATTAACTACCACATCCTCAATTTGGCATCGAAGAAACTGAGCCAAAATTAGTATTTTGCCGTGTCGTCCATTTTCACCACTAGACATTTGCTGCCCCGGTAGCGAAGATGTAATATTGTCCCCCTATGAAAGTTAGGAGTGAAGAGATGCATCAAGTGGCGAATGGTCACCTCAACCCCGACTAACTCCGCATACTTTAAGATTATGCGGATGAGATTATTGATGTAGGGAGAAATTTGAATCGGAAAGACCCGGTAATAGCGACAGAACTACTCAGCTAAGGGGAGGATAGATAAAGAATAACCTACATGAAAATACCCGTAGAAGGCGCAGTACCCATATTGGTGTTTTTGCACCAAGTCATGCCCTGGGTGAACTAGGTCTATATGAGCAGAAATTTGAACTTAACCCTAAAGCCACCTATTTCATCAATGACTCCTAGATCTCGGACTCATCCTCATGCATCTTCGAGAAGTCATATCTTGCCTTCTCACTACGTGGAATTATTTCTTTCACCGTAGGGAAGCTATCATATTTAACAACAATGGCAATCGCATTGTCATAGGGAGGCATGTGCACTGCCAAGGGAACGGGGTCAGGTACCCCCAGAACTAGAGGTCACATTAACCATATTTATTTATAAGTAAAGAAGGTGTAAACACATAAGCGAATTCAAAAGGGCAAGAATTCTGAGTGAAGAAGGAAGAAGAAGGTATAAAGATACAATGTTTAGGTTGCAAAGAATGAGGCAAAGGATTTTGTATCCCTATTTATAAAAGTTGAAGCATCAATATCGAGGAAGCAAACCGTCGGTTCCCAGCTTAGGAATCGAAACAACGGAGGCATTGGAAACGATGCAAGGTATCGGGAAATCATGTAATAATGACGCATGATGGCATGATGTCATTCTAAAACGACATCACCCTAGGTTGCGGCTCATGAAACACTACTACTTGACCTGTTTGCCCAAAACTTCTCAACCATAACATATTCTGCTCATCAAGGTTGCCCAAGGCCTACCTCAATAGGCAGAGGTACTTACCCATTTTGTACTTCCGAGGCCTTAAAACCCTCATTTAAGGTTGCTTTAATTTGCGTGCACAATTCGGGCGCGTAGCCGGAATGCTTAAATATGAATTATGTGAGAACAGTGTTAAATTTTGATATTAAAATGAATAAATTTTAATTCGATCAATATTTTGGGTAAACGGACCCGGACACGTGATTTGACGGTCCCGAAGGGTCCGTAAAAAAGTATGGGACTTGGGCGTATGCCAGGAATCGAATTTCGAGGCCCCAAGCCCGAAAAATAAATTTTTGTGTGAAATTATTTTCTGGAAATAATTAAGGAAATTGGAAATGAAATTTGATTAGAATACTATGGTATCGAGCTCGTATTCTGATTTGATGCCCGGTACAAATCTTATATATGATTTACGCACTTTCTGTAAAGTTTGATTGAAAACGGACGTTGTTTGACGTGTTCCGGACTTAAAATAGAAATTTGATATTTTACAAAAATTTGGAAGGAATCATGGATTTTGAGGCTTAATTCGATGTATATGATATTATTTTGGCGACTTGATCGCATAGATAAGTCCGTAGGATATTTTTTGAGGTTGTGTGTATGTTTCTTTTGGAGCCCCGAGGTCTCGGATGAATTTTTGATAGGCCGTGAGTGCATTATTGACCTTGTGTAAAATTTGGCATTTCCATTCTGGTATCTTCGCATTTGCGAAGAAGTTCTCATAAATGCGAGCCTTTGATCACAAATACAAGAAGGGGGAATCCTGCATTGGGTGGCAAATGCGACCATCTGGTTCGCAAATGCGATGTGGAGCCCGTCGCAACTGCGACATAGTGGCTCGCAAATGCGGAGTCTGGTGTTTCTCAAATACGACATAATTGTTGCAAATACGATGCCCTTATTTTTGCCTAGTGTTTGCAAATACGAACATGACTTCGCAAATCCCATACCAGGTCGAGGTGCAATTGCGAACCCCAGTTCGTAAATCCCATATCTGCAACCTGCATATTTTACACTTAGCCGAATTTTGAACCATTTTCAATATTCTTTCAAAACATAAATTTCTATGGGCGATTCTTCAAGAAAACGTTTCCTTCCAAATCGATTGTAAGTCAAATTTGACTCATTTCCTTCAATCATTAACATCATTTAACATGTTTTCAACTTAAAATCAAGGATTTTCATGGGTGAAATTGAGTGTTTTGGGTAGAACCTAGGTTTTTCTAAAATTGGGGATCTGGACCTCAATTTGAAGTCCTATTTCAAAATAAATTACATATTTGGGTTCGTGGGGGAATGGGTAATATGGTTTTGGTTCGAACCTCGGGTTTTGACAACGTGGGCCCTGGGGCATTTTAGACCTTTTTGGGTAAAACCTTTTAAAACTCATTTTCAAGCATTGGAGTTGACTCATTTAGTGTTTATTAATGTAATTAAGTAACTTATGACTAGATTCAAGCAGATTGGAGGTGGAATCACGAGGTAAAGCTATAGTTGAGGCTTGATTCGAGTTCAAAGCATCAAGGTAAGTGTTTGGTCTAACCTTAGCTCGAAAAATTAGGAGTTTAGTCATAATTGCTACTTGTTTTGTGTTGAGTATGGCGTATGGACATGGTGACAAGTATTCATGCGTTGGTGTCGAGCATGACCGTAAGTCTTAATTTAATAATTGTGTACCCTTGATTGATCCTATGAAAGTTGTGACTGAATATTGGTATTAGTTGTGCCAAGTAGAAGTGAATAGGATTGGTTATAGTTGACTCTCCCTTGTCGGGATATTTGCTTGTTGTTATTGTTTCCCTTGCCGGGAAGATTATTAATTTGATAATTCCCATGCGGAGATTGTATTGTTTATTGTGTTAAAAGTAAAAGGAGCAGGTGGTACGCCAACGATAAGTGATATTAAAATGGGAACGGGTGGTACGCATACCACAAGATAGCAGAAAAAAAACAAAGGAAATCAATAAGCGGAATACCTTAACGCTAACATCGTGGTTTCGTTTTGTTAATCCAGAAGGTTGAGGTGGTTGGTTGTGGTAAACAAGATTCGAGGAAAATGATAACCGACATCGAAGCTGTTACGAGTGATCAAGAGACTCGGGATCAGAAAGTTCAACAAGGGCCTACTGTGGTTGAGGAAAACAGAACATTGAAACGATAAATGACCAAAATGCGTCAAGCATAGGCTAATGGCCAGGGACAGCCTTCTCAAGAGTCACAGTTTGATATACAACAAGAACAGTACCATTCTCCCGAGTACCATTCATACTCGTTTGATCTTCCTACAAACATGAGGAAGCCTACCCGAAAGAAGGTACAAGAAGAAATGGCCCAAAGATTGAAGAGATTAGAACAACGGCTGAAAAATATGCAAGAAGTGGCAGGTCAAAAGAGTGTGACCTTCAGAGATCTTTGTATGCTCCCCGATGTCCACTTTCCGCCTGGTTTCAAGGTTCCCAAATTGGAAAGGTATGATGGACGGGGAAACCCCACAGCCCATCTGAAAATGTATTGCAACCAATTGAGAGGTGTGGGAAGAAATAGAATTGCTTATGGCTTATTTTGGGGAAAGCCTCTCGGGAGTAGCATCTGAATGGTTTTGGGATCAAGACGCATCTGGTTGGCACGTTTGGGATGACATGGCACGGGACTTTGTCAAACAGTTTCAATATAATATTGACGTCACCCCGAATCGCATTTCCCTTTCTAAACTGAAAAAGAAACCAACTGAAAGTTTCAGGGAATATGCCATCAAATGGAGAGAGCAAGCAGCGAGAGCTAAGCCACCCATGAATGATCACGAGTTGGCCACTGTTTTCCTTCAGGCACAAGAGCCGGATTACTTTCAAAACATGATATCTGCAGTTGGTCAATCCTTTGAAGAAATAATCAAAATAGGAGAAATGGTGGAAGATGGTCTTAAGACATGCAAAATTATAAGTCAAGCAGCTCTCAAAGATGCGGCTCAGGATGTCCAAAGTGAATTTAGTGATGTGTATGGGAGTGATGAAGAAATCATGATGATGTCGGGGTCAAGAAGAGGTCCTATGAGAACATCTCGAAGGTATACGCAACCTCATCAAGTTTTCCATGACCCTCTTAAGCATTACTACCCGCCTCAGAACCCTCCATACTCTGTTGATCCAGTCCAGTATGTTGCTCAATCCTCAAAACACCCAAGAAAGCGAGCCCGAACATCACAAAATCTTTACCAGCCTCCGCAAAATTTTCAAATACCTTAGAACCCACATCCAAGCCAAGGGTATGGAAAGGAACAGAAGTTGAAAGATAATTTTACACCAATAGGAGAGTCCTATGCAAGCTTGTTTGAGAAGTTAAAACGACATGGCATGATTGCACCCATCCCTCCAAATCGGGTGGACCGGCGTGCGAGAAGTTTTGACTCATATAAAAGGTGTGAATATCACTCCAATGCTCTGGAGCACGATGTTGAAAGTTGTCGGGATTTGAAAAGAGAGATAGAAAGAATGATTCAGGAAGGAATAATTGCGGTCCAAGGCAGGGGCATCCAAAACATTGCACAGAATCCTTTACTTGCACATAACGGAGCACATTTTGTGGGACTGATGCCCGGTGATGTGGGTGATGAAAATCTTCTTGGGAGGTCAACTGAAGTTGAAGATATTGAAACAAAAAGTGATCTTGGCAACATTAATGCAGAATTTAGTGGCTAGGATGCCATGCTTGTCAATTGGGAAGGCGCTCCACCTCTTGGAGTTTTGGTGGTTTATTTTGGTGTCATTTCTGTCACCCGGGTTATTTCAGGGTTGTAATCCGGACGTTGTCTTGAGAGTCAAAACCCTTCTATCTTTCCATTTTGCTTTGTTTAGTGATAAAAATTGTTTAGTGCCGTCTAGGTTTGTAATTCTAGTCAAGTCTGTTCATTTTGTTGTTTCAATCCATCAGTTTAAGACAACTCTCCGTTTCCCGTCATTTCTAGTCATCCCATTTCTAATCACTTTAAAGTTCTTTTCATACTGATTTTAGTGACATGACATGCACATAATTTTTGGCCGTATTTTTTAAAAGTCAATTTAGCAATGAAACAATGTTGAAGATGTAATGATACTCGGAAGAAGTAAAAACATATTGGAATACTGTGAAGCCGGAATCAAGTGAATACTGGGGAAACTGTAACATAAATAAATGCCTTGGAAATGCATCATCGATTTAAAGCCAAAGGCAAAAGTACCCCAAGGCCAAAGGAACCATTCGTGGTATCGAGATTGTTGCCCAATGGCATTGAGAATCGTCAAAAACAGAAGGCAAACATGTGAATCAGTCGAAAGATAGTTTGTACTTGGTAGGTTTGAAGATTGGAATGACGAAGGCATTTTATTCGGCTATCCAAACACTTTATCCATTGATATCCCTTTGAGCCTTATTATATTTTCTTTCATACCCCTCTTTTGGAATCAACAACAAAAATTGAGGATTGAGCGGGGAAATCAAATGGAGAAACAAAAAAAAAAGAGAAAAAAAAAGAAAAAAAAGAAAAAAAAGGAAAAAGAAAAAGACAAATAAAATCGGGAAAAGTCAAAAGAAATTCATAAATTGATGTCGTAGAATGAACTACGTCTGCCTTGATCCCGAAAGGGTACGTAGGCAGCCTCGCCGAGGTTCAGTCACAATAAAGAAAAAATCCAAAAAAATTCCCCACGTATTGAAACTGGGGCAGAAGTTATGTTTTATAATAAATAAGATTCCGAAAGTTGTAATTTTAACCCACGATGAAATATTTTTGAGCCTTTATATCATTTATTCTATATCCCATCCAAAAGCCTATATTACGGTCCAAAGGAAGACCTTCCAATTAATCTTCAAGAAATGCTCAAGCGAATAAAGGTGAATCACATCAGGGGAAACACTCCAATACGAACAAAAGAGAATAAAGAATTCAAGATGATGAGAACCACCACGAGACTCCAAGATGAGAGAAATCAAAATGAGAGAGTCTTATCGGTGAAAATCCTCACGGGCACCATAAGGCGACAGTGAGTTGAGAGAAAGAGCAAATGAGAGAGGCTTGATGGTGAAAACCCTATGGGCACTACAAGTCGACTAAGGATCAAATCAAAGAAATGAAGTGTCGAAGACCAGTTTCACGACAGAACTTGCAACAAGAGTTGAACATCAAATTTGCTATACAAAGAAGGCTGAAGTGCATGTCAAGGTCGCTAGAGTCGGTATTCAAAATCTGATAGGTCATTCTTCTGTAGGTTTCTTGTTAGGAATTATGTTTTCCTTTCTTTCTATTCTTCATACCTTGTTTTTCCCTCCCTCTCATTGAGTCTGTCGGGTCATAAAAAGTATAGAAATGATTTCAAAATTTTCCACCAAACTTTCCAATTGCACAAGATGAGATTTGGCCAACACGACAATTGTCGTAAGTCAGGAAAAGACAAGGCCAGTGCTTTAAGCCAAAAGGGCAACATGTGTAATGGAGCGGGCAACAATAAAAATGTTTGGGGTTCATGCAAGACACAAAGGTCGGCAAAGAGCCAATTCGGGAACAATATAATAAATGGAAACATGGGGTTTGAACAAAGAAAGGTATATATTCTGACAAAGGGAAGAGTCAGTCAAGAAACACCCAAGGTTGTCAAATGAAGTGATCAAAGGAATCGAGATCGAAGTTTGTGGGGTCCGTCAAGAAAGGAACAACATACATGCCGTAAGGAAGGCGGATTTTGAACAAAGAAGAAGTGAAAATGGATAGTCGGTGAACAGGCCAAGCATTCAAGTGGAAAGTTCGAGGCCACAACTAACCACCGCATTTTAAACTGACAGAGTTTTCTTTGCTTTGAAACAGGATCAAAAGATATTGTCAAACTGGGGCAGCAAAAAAATTTTCCGTCATCGGATAGTCATCCGAAGAGCATGAAGGCGAATATAATTGTTTTTGAAGATGGACAATTCAAGTTGAAAGGTAAATGACGCAAGTATCGGAGAATGATACAATCTTAGTCTGTTGAAACTTTCTCCTAAGACAAAAGTCTTAGTCCGATGAATTTTTCACCTAAGATAAATGGATAAAATCTTAGTCTGTTGAATCTTTCTCCCAAGATAAAATTCTTGGTCTGATGAATTTTTCACCTAAGATGAAACAGAAGAATCTTAGTCTGTTGAAACTTCCTCCTAATTTGGAAATCTTAGTCTGAGGAATTTTTCACCTAAGATAAAGGGAAAATGTAAAAAACGAAGGCATAATTTGAAAAGAAAGGGGCAAAAGCCGAAAAAGAAAGGAAAGTATAAATAGACTCAGTCCGAAGAGTTATCTCCTGGAGTCATAAACTCAGTCCGATGGATATTCCTCCTGAGACCATACAAATGAATAGACCCAGTCCGAAGAGTTATCTCCTGGAGTCATAAACTCAGTCCGATGGATAATCCTCCTGAGATTACATTGAAATGGACATAGTCCAGTGAGAATCAAAATCTTAGTCTGTTGAAACTTTCTCCTAAGATTAAATGTCTTAGTCTGATGAATTTTTCACCTAAGATAACCTTCAGTCACAAGGTAACACAAAAGTTTTTAATTTCTGCATTTTTAATTTCTGTCTAGGCGCCCACCTATCTAACAAGGGAATACTTTTCTGCACTGCATCTCATGCATTTTTAATTTCTGTCCAGGCGCCCACCTATCTAACAAGGGAATATTTTTCTGCACTACATTTCATGCATTTTTAATTTCTGTCCAGGCGCCCACCTATCTAACAAGGGAATACTTTTCTGCACTGCATTTCATGCATTTTTAATTTCTGCCTAGGCGCCCACCTATCTAACAAGGGAATACTTTTCTGCACTGCATTTCATGCATTTTTAATTCAGGCGTCCACCTATCTAATAAGGGAATACTTTTCTGCATTGCATTTCATGCACGTTTAATTTCTGTCCAGGTGCCCACCTATCTAACAAGGGAATACTTTTCTGCACTGCATTTCATGCACGTTTAATTTCTGTCCAGGCGCCTACCTATCTAACAAGGGAATACTTTTCTGCACTGCATCTCATGCATTTTTAATTTCTGTCCAGACGCCCACCTATCTAACAAGGGAATATTTTTCTGCATTTCATTTCATACATGCCTCCATTTAAAAAAAAACAAGAAAAAATGAAATTCTGACATTCAATAACATGATGTGCCCAGTCCATACTGGGGCAGAAAAAAATCTTTCTTTGGTTGTTTATTTTGTCACAAGTAGCGGTCCACCTGGAGAATGGACGAATACTTCATATTGAAGAATGTTGAACAAGTCAAGGCAATAACAAGAATGCCGGTGAAAGAGAATATACAAGTTCAAGGCAATAACAATAATGTAGTTGGAAGAGAAATACAAGTCAAGGCAAAAACAAGAATGCCGTTAAAAGAGAAATACAAGTTCAGGACAATAACAAGAATGCCGATAGAAGAGAACATACAATTTTAAGTCAACAACAAGTATACCGTTGGAAGAATAATTTTCAAGCATCAACAACTAGGAGCCCACCTGAAATCATGGGCACTATATGTCCGGACTTGATCCAAAAGCTGAAGAAGATTGAACCAACACCTGCGACTAACAAGCGTTAAGATTCAGATCAGGGTCCGCATGAAGCATCAACCAACTCAAGATCAAGCTTCAGAAGACTCATAGATAGGAATTTTATAACTCGTAGCTGATAGGTTTAGTTAGTCTTTCTCAATTTTGATGTAATAACGGGACAACGGACTGGAGCCTCGTACGGAACTTCGACTCTCAACCTCGATACTCCATCACTCCCGAACTACACTAACCTGGTTCCTGTTTAGCCCAGGATATGTAGACAACCTCTGAAGCAGGGTGCGGTCAAAGCTTTTCAAAATGCTTCACAACGGAATACTCGAACGGGTAAAAATCGTTCATAGTTGCTCACTTATCTTTGCACGGAAACTCTTCGTGTTCCCGAGCAAAGAGGGGCAGCAGCTGTGAGCACGTGATTTTTACCCTATATATGAGTTATTCCCATAAAAATTCAAAATAAATAATTTTTTCTTATTTTTATAATTTGTGTGTTAATTCATGTTAAATCATATAAAACAAAATACAAAAATATGCATTTGCATTTAGAAAATTAACTTCGCATTTAGTAGGTATTAATTCATTTTAGAACAATGTAAAGAAAATAACAAAAATGGTCCATCTTGCATTTTTAGTTTAAATATGTTTTAGTTTGCATTTTTACTAATGGATAGGAAATAGATTTTAGTGTCAAGCATTTTAATAAAATTAGAAAAAAATAAAAATAACTAAAAACAATTACAAAATAAATAAAATAAGTGGGCTATCTTAGTAAGAGACCTGAATTGGGCCATTTTTCCTTAATTTTCCCTAGCCCAAATACCCAAAACCCACCTAATTGAGCCCAACTCATTACTAAACCCAACCCATGCCCTAAAACCCTCCCATCCGCCCAAGACCCCTGATATCCTTCTACATAACAAAAACAACAGAACACACAAAAAACCCTAGGAGACCCCCCCAAGCCGCCACCCAAAAGACAATACACGGTTCAGTCATCTTCATCAACAAAAACCAAGAACTAAAACAAAAACACCTACCCTAAAACCACTGGACTCGCCCCTAACAACCAACCAGTCCAGCCACGCTAACCAGCAGCCCCACGCCAAGCATCCCATCTCATCAAACCAGCTGCTGCCCGTCTCCGACCAGTCCGTCGACCACCAGTTTCTGCTTCATCTTTTTCCTTCATTCAAGCAGCAACCAAACGACCATCTCAGCCTCTTATTCTTCATTTGAACTCAAGCAGCACACCCATGGCTGCCTGAAACTCGCCAGAAAAAATGAGCTCCAGTAGCTCACCGGATTAACGAGCTCAAACAGGATAAACAGAACCAAATGATCTTACCCCTGCTTTCTTCATCGACACACACATCAGACCAGAGCTTGAAATCACTACCCCAAATCCAGTCGAGTTTGTGTTGTCAAGTTTTTTCGGCGTGTCCTTTGGTTAACGGGTGTGTTCGATGCTGCGATTTCGGTCCAGATGCCTACCCTGTAGTTCGCTCGAATTCTTTGCTGTCCTAGAGCTTTATTTTTATTTTATTTGCTCCAGAATTACAATAATATAAGAAGAATCAATTGAAAGTTTTGACAGTGGTTTGAGCTGTGGAAGTTGATGAATGTGTTGAATCTGCTTGTTTCTCGATTTGCTGGACTTCACCTTCTATTTTCGGACAATCAGTTGATCATTTTTTTATATTTTCTTGCTGATCATGTATGTGTACACATCCCTGTTATTCACGTATGAATTTTACATAGGAATCCATCTGTTCATCTTTTAATTTGGTTCAATCGCTTGGATCTATCATATGCAACAGTTGTGTTCGTATAGAATGGTCTTCTTTATTAGATAAATATTTAACGCCAATTCCCAAATTAATTTTAATTTTGCTTTCCCCGGTTGATTTCTTTGGATTTATTATACTACTCGTTTATTTTTGTGTTAGTTTGTATTTCTAGTGTTATTGGTCTTGAAGTTCCTTTGAATCTTGAGTTGATGGGCATTAGTATTTATTAATTTAAGGGAATAGTACTTGGATTTGATGATAATGATAGAAATTCATTGTAATTTGTTGATATGGAAAATATCACTTGTTTTGGGCTTAAAATGCCTCAAAATAAAACACACGGGGCCCTCAATTAATTGTATGAAAATTTTAGATTTGGAAGGACCGTTTAGTAAATTTCACGGTCTTTCCCGAAGTTAACAAAGACGATAGATTCTTTAGGCACGATTTGTAAATAAAATTACTTTCCTAAATACGGGTGCGCATTTATGTGACCCAAATCTTACTCTCGGCGAAACTGAAATACATTAAAGTCACAGGCGTACTGGTTGCGGTGTGACTCAAAATGTGTTTTCGTGACGTCGCAATTCTTCTAAAATTAAAAGCGGAATATTAAAAACACCTAATTAAAATATATAAAGAAATCAGATAAAAACAAAAATTGCAGTTGAGCGACCGTGCTAAAACCACGGAATCCGGGAGTGCCTAACACCTTCTCCCGGGTTAACGAAATTCCTTATCCAGGTTTCTAGTTTCGCAGACTGTATTACCGAGTCATAAATTTCCTCGGTTCGGGATTAAACCGGTGACTTGGGACACCATTATTTTTCCAAGTGGCAACTCTGAAAAATTAAATAAATTGATCCCGTTCCGACTGTCCTTTAAATGGAAAAACTCCTTCACTGATTATTATTATATCCCTTGGGGTGTAGTATTAAACAGTGGCACATTACGTTTTGTGTGTGTAAAAAAGGACGCGTGACAATCATTATTGAAACTTTTCGGAATAGTAAATGCATACTGCACTTTATCCCCTACCAACATTATCTTACAAAATTTATGCTAACTAGTTATAAATCTAGAGATTTTATCATAACTTAGTTTCATCCTTTGTTACATAAAATTAATCTAGAGACTTACACTTTTTTGATCAAATAGTATTAGTACGCTTTAATAGTTGATACATTGAATACTTCTTTCGGCCCATAATAAGTGATTTTTTGACTTTTTTGTGGTCCAAAAATAAGTGTAGATTTCAAAAATATTTTTTTTCTTACATTGTCCATGAAGTAAATAGTGTTAGAGTATTTCTTAGTGTTGATGTGAAGAGATAGTAAAGGTTAATATGATCAATTTCATTGTTAATTAATATTAAAGGGGAATTTTAATATGTGTGAAAACCATCAAAAAATTACTTATTTTGAACCAGAGGGAGTAGTTAATAAAATTTAATGTACTTTAATTATATTGGGAAACATTGTACAAATTTTAGATTTAATTTTTTCACAAGTCAGAGTTGCTAAATGAGTTCAAATTATTGAGGTTTGTAAAACTAATAGGAGGAACAAAAATATTACTACATCATAGCAATGAAAGACTGCCATTACAGAAAACAGGAATAACAGTTTTTCTGAAATTCAAGTCGATAAGGATTATTATCCTTGAAACTTGGAACTTTTGGATTTCTAGGTGGGATAACGTGACCGCATATATTTTCAAATTAGTCTTAAATATTTTCCTATTTGTATATAGAGTATCTAATAAGATTAAATTTGAAACTTTTATGGGCCGAATTGGATGTAACTGATAAGAGTCGAGTACGTCTTCTTCCACGCCTACGCGGCATCGAGGGCACGACCCTCACTCACATCTTTAACAACGAAGGCGTAGCATCAACTCGCTTATGTAGGCGCCTCTTCCCCTCCCCTCTATATATTTTGAGGACGTCAGTAGCCCTTCAACGAATGATGACTTTAGCGAGAAAACCTTTCCTTTATATAAAGAAGGTTTTTCCTTATTGTAAGGGACAAGTGTTATTTTTTTAATAATACAACTTATTATTATTCTCTCTCTATTATTCTCTCTCTTTACCCTCTCAATGATAATCATCAATAGTCCACATAATTTCATCATTTCTGCTAAGATTCAAAATATAAAAGATATAGATCTTTCTCTGGGGTTTATTATAGTTGATTGCGATTTACCCTTTTCTCACAATTTTTGATTTTCCATAACTCATAAAGTAATCGATAACTTTTGAGTCAAACAATTTGGCGCCGTCTGTGGGGATTTCGAGAATCAAACCTATAGTATACACCCAAAGATCAGATAACCACATCATCCATATCCCACAAAACCCAGAAATGGCCGAAAATAACACCAGGTCCAAAGCTATAATGGGGGTTACCACCAACCTCATGAGCTCTCTGAACGAGGTCGGTGATGACGCTACCACCAACACCACCCCTGATACCGCACCAGAGATAAAAGATTCACCTTGCCCATTCGGGAACCTTGTGACCTTGCAGAACAAGGAAGCTTCCACGTCCGCTGCAAAAGAAGCACCCCGCTGTTAGAAAATTATTGGAAGAATGGTTGACGAGTACCCTGAGCGGCTTAGTGGAAAAACCACCACAGGGCCACACTAAAGCAGTACCAATAATGAGTATCGCTACTACAACAGACGAGCAAGAGGAAGCGCGAACAAACAACCAACCCATCGAAACACAAACCCACGATGACACACTCGCGTCCATTTTGAGAAAAATGGAAGAAATGGAGAGCGAAAACAAGGCTCTCTGCGACCAAATGAAAGAGCATCAGGACACGGTCGACAAGATCCCGGAGCACCTAAACTACTACCTAAACGCGATGTGGGAAGGTTCGTGGAACAACCATACTACGAGGAAGCCGCCCCTTATTCCATTCCAAAGACTTTCAATATGCCCCCTTATTTGAGGGTGTATATGGAACCACCGATCCCGAGGATCACCTCATCCTTTATGTACCGCCGTGAAAGGTAACGACCTATCAAAAGAGCAGGTACCATCCATGCTGCTGAAGAATTTCGGCGAGACGCTGACCGGAGGAGCCCTAACGTGGTACTCCCAGCTGCCCGCCAAAGGAATTTCAACCTTCGAAGAAATGGCAGACAAGTTCGTCACCGCACATGTTGGCACAAAGAAGATGGAAGCAAGGGTGAACGACATCTTCGATGTCAGGCAAACCACAGGCGAGGGCCTTAGGGACCTCCTCGCTAGATTCAACAGGGTGATGATGAGTCTGCCAAACGTGTCGGAAGGTAAGGCATATCTGCCTTCCATAATAAACTCAGCAGGGACGGCTTCAGAGCAACTAAGAAGCTACTAAACCGGCTCATGAAATATCCTCCCACAACTTGGGACGAGATCCACAACACCTACTGCGCCGAGGCACGAGCGGATGAAGACGATCTCAACAGGCCGACCCGGCGGTTATAAACTATACACTCAAACATAAGGAAAGACCGACGTCACGAAGGATGCCGAGAACTTCCCCCTCGCCTCAATAAGGAACAGCATCAGCCATACATGAGGTCTTCCCACCTGCCTCATCGACATACAGACGCACTACAACGACATCTCGCCCCACTCAGGAGCAAAAGAGGTACGCCTCATTTGCTTTCATCACATAACTTTTGTGTCTCTCCTTCAGAGATAGTGTACGCACTGGAAAAGCTTGGCACCAAGGTGCAATGTCCTCAGAAAATGAAATCAGACCCCGCCACGAGGAAATCAAACATCCTGTATGAATTCCCCCAAGAGCGGGGACATAGGACCGAAGATTACATAGGCTTGCGACAGGAAGTCGTCAGAACGCTAAACCAGGGATACCTAAAGGAGCTGCTTAGCAACAAGGGAAAACAAATTTTGCATGCGGGCGAGAACAATCCCCGCAGGCCACCAAAGCCACCTTCCTCGACACGGACAATAAACATGATCGTCGGAGACGGAACCGACGTTGCTATCAACTATGTCAAATTCGCCAACACACACAGGCTGAAGCGAACCATCTCCCACGAACGGTGCAATGACTTCGGAGGGAGTATCACCTTCGATAAGTCCGATGCCGACGGTTTGTGTTTTCCCCATTATGATGATTTAGTTATCACTTTACGTATTATTGATACATACATCAGGAGAGTTATGATCGATGACGGAAGCGGCGCCTGCATCATCCATCCAAGAGTCCTTTCACATATGTGACTCGAGGATAAGATAATACCTTATTGTATAACTCTAACCGGTTTTAACAATGCACTGGAATGCACATCAGGAGAAGTGATTTTGCCCGTCCTTGCGGGGGGAGTCACATTGGAGACGACCTTTCACGTGATGGACCAAGAAACTGCATACAATGTTATCATCGGACGCCATGGATACATGCCATGCGAGCAGCCCCCTCAAGTTTGTACCAGGTGGTCAAGTTTCCTACCCCATGGGGGATATTCAACATCAAAGGGGAGCCGCACACCGCGCAGAGAGTTACAAGATAACACAAGATTGCGCCCACACCCGACAGCTAAAAGGAGCAAGCGCGGAAGCATATCAATTAGCCATGTCAGGGACCAAAATGGACCCGATGACTGATACCATCAGAGACCCACACATTGTGGAAGCCTGCAAGACAATGATCGAAGACCTTGATCCGGTTCAGGTTGATAGCCACAACCCCGAAAAGAAGGCATACATCGTCCATGGGCTCACTGACCCAAGTAAGTATCGTGAATTTTTAACTAGTCATGTAGACCTATTTGCTTTTTCCCATGCAGACATGCCAGGGATCTCGCCGGATATCGCTACCCACAAACTAGATGTCGACCCGTTGCATCCGCCGGTGTAAAAAATCAGAAGAAAATTCAACGCTGTAATTAACAAGGTAGTCCACGAAGAAGTGGACAAATTACTCACCAATGGCTCTATCAGAGACCCGCAGTGGGTCGCCAACGTAGTAATGGTAAAAAAGAAGAACGGGAAAACGGAGAATGTGTGTGGACTTCACCGACCCGAATAAGGCATGCCCCAAAGACTCCTTCCCCCTCCCACACATCGACCAGCTAATCGACGCCACTGACGGACATGAACTGCTAAGTTTATTGAACGCATATTCTGGTTATAATCAGATCCTAATGGCTGAAGAAAACCAAGAAAAAACCACGTTCATCACGCATCAGGGGACCTATTGTTACAAAGTGATGCCATTTGGGCTTAAAAATGCGGGGGCCACGTATCAAAGATTAGTCACCAAGATGTTCAAAGAACAGCTCGGCAAAACCATGTAGGTTTACATCGATGACATGCTAGTGAAGTCCACTAGAAAAGAAGACCACATCAAACACTTGGAAGAGGCCTTCGAAATACTGAAAAGGTATGTGATGAAACTGAATCCCGAGAAATGCGCCTTTAGCGTGGCGTCAGGGAAGTTTTTAGGATTTCTCATATCCTAAAGAGGTATAGAAGTCAACCCTAACCAAATCAAAGCGATCGCTTCAATACCCGAGGTTCTAAACAGTAAAAAGCAGGTCCAGAAATTGATAGGTTAGATAGCTGCCCTCTCCCGATTCATCTCTCGATCCTCGGAGAGATGGAACAAATTCTTCAACGTTATGAGAAAAGACAACGGATTTCATTAGAATGAAGAATGTGTCAAACCCCTGCAAGAACTGAAAGCATACCTGTCATCACCACCACTATTGTCAAAGGCGGAACCGGGCGAACCCTTACTGACATACCCGGCCGTATCAGGAGTCGCAATCAGCGTAGTGTTGATTCACGAAGTAAAGGTACGCAATCACCTATCCATTACATTAGCAAAACCCTAGTGGACGCTGAGACATGGTATCCACACCTCAAAAAATTGGCTCTGGCACTGGTCACAGCTTCAAGGAAGCTAAGACCCTATTTCCAATGCCACCCCATTAAAGTAGTGACCACGTTCCCCTCGAGGAGCATCTTGCACAAGCTCGAGCTATCGGACCGACTCACCAGATGGGACATAGAGCTCAGCGAGGATGATATCACATTCCTAGAACCGCCATCAAGTCGCAAGTCCTCGCCGACTTCGTGGCTAACTTCAGCGCTAAAATATTGCCGGAGGCAGAAAAGGAAGCCCTACATTCCACCTCAAATACTGAACTCTGGACCCTCTATACAGATGGGGCCGCAAATGCCTCAAGATCGGGACTGGGACTCGTCCTCGAAGTCCCCACGGGCGAAACCATTTGCTAGTCCATACGATGCCCTGAGATGACTAACAACGAGGCAGAATACGAAGCCATTATTGCAGGTATAAAACTAGCTGTCAGGTATGGGGCCCGCCAGCTTCTCTTGCACTGCGACTCTCGACTTGTGGTAAATTAAGTCACCGGTACTTACCAAATCAAGGAACAAAGGTTGCAGGAATATAAAGCAGAAATCCACAGGTTGATGGCACAGGTCGACGAATGTCGCTTCGAACAAATTCCTAGAGCGCGCAACGCCGAAGTAAACGGCCTGGCTAAGTTGGGTGCGGCCACCACGAGCCTAAGTAAAGAGAGCATCGTCACTCTCCTTCACTCGGCACTCGATCACACTAAGGTACTCTCCCTGCATTTAACTTGGGACTAGCGCAACCAATTTCTATCATACTTACACGACAGAACACTACCGCTTGACAAGAAGGAAGCGAAGAAGCTTCGCATGCAGGCAGCAAGGCACTGCATAATAAATAACGACCTATACAAGAGGACCTTTGGAGGACTCCTAGCCAAGTGCCTAGGCCCCAATCAGACAACGCCGGTACTGGAGGAAGTCCACGAAGGTCATCGTGGCGCCCACACAGGCAACCGAGCACTCGTACATTGCCTAGTACAAGCTGGTTATACTGGCCTACCATGAAAAAAGATGTTGCGGAGTACGTCCGCCGATGCAAAAAGTGTCAAAAGTTCGCCCCCTTGATACACCAACCAGGGGAACCCTTCATTCAGTCACTTCGCCATGGACCTTCATCAAGTGGGGAATGGATATAGTCGGACCACTACCCGCCGGACGAGGAAATGTACGCTTTTTATTAGTTTTAATTGACTATTTCTCCAAGTGGGTAAAAGCAGGTGCCTACACCCAAATTTGCGAGCAAGAGGTCATCGCCTTCATCTGGAAAAATATCATATGCCGTTTCGGCATCCCCAAAGAAGTCACACGTGACAATGGGTGACAATTCATCGGGCAGAAAACAACCGATTTCTTCGACAAATGGCATATCAAAAGAATACTCTCAACACCATAGCACCCTACCGCCAACGGCTAGGCAGAGCCGTCCAACAAAACCATATTGAGTATATTAAAGAAGAAGCTTGAAGACGCCAAAGGATTATGGCTAGAGCTACTACCAGAGGTGCCATGGGCACACAGAACCACCCCTAAGTAATCCACGAGAGAAACGCCTTACTCGCTGGTCTACAGGACTGACGCCATCATACCAGTCGATGTAGGCAAGCCGAGTTTAAGGTACTCGCATACAAGAAGAGTAGAGAATGATAAGAATCGACTCCAAGATCTCGATGAAGCCGAAGAAAGAAGAGAAATGGCCCACATCAGGTTGGTAGCCCAAAAACAGCAAATCTAAAGATACTACAACAAGAAAGCAAAAATTTGACCGTTCAAAGTAGGCGACTACGTGCTAAAAGGCAAGACACTAGCATCCAAAGACCTCAATGAAGGAAAATTGGGGACCAATTGGGACAGACCCTATAAAATCACCGCAACAGCAGATAATGGTTCATTTCAACTAGAGACCATGGAAGGGGAAACGCTCCAAGACAACTGGAACATCTCCCACCTCAAGTATTTCCATTTCTAAAAGAGTATCTCTCGATTCGTACTCATTTTTCCTCATCCGATTTTGTCCCAACCGTGTTTTCTCGAAGAGGTTTTTAACGAGGCGACGAAGGAGATGTTAAAAAATGCTTACGAGGCTAATCTGATACACCAATCATTCCACCAACCGGCACGAAAGGTGTATCACAGGGACTAAGGCTACGACCATATCTAATGTATGAAAGGCCACGACCATCTCTGATGTATGAAAGGCCACGACCATCTCCAATGTATAAAAGGCTACGGCCATCTCCGATGTATGAAAGGCCACGACCATCTCCAATGTATAAACGGCTACGGCCATCTCCGATGTATGAAAGGCTACGGCCATCTCCAATGTATGAAAGGCTACGACCATCTCCAATGTATGAAAGGATACGGCCATCTCCAATGTATGAAAAGCTAAGACCATATCCAATGTATGAAAGGCTACGACCATCTCCGATGTATGAAAGGCTACAACCATCTCCAATGTATGAAAGGCTACCACCATCTCCGATGTGTGAAAGGCCACGACCATCTCCAATGTATGAAAGGCTACGGCCATCTCCGATGTATGAAAGCCATAGCCATCTCCAATGTATGAAAGGCTGCGGCCATCTCCAATGTATTAAAGGCTACGAGCATCTCCGATGTATGAAAGGCTACGACCATCTCCGATGTATGAAAGGACACGACCATCTTTGATGTATGAAAGGCTACGACCATCTCCGATGTATGAAAGGCTACGACCATCTCCAATGTATGAACGGCTACGACCATCTTCAATGTATGAAAGGCTACGACCATCTCTAATATATGAAAGGCTACGACCATCTCCAATGTATGAAAGGCTACGGCCATCTCCAATATATGAAAGGCTACGTCCATCTCCAATGTATGAAAGGCTACGGCCATCTCCGATGCATAAAAGGCTAAGGCCATTCACACCGTATAAGGAGGCTACGGCCATCCACAAGCGCATAAAAGGCTAAAGCCACTCACTGCATATAAAGAGGCTACGGCCATCCACAAGCGCATAAAAGGCTAAGGCCACTCACAACGTATAACGAAGCTACGGCCATCCACAAGCGCATAAAAGGCTAAAGCCACTCACAATGTATAAAGAGGCTACGACCATCCATAAACGCATAAAAGGATTAGGTCACTCAAGGCGTATAAAGAGGCCACGACCACCCATAAACGCATAAAAGGCTAAAGCCACCCACGACACACGAAGAGGCTACGACCACCCCTAAACACACAAAAGGCTAAGGCCGTCTACAACATTCAAAGAGATTACGATCGTCTATAATGCGTAAAAAGCCAAGGCCAATACCAGAGCAACCGCCTCAATTCGACCAACCCGATACAATTGGAACCGAGGGAAAGACAACAGCCGCCTTAAAACAAACAAGCGGCTAAGGCCGGAGTCGACTCAGCCTAACTACGACAAATTAACTCGATAAAAATCGAGACCGCGCAATGAGTACGCAAAATAAAAGTACGAAAAGAAGGCGTGAACGCAACAATATATATGTATGATTTTCATTTACTCCAAAATTTTATATGTACAAATCATTTACAAGAATCACGTCCTTCCGACTATAAAATCAAAACAAAAATACAGCCTAACTACCACTCTGGCCTTCGCCACCTCCCAGCACACCAGCCGTGCTACTGCCATCCCTGCCCTCGCCCTCTCCACTGAACCGCCCAACACCCTGCCAACTCATCCGTTGCCCCCCCATTCCCCCCCCCCCCCCCCAAATGTTTGTCTTAGATTATATTATATAAATGCTTTTAGGGACAATATTTTATACGTGTTAACCAAACACAAAAATAAAATTACTGTAGTATTTTTGAGAAAATATTTTTCCAGATATTTTTTAAACAACACACCCTCAAAATATAATTTTTTCCTTTCTTATTAATCTAATATATTTTCCTATTTTGGATATATCTAATAAAATTGAATTTGAAACTCAAACTTTAAGGGTGTGTTTGGTACGAAGAAAAATATTTTTTGGAAAATAATTTCCAATTTTCCTATGTTGGATTGACTTAAATATTTTGGAAAATATTTTTCTTATGAACCCATTTTAAATATTTTTCTTATCAAGAGAAGGGAAAATATTTTCAAAACTTTTTCTCAACCTTCCCCATGCTCACCAACCCACCCTACCCCCTCTGAAAAAAAGTTTTTTTTTTTTCAATTTCAGTTTTTTCGTTATCACCCATCCTACTACGCCCACCCCCACCGCATCCCCCAACACCTCCCACCATAATTTTTTTACCTTAATTTTTTTTACAATTTTAAATTTTTATTTTTTCGTTTTTTTGTACCACCTACCACCCACCCCACTCTCCCACTCCCCACACCCCACCTTTCCCACTCTCGAACAATATTTTTTTTTTTTTTTTTTTTTGTAATTTAAATTTATGTTTTTTCATCTTATTGCCCCACCCCCCTCCCCCTTCATTTTTTTAAAAATATATTTTTCCGTTATAATTTTTTTTATTTATAGGTTTATAGGTTCAAAATTTTCCAAGTTTCAAAATTATGAGTTTGGAGGTTTATGTGCTTGGAAGTTTACGGGTTCGAAATTTCGATTTTGAAAGTTTAGCAGTCCGAAAGTTCATGAAATTTGTAGGTTCGGTAGGTTGACGATTTGAAAGTTTATGACTTCGTATAATTATTTATAAATACTCTTGAAAAGTATTTTCCTTAATTTGCATACCAAACACTGAAAAATGAATAGGATTATATTTTCAAAGAAAATATTTTCTTGAAAAATATTTTTCATAGAAAATATTTTTCGTTATACCAAACACACCCTAAATATAAATAATTTTCTTTCTTATTAATCTTAAATTTTTTCCTATTTTGATATATGTCACCTTTCCCCCTCTCGAACAATATGTTTTTTTTTGTTTTTTTTTATAATTTAAATTTATGTTTTTTTATCTTATTGCCCCACGGCCCTCCCCCTACATTTTTTTAAAAGTATATTTTTGCGTTATAATTTTTTTTATTTATAGGTTTATAGGTTCAAAATTTTTCAAGTTTCAAAATTATGAGTTTGGAGGTTTATGTGCTTGGAAGTTTACGGGTTCGAAATTTCAATTTTGAAAGTTTAGCAGTTCGAAAGTTCATGAAATTTGTAGGTTCGGTAGGCTGACGATTTGAAAGTTTATGACTTCATATAATTATTTATAAATACTCTTGAAAAGTTATTTTCCTTAATTTGCGTACCAAACACTGAAAAATGAATAGGATTATATTTTCAAAGAAAATATTTTCTTGAAAAATATTTTTCATAGAAAACATTTTCCGCTATACCAAACAGACCCTAAGTATAAATAATTTTCTTTCTTATTAATCTTAAATTTTTTCCTATTTTGATATATGTAATAAGATTAAGTTAGAACAAACTTAAAGTACAAAATTATTTTCTTTCTTATTGATCTTAAATATATTCCAATTGGGATACAATATCTAATAAAATTAAACTTGAACTCAAACTTAAAGTAAGAAAACTATTTTCTTTTTTAATATTTTTCCTATATGGATATATCTGATAATATTAAATTTGAAAGTCAAACTTAAAATCATTTGTTTCATATTAATCTTAAATATTTTTCCTCTTTGAATATATCTAAATACATTCAATGAAAGCTGAAAATCAACCTTTAAAATACTCTACAAGTCACTATTTAAGAGACTAAAATGGTAATTCAGTCAGCTTTTTTTCTCTTTCATACAGAGAGTAGTACTCCTTCATAGTTGTCCATGTTTGCATTCCCAATAAGTCACAGCAGTAGCTGTTACCCAACAGACTATGAAAAAAGGGAAAATGAAAATTGAAAAAAAAGAAAAAGTAGAGTGAGTGGAAAAAAGGAAGAAACTTTCCCTTTTACCAAACGGCACAAAGAAAAGTGAAAGACTCAAATCTCAATTTTGTCAACTTCAGTTTCTAAATTTAAGCTAAACAGTTAGTGGGTTGGTTCTTGATTTTTTTGATTTGATGTAATTTTTATTTCTGCTGATCTGTTACATTCTTGAACAAGGTCAGTGGGTTTTTTGTTTGTATCCTGCTGGAGATCTTATGTAATCTTTTGTGGGTCTTTTTTTTTGGTTTTGTATGCTCTACTGAATCTGACTTTTCTTTTATTGGGAAAAAAGGTGAAAGGAATTTAAGGTTTATTTGTTATCATATCTTGATCTTAAAGAACAGATTTTTATGCTTCTTATTGTAAAAAAGATGAACCTTTTGTGGGTGTAGATGCACCTCTTTTAGGTTATATCTACAAATTAGTTCTTCTGTGTTTATCTTTTAAAACTGTGATTTTGATCTCAACAAGTACAGAGTTGTAAATTTTACTCTACATCTTAGTCTTGTGATTCTGAAGTGGTAGAGCTGTTAGTTTAGTTTATTGGGAATAACCCTTTTGGCTACTGTGGAGATCTGGGACTTATTTAATCTGTTATGTCCCATGAGAACTTTCTTCCCTTCAGAATCTTGTAAAGAAACACACCTCAAATCTATTAATCCTCAGTCATGGCTCCAAGTTGAAAGAGGCAAGCTTTCCAAATTTTCATCTGAATCTGCTTCTTCCATGTAAGTACAAAAGCTGCCATTTTGTTGTAATTTCCTTTTTCTTTTATTCTAAGCAGATACTACTATAATTGTTGTAATCATGTTATTGAACCTTGGAAAACTTATCTTGTGGTGCTTGTAGAGAGACCCTGATCAAGGTCCCTGAACCGCCAATTCTTCCGGTTTTTAAACCTGTTGATTATGTAGAAGTTTTAGCAAAAATCCATGAACAACTCGAGTCATGTTTGCCACAAGAGAGGCCGACTCTGTATTTGCTGCAGTTTCAGGTATTTAAGGGTTTGGGGGAAGTTAAATTAATGAGGAGAAGCCTTCGTTCAGCTTGGTCGAAAGCAAGCACAGTATATGAAAAGCTTGTATTTGGAGCGTGGTTGAAATACGAGAAGCAAGATGAAGAGGACATTTCTGACTTGCTTTCTACTTGTGGTAAATGTGCAAAGGAGTTTGGGGCAATAGACATAGCATTCGAAATGCCTGCTTATAAGATATTAAGCTCTCCAGGAGTTGTTACAACAAATGAGGATCCTTGTCCAAGAACTGTTTCATTTAGGATTGGTGATGAGAAAATAGCGTGCAATAGACAGAAAATTGCTGGTCTTTCAGCTCCATTTCATGCCATGCTCAATGGTTGTTTTACAGAATCGTTATGTGAGGAAATAGATTTGTCTGAAAACGATATTTCACCATTGGCGATGAGGGTGATCAGTGAATTCAGCTCAACTGGCTTATTGGATGAAGTATCTGCCGATCTTCTGTTGGAAATATTGGTATTTGCCAATAAGTTTTGTTGTGAAAGCCTCAAGGATGCTTGTGACCGAAAGCTTGCGTCTTTAGTTTGCTGTCGACAAGATGCTTTAGAACTCCTGGAATGTGCCCTTGAAGAGAATTCCCCTGTCCTTGCTGCATCATGTTTGCAAGTATTTCTACGCGAACTCCCAGATTCTCTGAAAGACAGTCAGGTAGTTGAACTGTTAAGCAACATTACCAAGCAACAGCGATCGATTATGATAGGTCCTGCCTCATTTTCACTCTATTGTTTGTTAAGTGAAGTTTCGATGAACCTTGACCCTAGATCAGATGAATCTGTTCGGTTTTCGGAAACACTGGTAGACTCGGCTGACACCAGCCAACAGAAAATGGTCGCATATCATCGGTTGGGATGCATTAAGTTTCTTAGAAAAGAGCTTGATGAAGCTGAGCAGCTCTTTGAAGCTGCTTTTAATTTGGGTCACACTTATTCTGTAGTTGGTTTGGCTAGATTAGGTCAAATAAGGGGTCATAAACGCTGGGCATATGAGAAACTCAGCTCTGTTATTTCTTCCTCAACTCCACTTGGATGGATGTACCAAGAGAGCTCGCTATATTGTGATGGCGAGAAAAGGTTGGATGACCTTGAGAAAGCAACTGAGCTTGATCCCACACTGACGTATCCGTACATGTATCGAGCTGCATCTTTGATGAGGAAACAAAATGTTCAAGCTGCTCTTTCAGAAATAAACAGAATCCTGGGATTCAAGCTGGCATTGGAGTGCTTGGAACTCCGCTTTTGTTTCTACCTTGCTCTAGAGGACTACCGATTAGCAATATGTGATATACAGGCAATCCTCACACTTTGCCCAGATTATCGTGTTTTTGAAGGACGAGTTGCAGCATTGCAATTACGTACTCTTCTGCGTGAGCATGTGGAGAGTTGGACAGAAGCTGATTGTTGGCTGCAGCTGTATGATAGATGGTCTTCAGTTGACGATATTGGATCTCTTTCAGTAATATACCAGATGCTCGAGTCTGATGCAGCAAAAGGTGTTCTGTACTTCAGACAGTCCCTGCTTCTCCTCCGGTAATTCCTTTTTTTGACTTGTAAAATGCTTCACATTTTCTAGTAAGACTATTGGTTGTAGTGGCTGCTCACCAGAATCTTTTCAGATTGGAAAAATTGTTCATCACTTCTTCTTAAGAAACTCATATTTTTGACCTCTGATGATTTTCTGATATACTAGTGAAAACCTACAATTTCTTGGAACCAATATGGACTTTGCTAAAAACAGATTGAAAGCACGGAATCTATATATGTGATATTAGCTAGTCTGGATTAAGGCTTATTTCTCTTCAATCTCACATTACGTCCGGTGTTTGCTAGGACTCCTTTTGATTTGCTTAGAGATTTGTATATCAGTGTTTGGATAAGTGTGAGATCTAGACAATCTAGTTTTAGAGAGCCTTTAATTTGTCTTAAAACACAAATTATTGAGAATGTAATGCGCCCAAAAAGAGTAGAATGTGTATAAAAGATTCATATATCCAACCGAACTAGTTTGTGATTGAAGCATAATTGATTGATAGATTGATTGAGGCTGCAGACTCTGCAAGATCTAGTTCTTGTAAATTACTGATTCCAAAAGCCTCTTCAACTCTCTACAAAATTTAGTCTCGCCTCTATAAGGTTGGTTGAAAACTCTAGTATCTTTATAATGACATTCATTCATTTGGTTTAACCTTGTATTCCTAAGACCGTGGCTCATGCTTTTTTCCAGTAAAACAAAAGAACTTGAAGGCCTTACTTAATCTTCTTAAGATGAATAAGTTAAGAAGATGGTCTTGCCTAATAGTTTTTACCTTACAATAGAATTTTCCTTTATATTCTGGAGCTCCTCTCGGTGTCTTGCCTTGTGGGAGGACTGACTCTACTTTAGTCTCTTATTAGAGGACAATCTATTAGCCAATAATCAACTACCCATAAGCAGAAAGAGAGAACTGAATGTCGTTTCACACTCTTTCATGCTTTATCAGATTAAATTGTCCAGATGCAGCGATGAGGAGTTTACATTTGGCTCGCCAGCACGCATCTAGTGAACATGAACGCTTGGTCTATGAGGGATGGATCTTATATGATACTGGCCACTGTGAAGAAGGTCTACAGAAAGCTGAAGAATCTATTAGCATCAAGAGATCTTTTGAAGCATACTTTCTGAAAGCCTATGCTTTAGCTGACTCTAGCCCTGATGCATCTTGTTCATCAACTGTCATATCACTTCTTGAGGAAGCCTTGAGGTGCCCTTCGGATAGGCTTCGCAAGGGTCAGGTATGACACTCTCAATCCAGAATCTCTCTATCATTCATAAATGAACTTCTAGGTTCCTTGGGCATTTAGATGAGGGTAGTATTGCACTTTTGAAACGGTATTAGAGCAGCGAAATCATGGTCCAAGGTTCATTTCGCCATGCCCTCAAATATTTCTCGCATGCTTAGCAAAGGTGATAATTGCGTTTGAGCTCACACTAGAATTTCAAATCTGATCCAAATGTATTGGGGAGTTCCCTTTGTTTTATGGTTATCCGGGAGTTGACAAGAAAATGGGAGTCTAATGCATCCATAATTTAGACACGCATAAGCTTATGTGAAAAATCCTGTTAAGTTGCTATCTGTATCTTCTTAGCAATTGTTCTGCTACTAAAATTGTGCATTTCATTAATGACATGTTTTACTTGATTGAACTTGGGTAGGCCCTAAACAATCTTGGCAGCGTGTACGTTGACTGCGGTAAATTGGATGCTGCAGCTGATTGCTACATTAATGCCCTTAAAATCCGGCATACCCGGGCTCACCAAGGTCTTGCTCGTGTCCATTTCTTGAGAAATGATAAGGTGGCTGCTTACGACGAGATGACTAAACTGATTGAGAAGGCAAAAAATAATGCATCTGCCTATGAGAAGAGATCAGAGTACTCTGACCGTGATCGCACAAAGGCAGACCTAGAGATGGTCACTCGTCTGGATCCTCTTAGAGTTTACCCTTACAGATATCGAGCTGCAGGTAAAAGTTCTCTTTTTTCCCCACCCTTTCTTTTGTTTTAGTTTTATTTGTTTTGACTTGAAGAAGAAAAATGCAAGAATGGTTGTCAAAAAAAAAGAAGCAAGAATGTTCTACATTCGCTGCACTTGATATTGAGATCTATATTCAAATTCTATAATAGTAAATATTTCCCAGTTACTAATTGGAACTCAAGTTTTATATTTGATTTTGATTTTACATAATAACATATACAATCAAACCTCTCTATAACAGTCTCGTTTGTATCAACTATTTTTGGATATTATAGCGAAGTGCTGTTATAGAGAACATATATTATAACATAACATGAAAATTGGTCCCGGAAAAGTTTGGCTTTTATAATAAAGTGTTGTTATAGAAAGGTCTGACTTTATAAATAGTAAAACGAGATGCCCCTTTATGCGAAATGTTGACCTTCCCTCTATCTTTCTGTTATTAGTAGGCCTAGTATTTCCAGCATTTGTAATAAAGTTAGATGCACTAACAATTTAGAAATTTAATTATAGCAGGTTAGTCAAAGCTTTCATCAGTTTACCTAATTTTCTGGTAGTAATTACTGCCTTACAACTAACCTGATTGTTTTAAGGCGGCTGCGCATAGAACTTAAAATTCTTTTGATCAACGGTTGTTAATTGGTGATAGTGCTGATGGACAATCACAAGGAGAATGAAGCAATTGCAGAACTGTCAAGGGCCATTGCATTTAAAGCCGATCTTCATCTTCTACACCTTCGCGCTGCATTTCATGAGCACATAGGTGATGTTATGGGTGCCTTGAGAGATTGTCGAGCAGCTCTCTCCGTTGACCCGAACCATCAAGAAATGCTGGAACTTCATAGTCGTGTAAACAGCCAAGAGCCTTGAAAGAAAATGAGCCAGAAGATATGCAAATGACAATAGGAGGGGAGGGAGTGTGAAATTGAAAAGCTTTTCCTTTTTCCCTCTTTTCACCTTCCCCCAAAATTTTCCTCCATTGTATATCATACTGAGCCTCCTCTCCACGTTTTCCAAATTTTGTAATATGCTCCCAAATTCTTTGTTAATATAATCTATATTTAACGAAAATCGTGCTCCCTGCCCCTCTCTCTCTCTCTCTCTCAAAACACACAGACACACACACATATGAAGACACATTCAATCTATAGAATTAATTTTAAGTGTAGTACTTAATTCTATGTTAATTATTGTGTATCAACCATGGTTTTAAATAGAATTTCTTCAAAACTTCAGCACTCTGGAAAAGTATTTCTCCAAATTGTTCTGGATTCATTTTTTCAAGTAATAGCACTTCGATTCTAATTTTGTTTCTCACGCTTAATAAGAGTATCCTCGTACCCAAATTGATAGTTCTACTAAACATATCGGCAGTCAAACAGTCGACTTAATTATATCCATTTTTATTTGTACGAGGTAGTTTGACTTGGAGACGATTTAAGGAAATATTGTTAAATTTGTGATTTTAAAAGCTTAAAGGGGAAATGTTATTAAATTTATGATTTTAAAAGTGTAAAGGGTAAAGGCTTTCGGACCGTGGCATTTTGTGAGGCATTAAAAACTTCTTATCGGATGAGCAATAAGTACCATAGATACAAAATAGGAGCTGTTACAATGCAATCGGCTATTTGCAAAGTTTGTTTTTTACTGACCGGCCGAGAGGAAGTCATAACTGGAGTTATATGTTGAATGTCATAATAAATTACTTGTTCGTGGAGCGAATCAACATTAAATTTTGGGCTACAACTATTCTTTAGAGGACAACACAACCCATTGTTGGCAAGGATAGCAAGTAGGGAGAAGAGAAGAAGTCAAACTAATTGTTTGACTCAAAAAGATACTAGAACATATTTGAACAAATCAATCTTGATGAATGAGTAAATCTTAGCTGAATATAAAAATCTCTAGAAAGAATAATAGGTAAAGAGAAGATGGCCGTTAAATTTCCTTCCATTCAAGAATAGTATTCTCCCAGAGTCCTCGTGCACTATTGCAAGATTATTGTCTCCCCTTTATACTAAGAGAACACAAGGAATATTTGACGGAATATTCTTAATATCCCCTGATGGGCTTCTACTATATTACAAGGGTCGTACAATCTCTTCTTTGCCTTAAGGTGGTCTCCCTCAGGACGTCGAACCATAGAGACCCTGTCGTTTGTTGTACTCGTCGTGGGTCGTTATCGGTCAAATTTGGACCCATACGGTTAGTCCATCCGCTTGTCAGGGTTGCAATCGGGTTTGTCCTCGATGAGCGGAATTCACGCGTTCTTATGGAGAAATTAGATCTGTTTGAAATACTACGACGTGGCCAACGAGAGACAGTCAACGTGTTCAGCAAGACACCAAGTGGTCACTGTACCAGGAAATGATGTCAGCTTTACGTGCGTCATCACCATGCAGGCTTCCGATGCAGGAATTGACTGTTTGATGCTTTTATTTTTGCGCTACTTTGTGACCTGCCGCCTCGATTCTGGCGCCACCCAACCCTATAAATAGGTGAAGGATTTGTTTTATTTCGAAAGTTTTGGCCATTCCTCTCTTGATATCCTCCTTTCCTTTATGTTTCTTCTTACGTTCTTCATTAGAAGCTTTTTCCTCATGCTTTCTGCGTTGATATCCCTTTGAATGTCATTATGCCAAGGTCTTGTCGTTCTCGTGAAGAGGTTACTGAGGCCACCCCATTATCCACGGCACCTCCTTATGGTGGCGAAGATACGGTGGTAGAGAATGGTGACAGCCTTCCTACGGTAGAGGAGCTATTGCCGAGACATCTCTCATCTCGGAGTGACTTCCTCAAGGATCCCCATTATTCTCCAAGACAGAGCAAATTCATATTGATGCTCTTCATGTGAAGTACGGCATTCCTACTCATGTAGAGATGGTTCCGGCGGGGAAAGACTACGTGGAGGTCCATAAACCAGGGTACCGTGCTTTCCATGAGTACCCTTTCATGATTGGTTATACTCTTCCTCTTTTCCCTTTAGCGGAAGAATTATGTAGATTTTACCAAGTTTGTCTGGCGCAACTTTCACCGTATATGCTCAAGATAGTTCTGCTGCTGACCACGTATGCAAAATTGGCAGAGTCTGACGTTTCCATCCACCATCTTTTGCACGTGTTCACGCCTGGTTTTCTCAGAGGTATCATGGTGACTTGAGGCTCCATGATACGAAGGGGCCGGTGGTTAGGACTGATGACCGGGTAAGTCACAAATTTTGGCACAAGTATTTTTTTGTCAAAACCAAACATGTCGTTTCCAACATCGCCACGTTCCCGAAGTGATGGAATGAGGCTCGTAAGTGTCGCCGTTTGTTTTACTCTTCTTCCTTCTATATTTATTATAAAGTTTGTTCGCTTCCGTTTTACAACTATGGTATGTCGACCTTGCCCTATTGTGGATATCATGAATTGGGTAGCCCATCTGTTGCCTTATGTAGCAGAAACTCGAGATTGGCCCGCCTTTATGAAGCGTTACGGCCCTAAAGTTACCTCTGGTAAATGTCTTCCTTACTTTTTGGTTGGTCACACAACCTTATTTTAATGATACGACCCCTTATGATTGAACTCGACGTCGCCATGGATGCTTCTTCTTTCTTATCCCCCCTCGCTACACCTCCGGATCCATCTTGAATGGGTGGAGGTAGCTCAGATAGCGGATTGGCTCAAAATTTGACCTGTTTTCAACCCATTTTCGACCATTTCGCCAATCTTGATGGTTTCAGAAAATGGTTTACCCATCGAAGACATCATATATTGGAAGTAGTCGGCTTCCCGAGCTTGAAGGAAAACTGTGACCATTTCGACCTTATCCATTAAAGGTTTTACCCTAGATGCCTGCTCGCGCCATTTAACTGCTTATTCTCGGAAGCTTTCCGAGGGTTTCTTTTTCAAGTTTGACAAAGAGTTCCTGCCTGGTGCGATGTCGATATTATACTGAAACTGCCTTACAAAATCTCTGGCGAGATCGTCCCAAATGTGCCATCGAGATATGTCCTGGTCCATGTACCATTCTGAGGCTATACCTATCAAACTTTCCCCGAAGTATGCCATTAACAATTCTTCCTTACCACCAGCCCCGCGCAATTGGTTGCAGTACCTTTTGAGATGAGCGATGGGATCGCCATGTCCGTCGTATTTCTCAAACTTTGGTGTTTTGAATCCTACGGGCAAGTGCACGTGAGGGAACATGCATAGATCAGCATAGGAGATGCTCTTTTGCCCGCTTAAGCCTTGTATATTTTTCAGGTTTTGCTCACGGCTCCTCATTCTTCTTGCCATTTCATCTTGTTCAAGAGCTCTGGGATTTTGGTTTTGCCCAGTCGTAATCTCACAAATGGGTTGTTGATGGTGAGCATTGGCGGCAAACCGAGTTGGTTCCATCGAGAGGGATGGTACTTGGAATGTGAATGAGGATGAATCAAAGTTAGGCATGTGTATAGTGGGTTGTGTTTCAATCGGACAAGGTGGTGCGGTGTACATGTTCGCAGCTGTATCTGTTGTTGACATCCAGGGATAGGGAATGGAGGGTGATCCAGCAGAGAGAGCTGAAATAGTGGGATACCCGAATGAGGTATTTGGATAGCTTATGGGGACGTTGGAAGTCCCACTTTTCCTAGCGAACATCTCAGGGAAACCAGGGATCACACTTGGAGGCTCTTTCCCATCGTTCCAATCGTCCAACATTTCCAACATACGACGACGTAAGATCCAATTCTCTTTAGCAATTGTTGACTCGGAAGTTGGAATGGCTGAGACTGAACTCTCTTCTGAAATAGGGACTGCTGACAAAGGAATTTCCGAAGACATCTCCACACATCCCTTTGTCCTTGTGAAATAATTGTGGATATTTCCTCTGGACTTAGTAACGGGTAGCGGAACACTTCTTTTCGACCTCGTAAAGTATGGATGGGAGGCCAGACTACCACAAAAACCAACCACCTTTCTAAAAACCTGAATTTCGGCAAACAAACGGTTAGTCTGAAACAACTAAGAGATAAGTAATCTCACATTGGGGTGTGATGCACTTATACAGTTAAATGTGTTGCTACATGTATTCGGTTGCAATGCGTTATTCCGGCTTATACCTTTCCGAATTTTCCTTTGCCTTTATTCCGGCCCCCTTTTTATCAACTTCTTTTGTTATTTTTCTTTTATATTCATTTTTTTGTTTTTATTTTAGTGGTGGTCGAATCTTATGTGGATTGCCTACGTATCATGTCCTCGCATGAATTAAACCGGACATAGTTCGGATACGAAAATGTAAGATAAAGATGGAACATTTTTTTTTTTGGTTTTTATCGTCACAAAATTCCACTTACAAAGCTGAAACACTTGCGAAAAATGAAAAGAAAACAAGGGAAATACAAAACTTCAAAAGAAAAAATAGACTCTTAAATGAAAATACAGACTCTACTAAGCATGCTGCAACGGTTTAAACTTCTGTGTCCGTGGGGGATTGTTTGGCCTTGTCGCGGATTTCGATGTGAGATCCCTTTGTAGACTTCTCAACTCTGCCATGACTTGGTGGACATATTCCATAACTGAAGAAAAAAGGGTAGTCCGGGGCATTTGATCACATGTTAGGTATCTTATGGTGATGTAATGCCCAATTTCTTCGATCCTAGCCCTGATCCTATCCCTTTCTCTAAGCAGCTGCTCTATATGTTGATTCTTTGTCTCTAATATTCGAGCGTTCCTGGTGACTTGGTCCAGGAGCCTATCTACTTGTCTTTCCATTCGCGCCATTAAGTCGTAGCAGTGGTCCCTATCTGCTTTGACGTCCCGGGCTTGTTTGAAAAATCGCTCCTTAAGAGTGGCATTTGCTTCCCTCAAGCTAGTGATGATCTCCCCGTAATCTCTCTCTATTCGTTTCAAATGAAGTGCTCTTTGGTGGACCGCTCTTCTCCATCTGGTCCGAATTGCAATTAGAGCAGCTTCTGCTTTTTCCAAGTCTTCTCGGTGCTCAAAGGCTTTCCTTTCTAAGTCATTTATGAGTATTTCATCGGTCCGACTCCTCCTCGATCTTTCTGTAGTTGATTGCATTTCCTGGATTTGGGCTTGGAGTGTTTGCCTTTCTTGCGCCCAGTCGGCCCTCTCCTGATCGAAGTCAGCCTGTTGTATGTCCATGGCGGCTTCTAGAATCCCTTTGTCTTCCTTCAAGGTGTTGATGCAAGATTGGAACTCTCGCGCTGTTTCGCCTCTAGCCTCCCTGACTCTGGATTCTATTTCTTTTTCCCAATCGACGACATATTTTACCGACTTTTTGCTCTTTGTTCGGGCATTGACTGGTTGTGGAACCACTCAAGGTATGCGAGGCTTACTTTTCCTCGTTCTCGGTCGGCAACCATTTCATTGATGTCAGATAGTCGACTATCGAACCACACCTTCTGCGCATAAGATTCTCTCGGGAGTTCCTTCATCATGAATTCCCACATGAATGATCGCATATCTTCGGTCGGGGGCCTTTTCTGCTCTCTCCCTAACTGGTGCATGACGCGTAGCGGAGCGTATGGTTGGAAACCCCTGAAACCCATTAGTATGTAGAATGGGCAATACGTCGACATGTGCATGACCTTAGTAGAAGGGAACCAATAATAGTTCCAAGTGAGCTGGTCTGCTTTCAAAGAGTTGAGCAATTCCTGCCAAGCCCTTAAATCGTTCGAAAGATTACAATGCTGCTTGGATGAGAACGAGTGTAGTTCAGCTAATCCACGTTGAAGTTTATCACGATTGGGTGATGATAGAGATGCTCTATGAACCACATTTGCAACAAGATGTTACAACCTTCGAAATAATCTTTGCCCTCTTCACACTGAGTTAATGCCCAAAACATATCTCCTAAGATCATTGGAAGAATAGTGTGTTCTTCGCTACTTTGCAAGTATGAGACCACTGCTGATAAACGGATTCTGATACGTTCACCACATTCGGGAAAAACCATGGCCCCTAGAAAAACGATTATGAAGGCGTAGATTCTCAAATCTCCCCAGGAGTCATAACTTAATTGGCTGAAAAATTCTGTGTTTAAGAACTTCCCGAATCCTTTCTTGTCACCAAACCTGTCGTAAAGATACTCCAACGAAACCCATCCTTCATTCAAGCAACCCATTGGAACTCGGCGGAAACTTCATTTCTTCAAGAAATTATTTACACCCATTTTTCTAGGAGCGACGAGTTTCTTTTTGTAAAGATCCTTCCCGAATCCTGTGAGTCCACCTATTTCTTCTAAAGTGGGCGTCATTTCGCAATCTTGGAATCTGAAAACATTGTTTGCGGAGTCCCAGAAACTCACCAAAGCCCTGATGAGATCTTTGTCCGGCTTAATTCTTATAATATCCGGAAGAAACTTGAGGTGTTTGTAGACTTGATTTCTTTCCCAAGCAGAAAAACTAGCCCACCAATCACAGATATGGCCCAGGGTTTTATCTTGAATTATAAACACGGGAGGCATCTCGTCTCTCGCCTTTTTCTGATCGATTCTTTGTGATGGAGCCATGCTGATCCTAGAAAAGATAAAAATAAAACTTAAGATTTTCTAATCCTGAGAATTTCTTTTTTCATTTATAAAAAATTAATCTCGTCAACACGACCTTTCAGCACTTAAAGAAGATTTGAAGGCTGTGTAACAGGATACCGGTGTGACGACTAGGTACTATTTTTGTGAAACCAGTCCTTCGGCGCCCCCTTCGGGGCGTTTGGCTGTTTTCACGAAATTTCCTAACCCTTGACAAAGGACAATTCTCCTAATTTTAACACATTTTTTATTTTTTTTTATTTTTGGAAAAGCAGTATTAGTTGAGCCCGATATGGGTTGCCTACATATCCCACATCCAGTGAGAATCAAACTTGCGTAGTTCGAACCAAACGAACTATATCATTTTAAAAAAAAAACTCTTTTCCATCTTTCCCTTTTCATAAAGAAATACCCGAGTTTCGATGTTATTTGGGAATTTTCGAAATATGTGTTTTAAAATCTTTGACCCTATACTCTGGTATTTTCCTTTTCTTCAAAACCACTCCTTCCTCTTTTTTTTAATAAGCCGGTCAGCATGCAGGTCCGAAACAAATAAATGTACAAACAAGATGCATCAAGTTGGTCTTTTTTTTTCGAGTACACCTGTCCTAGACAGACCTAACCACTGTGTTGAGCCTCCTAAGTCGAATATGCACATGATGCAAACAGACGTTCCTATTGGGGATCCTGCATGAGGTTTTGTTATTCTATGTTATCATCCTGTTGGAAAAAGTGTCTAGACTGGCTTTACTCGAGCCGAGGAGTGTTAGTGCACTGGTAGCATGGATTTCCGGCTTAATTAACAGTACTCCCCGCCTAAACATGTGTGACTAAAATCCTTCACCGGGTACCAAACACCACAACTATCTTGAGAAAGACGGGCTGTGTCCAGCAAATGCCCGATATTATATTTCAAAGAGACTCAGAGGAAAAGTGGGTTATCGGCACAATTTATACAATTCACAAAATATCAAAGCGGTAAAAGCAACATTTAGCACATTAAAACAGACATATAATAAAATCAAATAATAAATAAGCCAAATACAATAATTATTCAAAGCTTGAATTCTTAAACCCTAAACCAATGATTCTGGGTTTGTATCCTCAGCAGAGTCGCCAGAGCTGTCACACCTCCTTTTGACGCACCTACCCGGGAGGGTAAAAATGTGCGAGGGAGTTTTTCTAATTTAAGTGAAAATATTCGAAACAGGATTATTTATTATTTCAGAGTCGCCACTTGGAATAAATTATGGTGTCCCAAGTCACCGATTTATTTAAATCGCGGAACGAGGAAATTTTGACTTTCCAAATGAAGTCTGCGAAACAGAAATTCTAAGTAAGGAATTTTGTTGACCCGAAGGAAGGTGTTAGGCACCCTCGGATCCCGTGGTTCTAGTACGGTCACTTAAACTATTATAAATGACTAAAATATCTGATGCATGTTATAAACCATGTGCTTTTAATTGATTCTAAATTGCTTTTATTAACTTAAAGCTATACACTCGATGTTTGAATAATGTGGGTCTGATCTTGACCTAGACCCAGGTTACTGACGAATATGCGGATCAAAATGTGCCCGGATCACTTATTTTAACCTATGCCGATTAAAGCGATTATTAGACTAAACAAAAATCGATTTATCTAAAAATGTCCGTTGAGGTTATTTCCAATTAAGACCTATACAAGACGGTATCGTATCTGTGACTTGTTAAATTAGGGCCAAAGATTGACTGAAGGGTATAAACTAATGAGGAAATTGATCAACTATGTCAGGTAAAAATAATTCACCATGGTTCATTATTAAACGTGAGACTGTTTATCTTGGATTTCACTACTCTCAATCCGATGTTAATTGACGAGTTCGAAACTATGCGACCAGAGTCGAACTAGCATTGGCGTCTAGGGCATTGGCTACTTATCTTGTTTGCTTAACTACAAATAGATTTGAAGGAAATCAAGCAAAGAAACTCGATGTGATTCAAGCTATCCTATATTAATGGATAACATAAATCAAATTACCATCTTAACATGCTTAAACTACTTGACTTTAACAAATTATCTATCTCAAGTTTCAAAGAAAATCCTAGTCCGAACTGGCTAGCTTTTACACAGTTCGAATTTCCTTAACCTTATACAAATCCAAACATATACTAAAAACAGAAACTAGCTAAGCATGAATGAAAACTGGTATCTGTTTTTAACAGTAGTCCAAAAATAGTCCTAGTTTAAACTAATAGACAATCCAAGCCTGGCAGATTTCATTTCAATTTATACATGCTAAAAGCAAAAACTAGGTAGACATAAAATTACTAACATCTATTCATAACTATGATTTCCGAAACAACATTTCATTTCAATACCCGATCTCTCGGTTCAAGCAATTACATCAGTTGTGTTTCAAATGCATACCTGGAATTCGAAAGCAAAAATGGTGGTGGAAAAGTCAGTAGGCAGTTCAATCAGCAAACACAGCAGCAAACAGATCCCAACAACAAACTAAAGCCACTATGAAACAGTGGTAGACAACCCGGGGAACAGATTGAAATCTTAGGAAAAGAAATCAAACCCACATAGAACTTGAGAAAACCCAAACAGTAGAACTCCAAGGCCAACCAGCAAACAAAATAGAGCTTAAGTAAACCCAAAAGAAACCTTATGAACTGAAAAACAAAGCAGACTTAAACCGGGCTAAAAGAACTGTTGAAACTGATCCTCAAAAGACTCTTGAAACAAAACTGATGGTTCCCCAGTTCAAAACTAATTGATGGAACTTTAAAATTGATGGTTAAAAAAAACTCTACAACTGATGGTGGAAGTTGCGTATATCAGAGTGTATGTCAGTCTCTAATCTCTAATCCCCTCAATGTGTAATCTCGAAAGGTATCTCAGCTTCCTAATCTCTTAAAATTTGTCCAAATGCCTCTGTTTTTCCTTCCTTATATAACTCTTAAGATTACAATCATCAGCCTATTTTTAAATGTTTCAAACACTGACAACCCATATTATTCCCTATGTGTTTCCACCTTCAGTTGCCTAAGTATGGGTTTGATTTTAAAACTCTAAAGTTCAAAAATTAAATGGAATACTTTGCTGTCCTGCAGGTTCCACTAATCTACTTCCATGTGCAGTGCACCCTTTAAAACCTTAGCTGTTATTTTCTGATTTCTAAACTAAAATTAAATAGCTATATCCAATTCTAGTCCTCTTTAACAATTACAAACAGTTAAAGCTTCAATCTAACCGTGATTCTGGACCTAAATGGTTTTAGACAATATTGCCCTATTTCTCTAAACAAAACTAATAACTAACCGACAATGTTTGTTTAATCGATTATAACACATACGAATCGATAAACAAAAATCGACGAATAAGTTAGTGATTTGTGATTTCGGGCAGAACAGAAAAAATAAAAAAATGTAAACTAAATGCTTGATAACTAAACAACAGCTCAATCAAGATAAACATTGACGAAACAAAACAGAAGGAATTTGACCAAATAAAAAGGTCTAGTGGAGAAGAGAACATGAAAATTAACTGGAAGAAAAAAATCTTAGAAGATGAAATACGATCAGAAACTGGATTAACAAATAACTAAATAAAGAGAGAAAATAAAAAAATGAAATACCTGGAGAAGACAAAATTGATGGACTCTGGACCAACTCAGGCTTGAAGTGTTTGAGGCTAAACGGACCTTAATCGGGGTGTTCTCAGTTGATAATACCCAGATTAAGGTCTGTCAGACCTCAAATTTCTATAGAATCTAGCCGGAAACCCAATTTTGGATTTCTAGGGTTCATAAGGTCATTTTGGGCCTTGGAGTTTTCTGGTTGGATTCGAACCAAACCAAGCTTGGTTTGGTTATGAGGAAGGTTAGGTAAGGACTAGGTATGTGTTTGGGATCGAGTGGAGGCGGCGTCGCCACTAGACAATAGTGGCGGCTATTAGGGTTCTTGATAAAGCATCAAGATTCAAAGTACTGGAGCCTGATTTGATGGAAGCCACGCTCAGGGTTGAGATGGGGAGGTTACGGGGGTGCTGTGGCATAAAGTTGGAGTGGTTTATGGTAGGTCTTGTTTTTCGGCGAACTTCGATCCAATATTCGAAGGGATTGAAAGTGATTCGAAGAAAACAACGCAGAGATTCGAGGAGAAGGAGGTGAGGTAGTTCTAGGGTGTTAAAACGGAGGTCATTGGCCTACTGGAACCGCCGTGAGGCGATTTCCGGTAGGCGGAAGGTGGTGGTAGATGGCGGCGTTACGTCGTCTCTAGGAGAGACGAAGGGGAGGGATCTGGGAAATGAGACGGGTTGAGAGGGTTTGGGGGGGGGGGGGAATTTGGTATATTAAATTAGTTTCATTAATCTGGGCCGTTAGATCATATTAACCAACGACTGAGATCAAACAAACTAATCCCAAACGGGGTCGTTTGGAGTGGTAACATGGTCGTTTGGTTTAGTGAGGGGTTGGCTCGGTGGTAGATGGGCATGGGTCGGGTGAGACGGGTCTGGATTTGTTTGGATTAGAGGAGATGTGTAATTTGGGCCTGGACTTGGTCAAGTCTGGGCTGGTCCAGTCTAATTTCCTTCTTTGTTTTAACTTTCTTCTCTTCATTTTTCCTTTTAATCTCTAATTGATCAAGAAACAAAATTCTAAGTCACATTACAAAATTAAATTAACTTATAAAAATACTAACTAAGTTCTACTAACAATTAACACACGCAATTAAATATAAATTAAAATATAAATCACACAACTAGACATTTAAATGCTAAATGTAAAGTGTATTATTCTTTTTATGATTTTATTTTTTGGAAAACAAATTTAATTAATCATAATAAAACCTAAATGTAAATGTAACATATTTTTTGTGTTTTATATTAATTTAAAAATAATACACACAAACAAAAATGCAAATAATAATTAAGAAATTACACAAAATTCATAGAAAATCACACACAACACAAAACTATTTTATTTTGAATTTTTTGGGAGTAATGCTCTTGCGGGGCAAAAAAGACGTGCTCACAAGTGGTGTTGATGGCAATTTAATAAACCAAACAGAAGAGGAAGTGATAGGAATGATGGCCATGAGTGATTTACAGACTGAGGATGAATAAATTAGGTAAGTATCTCTAACTTGAAAGAATACGTTCATGTTATGTCTGAAAAAAAAACTCATGGCCATAATTGTGACCATGATGAGTGAAATAGACAAAATGAGTGCAGGAAATGACTAGTTAATAAGCAAACTTTCATGTGTCAAACTTGATCTCAAAGAACTTGAATCTGATAAAGCTGATCATAAAGGACATGTCAAAGATCTTAAGAACCAAATTCTTGAGCTCAGTTATAAAAATGAGAAGTCACCTGATTCAAATGGTAAGGGAAAGATGAGTTATATACAAGATAAGCTTGAAAATGAGCTTGAAAAGGCTAAATATAATCTTTGTGGTGCAGGTAGGAATAAAATTATGGAAAAAAATCTAGAAAAGGTTAATTATGAACTATCTAGGCTAAACTTCCAAGATACACTTTCAAGAAAGTTTTTCCTCCTTCTTCTCCTCCTTAAAGTTATATCCGCCCTCAACCTCTTTCTAAAGTGTATCTCCAAGCTCTGTGATATCACTAAAGGTATTTGTGTATAAAAATCCAACACCAACAGGGCATTCCAAGAACAATAAGTTTGCAGCTGGAATATTAATATTAATATACACAATTATTAGTACTACGAAGAGATTTTGATTTCTAGTTCTTTGACGAAGGTCTGCGAGTACTAGGATAAATTCAGATGTCTAAAAAGAAAAGGAAATATGAGCCAAAAAAAATATTTTTCGATCTAATTTGAAGATGGTTTGTTATTTAAATGATTAATCGTTTTAAGACAAAAGTTTTAGAAGGCTCTACATTAACACAGAAAAATTACTTTTAATGTTGATTAATTAGAGCAGATATTTGGTTCCATAAGGAAGATTATTTTCTTGACAATATCATTATGAAGGGAAGAATGCTCTAGAGCTAAAGTTCGCCGGTTACAAACAAAAACTTCAGCTCTAGAGCTGAAATTTGTCAGTTACAAAATAAACACTTCAGCTCTAGAAATGAAGTTCGCCAGTTATATCTATACCCACTTTTTGTGTCACATTTTAACTTGTGCCCGCTTTGCAAAAAAAAAAATTGCAAGTGTACTCGCTTTTTCGCATACCTTTAGCATATGGGGATAAAGTAACAAAGGCAATCACGTAAAACTTCAGCAAGCTAGTAGCCGGGTGAAGTTCAGCTCTAGAGCTGAATTTTTTGTTTTATAACTGGTGAACTTCAGCTCTAGAGCTGAAATTTTTATTTTTTAACTGGCAAACTCCAGCTCTAGAGCTGCTGAAGTTTTTGTTTTGTAACTCGCGAACTTCAGCTCTAGAGCTGAAGTTTTTGTTTTTGTAACTGACGAAGTTTTTGTTTTTGTAACTGGCGAACTTCTCTAGCGCTGAATTTTTGTTTGTAACTGGTGAACTGTAGCTTTAGAGCTGTAGTTTTTGTTTTTGTAACTGGCGAACCTCAGCTCTAGAGCTGAAGTTTTTATTTTGTAATTGTCGAACTTCAGATCTAGAGCTGAAGTTTTCTAATTTTGGGGAGGAAGATTGGCCTTTCAAATTCCATATTCTAAGTATGGAGATGACTTCATTGATTTATTCTGGATCAGCAACATTTAATTTTCTTAAACGCTCAGAGTCAGTGCCAACCTCAGTTGGAAAGACCTTCACCTCCACTCTTGGTTTCTACAATTTCTGATCTGAAGAAATTGATATGATAGGAACATTGATATCATATATATGGTTGTATTTATCAGCTTATGCAACGATAAGTTCTAAAAACAGCTGGCTGTATTAGCTATGATGTGTGAAGGAGAAGATGCTGCAACAATGTTTGTTTTTTTAGTTCTAATGTTTTTGTTACAAATATCTGGAGTAAAGACTAGAAACTAGATATGACGGAATACAAAGATCTAAGAATCTGGAATAACTAGTTCAATGGAGGAAGCTTAATTATGATGGCTATAGCGTCAATTCTTTTTGTAGGGGAAGAAACAAGATGATAAATACAACATACAGAAGGAGAGATATTATTACATCAATGTTAAGTTTCGGAGAGATATGAAGATCACTGGGAGAAGGAGGAAGAGAAAGGAGGCCGAAGTTGTTTAAAAAGTAGATACAAGTTAAAGCTTTAAAAAATATGTATAAGTTAAATAAGAGCGACCAATAAAGCGCCCCGTGCAATTTTTACTGTAAGCAAACATCTCTCCGATCAGATTGACATGAGTGAGCCAAGTTTATGGAGATTTTTATGTGCTAAAACTAATTCATTATGTCTTACTCTATTTTTTTTTTTTTTGGTTCTCTCGATATTCGGCATTTGTTTTAGGGCCGGCTAAGTCCAATTCGCGGGAGGGATCCCACTTTGGGGTAAAATACTCCTTAGTAAAAGCGACTCTATTCCCGGAATTCGAACCGAGCCTTCTGGTTGACAATGAATGATACTTACCATCCCGCCTCAATGTGTAGTGGTGAATCTATTTTCAATTTAAGTAGCTTTTGCTTGTAGTCCAAGTGTCCTCCACTACGTAAAACGTAATGATTCATTACCTTTTGACTTTGCTTTACGACATAATTTTATCAGTTACATCCTGACGAACTGAGTGTGCTGCTTCTGGGTCTTTTTGTTCTTGCAGTGGTCAACTGCATGCAATCATTCATGAAGCTGAAGCTGAAATTGCAAAGGGATTGCTGCAAAGGGATTAGGGGATAAATCTTCGGAAAGATACTGCCATGAGCTTCCAAAGAATTAAAGTTCCCATGACTCTCTGTAACTACAACTTCAACTGGTTAAGCTACATTGATACATTGATATTGTGAATACTTTACATTATACGTATATACAACTTAAATCATAAAAGATATGACATGCTTATCCTCCTGAGATAATTAAAAAAAAAAAAGATGATATTTTGATATTGGATACATGAAATTGTGTGATTCATTATAGAGGCAAGAAGTGAAGATCGATCAAATTTCTCCCAGTTCTTCATTCTATGCTGCCAACTTCCCTAATTCATCAAGCCTACCCACCAGACAATAAATTCTACGAAATAACCTTGACTGCAGTGTGAAGCCACAGCATCCCATAAAGCCATTTCAAGAAAGAGAGACTTGACAACGACATGTAGATGGCCATGAGCATTCGAATCACAAACCGTTGGGTAAGTACAGGTGTGCAGGTTTTGTTGGCTTTTAGCTGTTCATACCGGAACAGTTGTCCCACCTAGTATTTCTGATTACCTCTGCGAGAAGTATGGGTGTTTTAGAGCCTCATCGACAGTAGGTCGATCTTCCTGAAATGACGATGCAGTTAACAGACCATAGAGTCAGATACTAATAGGCAAAATGCCAAAGAGACAACATATGCGTCAGATGCAGATTTTAGGCATTAGACTTTTTGAAGACAGCTTACAGGATTCCATTGTAATAATTCACGTACTAGTCGCAGCGCCCATATGTTTGGGAACCTGCATCAATAAAAAATATTCTCAGTGAGCTAGCAACTTGAAACTTTGTTGCCTCATAGTTTGTCCTTTTTATCAGGGTAAAAGGCATCGGGACTCTGGTAAGGAGTCCGGAGAGCAGACATGAATACAAACCCTATCTTCAGAGGATCCCTGTTTTTTATTTGACGAGAAAAGAACTCTTCAGAGCATTTCCACGGAGCTGGTGAAGCTGAGGCCTGAATGAAGAAATAAAAATTTAAATGAATGTAGATGAGCTCTAAACACAGAAGCTAATCATTCCCAATCTCTAAGAAGTATCACCGCTATAACACAGGTACACGTCTAGTGGTATACCTCAAACATTGAATAAGCTCTTAGAATAGGTGGTGGAAAGATGTGAATGATTCACTCCAGTAGTTAGACTAAGAAACTAATATCATAAAAAAAGCAAATAAAAGTGAAAAGAGCATTTTGACAGATAAAATCTGAAAATATTGACCTACACCAGCTAGCTTTTCCAACTGCATATGTGTAGAAGTGAGACTAGACTAATTCAGTCTACTTATCAGACAAATGATGCGTCAAAAAACCATTAGGCTCAGAAATTTGGGAAAAGCATTTCACAGATTTAATGTGAAACTGAATCACAATGTTGCACCACCTAATACTTCCTGTTGCATGTGAGATGTTCTTTTACACGGTATAAAACTTCCAAAACTAGTGGGCTTCGGAAATGTGGGGAAAGCATTTTGCACAGGTTAGATATGAAAATGAAATACGTTTCCACCACCTAATATCTCCTGCCATAAACAGGTATAAGACTTGCACCATACAGGGAAGTGTCCAATAACAAACATCCACTTATATTGGTAAAATAAGGGGGAAAAATGAAAAATGAGATAGAAGAATAAAGAATCAGTTGGATGACATTGAATAAATCTAATCCGTATTGGTGTAACTAGAACATAATTGCAAGAGCTTGAACTTAGGTGATCTTTAATGGTGTACTGATAGCTCAATACATAACTAAAACATCTTGAAGTTTGGCAAAAATGCCAAAGTCCCACATCGGTGGGTTATTGTTTTGGTTTGGGATTTATCCCTATAAAATGAGGCCTAATATTTAGGATTTAAACACATCTCTCATTTGCCTTCTTATCTTCTTAAGGCATTTGTATCTTCTCTCTTTAGTATTATTTCACTTGTATTTTGGAGTGGAATAAAATATTGGTTGTGTTCGAGAAGTAGGCAAAATTAGTCGAACCTCGTAAATTATGGTGTTCCTTTTATTGTTGTTCTATTGTCTTATTTATTATTTGGTGGCTGCCATAATTTTTGGTATAGTAGTGTGACTCATTCATACTATATACATTTGGCTTCAGCAATAATTGGTATCAGAGCCAAGGTACTGTCTAAGTTTGCTCTATGGTTGCAGCACAGTCTGATCTTCCATATCAGAAAAGATTTATCTTGGTAACTGAGTCAAGGTTCTGTCTGAGTATGTTCTGTGCTTGCAGCTTATTCACATCAGAAAGGAAATAATCTTGATTTGTGTCGTCAGCTATTAAGTAATATTTGTGTCAAAGATGGGAGACAATAACAAGAAGAATCTACATCAAGTGTCAACAGTACGTCATCATTGGCATCTTCGCTTATGACAAGAATTGTGTCAAATGCGAAATTTGCGGTAGAAATTTTGACGGGTCTGGACATTTTGGGATGTGGCAAGGCGAGGTTCTAGATGTCCTTTTTCAACAAGGGCTAGATCTGGCCATTGAAGAAAGGAGACCGGATGCTATTGGAGAAGAAGATTGGAGAATTATCAACCGTGTTGCTTGCGGCATCCGATCCTACCTTGCTAGAGAGCAAAAATATCCATACACGAAGGAAACTTCTGCAAGTAAATCATGGAAAGCACTGGAGGATAAATTTTTGAAGAAAAACAGTCAAAATAAATTGTACATGAAGAAGAGACTGTTACACATCACCCAAGTTCCTGGTACCAGGATGAATGAACATATCACCAATTTCAATAAGTTGGTCACATATTTGCAAAATATGGATACAATTTATGATGATGGTGATTTGGCATTGATGTTGTTGGCGTCACTTCTTGATGAGTACGAGTACCTTGAAACTACTCTACTCAGTAGAAATGATGAAGTTTCTCTCAGAGAAGTTTGTTCGGCTTTGTACAGCTATGAACAAAGAAAGCGAAAAAAACAAAAGGGCGGAGAAGGAGAAGCACTATTTGTGAGGGTCATCCTCAAAATCAAACGAGGACAAAGAAAGGTAGATCTAAGTCAAGATCTAAACCCAGCAAAGATGAATGTGCCTTTTGTCGAGAAAAAAGGCACCGGAAGAAAGACTGTCCGAAGTTGAATAATAAGGCCAAACATAACAATGAAAAGGTCATTATGGATTCAAATGTAGCTGATTGTGATGATTCGGATTTCTCATTAGTTACAACTGAGCCGTCAACGTCATCGGACATATGGTTGATGGACTCGGCTTGTAGCTATCATATGTGTCCCAACAGGGATTGGTTCGTGTACTTTCAAGAAGGAGAATATGGAGTCATAACAACCCTCTTACCCAGTGTTTTTAAAAGCGCGAAGCGCAAAAAAGCAACAAGGCCTCGCTTCGCTTCAAAAGCGAAGCGCACGCTTTATTAAAGTGAAGCGCAATTCTTAAAAACATAATATAAACCTTGCAAAGACACAATATTTTATCAATAATCAAAAACTTCAATTTAAATACTTAAAAGTACCACCAAATCATCCACAAATTGAAAATATCCCTGTAAAGATATAAGGAAAAACATAATCAATAAATTGAAAATACATGTAATATATATATAATAATTAATTATAAAAACTGAAATATACATCCTGAAAATATCAAATAAACTGAAAATATAACATACTGAAAATGTAATAATATATATATATATATATATATATATATATATATATATATATATATATATATAAAAGAAAAGAAAAGAAAGACAAAAAAAAAAAGACTGGACTGACAGAAGAAAGAACAAAAAGAAAAACAATCTCTGAAGAAGAAGAAAGAAAGGAAAAATGAGAAGAAAAAGAACTGAAGAAGAAGAAGAAAGCAAAGAAGAAATTACCTGTAGAAGGAGCTGCGCAACCCTAGCCCTCTATTTTTCGAACTGAAGCAAAGCAATAGAAGGAAGAAGAAGAGTTGAGCGAGACAACCCTAGCTCTGTTTTTCTCTAACAATGAAGAAGAGAAAGTGAGAAGCGTATGTATTTTGATTCTTTTTGTCAATTTAGGGTCTGTTTTGTATAATTAAAAAACAGACCCAAAGGTTTTTTTTTTTTTTTTAAAAAAGGGCCCTTCTGTGCTTTTACTGAAGAATCGATCGCTTTGGTCGCATCATCGCTTTGTCGCTTCTGCGCTTCTTCCATGGAAGCGATCGCTTCTCTAGGTCGCCTCGCTTCAGCCTACAAAAAGCGATAGAGGATCGCTTCGCGTCGCTTCGCGCTTTAAGCGACGAAGCGATTACTTTTCTAAACACTGCTCTTACCTTATATGGAATTGGTTCAATGCGATTAAGTAATGCGATTAAGGAACCATGATGGAATGATCAGAATATTAACAGATGTTCGGTATGTACCGGGTTAGAAGAAAAATCTCATCTATGTGGGAGCCCTAGAATCAAAAGGGTTCAAAATTATTGCAGAAGATGGAGTAATGAGAGTATGCTCCGGTGCACTAGTGGTAATAAAGGCCAATCGGAAGAACAATAACATGTACCGTTATCTCGGTAGTACAGTTATTGGGACAACGACAGTAACGTCTAGTGACGAAAAAGAGGCAGAAGCAACCAGGCTATATCACATGCGCTTGGGACATGCTGGAGGAAAATCCTTAAAAACTTTATCAGATCAAGGATTGTTAAAGGGAGTAAAGGCTTGCAATTTGGAGTTTTGCGAGCATTGTGTCAAAGGGAAACAAACAAGGGTTAAATTTGGTACATCAATACATAATACTAAAGGCATTTTGGATTATGTACACTCTGATATTTGGGGTCCTTCCAAAACACCTTCATTAGGTGGGAAACACTATTTTGTAACCTTTATTGATGATTTTTCCCGAAGAGTATGGGTGTATACAATAAAGAACAAAGATGAAGTGATGAGAATTTTTCTCAAATGGAAGACGATGGTGGAGAATCAAACAGGCAGGAGGATCAAGTGTATTCGCACAGATAATGGAGGTGAATACAAAAATGATCATTTCAATAAGGTCTGCGAAAATAATGGCATCGTCCGACACTTCACTGTCGCGGACTTCACTGTCAGACATACACCACAACAGAATGGAGTGACAGAACGTATGAACCGGACCTTGCTGGAGAAGGTGCGGTGTATGTTGTCCAATGCTAGCTTGGGCAAAGAATTTTGGGCTGAGGCAATTACATATGCATGCCACCTCATTAATCGTCTACCATCTGCTGCTATTGATGGCAAAACACCATTTGAAAAATGGTATGGAAAGTCTGCTGTAGACTATGACTCTTTGCACGTGTTTGGCTCAACTGCATATTATTATGTGACAGAGTCAAAATTGGATCCAAGGGCAAAGAAGGCTATTTTTACGGGGATTACTTCTGGAGTCAAAGGATATCGCTTATGGTGTTCTACGACAAAGAAAGTAATATTCAGCAGGAATGTTACCTTCGATGAATCTGCTATAGTAAACAAGGTAACAAATGAAGATACCAAACAAGATGATGGTACTTCTAAGCAGGTGGAGTTTGAAGGAAAATTTATTTTTCCTACACAAGTAGCAGAGGAGGAAATAAATGAAGATTATCCTCTGGAAGGAGAGCCAATAGAGGAGATTCCAACTCAGGAACCTCAACAACAACTTGAATCAATAGCAACCAACAGGACAAAAAGGAAAATAATGAAACCTGTTCGTCTCACAGAGACAGTTGCTTGTGCAACCGCAATTACAGCTGATGATGTTCCTACCACTTATAAAGACGCAGTCCAAAGTTCAGAAGAAGATAAGTGGAGAATTGCCATTAATGACGAAATACAGTCCCTTCATCAGAATCATACATGGAGATTGACCAATCTCCCGAAGGGAAAGAAAGCAATTGGGTACAAATGATATGCTCAAGTTTGGTGGCCAAAAGATATGCTCAAAAGGAGGGAATTGATTACAATGAAGTGTTTTCTCCAGTTGTAAAACATTCCTCCATTAGAATTATGCTGCCATTGGTAGCACAATTGGATTTGGAACTAGTTCAGATGGATGTAAAAACTATATTTTTACATGGAAACTTGGAGGAGGAAATCTATATGACTCAGCCAGAAGGATTCAAAGTTGCTGGAAAGAAAAATATGGTGTGCAAACTTGAAAAATCATTGTACGGATTGAAACAATCTTCTAGACAATGGTATAAACGATTTGACAAGTTTATGTTGCAGCAAGGGTACAAGAGAAGCAATTACGATCATTGCGTGTATTTACGCAAGCTTAAAGATGGTTCCTTTATATATCTTCCCCTATATGTTGATGATATGTTGATAGCTTCCAAGAATTCGGAAAAAATTGATAAGTTGAAGATTCAACTGAAGGAGTTCGAGATGAAGGATCTGGGTGATGCGAAGAAAATTCTTGGCATGGAGATAATAAGAGATAGACGTTCAAAGAAACTCTGAGAAAGAATATTTGAAGAGAGTACTACAACGTTTTGGCATAGATGACAAGACTAAGCCAGTTAGTACTCCACTTGCTCCCAATTTTAAGCTAAGTACTACAATATCGCCAAAGGATGAAGCTGAACGAAAGTATATGTCAAAGGTACCATACGCAAATGCTGTTGGTAGCTTGTTGTATGCAATGGTCTGTACGAGACCCGACATTTCACAAGTTGTTGGAGTTATTAGCAGATATATGCATAATCCGGGAAAGGAGCATTGGCAAGCTGTGAAGTGGATTCTACGGTATATTCATAATACTGTAGATGTTGGGTTAATTTTTGAGCAGGAAGACAATCAGTCTACAGTTGGATATTGTGACTCAGATTTTGCGGATGATCTGGACAAACGAAGATCAACTACTGGTTATGTGTTTACTTTTGTAAAGGCACCTGTTAGTTGGCATTCTACTTTGCAGTCAACAGTTGCTTCGTCTACAACAGAGGCAGAGTATATGGCTATTACAGAGACTGTGAATGAGGCAATTTGGCTTCAAGGATTGCTAAAGGAGCTTGGTGTTGAACAAAAAGGTATCACAATTTTTTGAGATAGTCAAAGTGCTATTCAATTGGCGAAGAACCAAGTTTATCATGCAAGGACGTAGCACATTGATGTTCGGTATCACTTCGAACGAGAAATATTGAAGAAGGTGGAGTCACGGTGAATAAAATTCATACTACGGAGAATCCTGCTGATATGCTGACAAAGGTGGTGATTGCGATCAAGTTTCAACATTGTTTGGATTTGATCAACATTGTTGAACACTGAAGATTGAAGATGAAGACACAATCAAAATTTGTTACTGGGAGAAAATTGAAGATAGTGAAATTTTGCCAAGGTGAAGATTTGTTGAAGTTTGGCAAAATGCCAAAGTCCCACATCGGTGGGTTATTGTTTTGGTTTGCGATTTTCCCCTATAAAAGGAGGCCTAATGTTTACGATTTAAACACACCTCTCATTTGCCTTCTTATCTTCTTAAGGCATTTGTATCTTCCCTCTTTAGTATTATCTCACTTGTGTTTTGGAGTGGAATAAAATATTGGTTATGTCCGAGGAGTATGCAAAATTAGCCGAACCTCGTAAATTTTGGTGTTACTTTTATTGTTGTTCTATTGTCTTATTTATTATTTGGTGGCTGCCATAATTTTTGGTATAGTAGTTGTGACTCATTCATACTATATACATTTGGCTTACACAACAAAACAAACCTACTTTGCAATAGTTCCAAATAAGTGTCAAAAGTTTATCACATTGAAAGTGCCTAAGAGAAACTTGTCATTACAACAACAACAACAAAAAAAAACCAGTATAATCCCACAAGTAGGGCCTGGGGAGGATAGATAGTTCGCAGACCTTAACCATACAGTGAACATAGAGAGGTTGTTTCCAGTGGACCCTCGGCACGAGGAAAAAATGAGAAAAGAGCAGTAGCAACAAGCAATAACTATACTTGTCATTGTCATTGTCAAAAATAAATCTCTCAAACAAAACCCTGGCAACACACAGGATGTCTGTGGACCAATAGATTTAGAAAGAAGACTACTCACCTGGTCATAGTTTGCTCTAGTTTGATGAAGTTTTGAGGTAACTCCAGGGCTCAGAATACACATTTCCATGAAAGATCTAAGCCTGTCAAAAAATATATTGCAGTGGTATATTTAGCAGAATGCCAACCTAACTGGAAAGAGTAAGAGCAATCCTTCAAACCAAAATTATCTGTTTCATGCTCCCATCATCAGAAAGACCATGTAAATGTGTAAAGCTCCTTTCCTCTATTAATTGATACCAAGTAAAAAACCTTTCTTCTCCAATGCAATGACTAACAAGGAGTAGCACAAATTGATTAGAGCTAATCTCTATTGAAGTATCTTATATAAATTAATACGAGTGAGAAAAATTTGAAATTCATTTGTAATAAGACTGTTGGTGATTTATAAGGAAAAAGCCCGAGATCTTATGGGGTTTATGGATGAATTTTTCCTTGCAAATACTCAATCATATACGAAGCATAATATGATGTTTTCCATTAACAGACCTAAGCACCAAGCACTCAGCACCTGCCAATTGGCTTAAGATTGTTTCAGGAATTTGACTTCCTTTTTATTTTCTAATGAATCGTAATCATCTTTAAAATGAAATTTGAATTCTAAATCAGTTGTTATTAGCTACCAAAGTGACACCACATATTTCAATCAAAATTCCTGGCTGTGTCTTAACAAGTGATTAAGGTACACATAGCAAGTCAACTACAAAGAAGAGTAACTTCAGATTCGTGTTAGAATGTTAACTGTGAGCTATATAATGTCAGAGTAGAGTATTAGAAGAGTAATGTAATTGTGTTAGACGTCCCAGATTGAAAAATATAACATGTCTTGTATTTAACACCCATAAATAGGTGTGTCTTATATTCATCAAATCATCAGGTCTTAATACATCTTCTATTCTCTTAAAATTCTGTCACAGTACAACTCTATTCTTTCTCCATACTCCCGTCACCTTAAACACAGATTGCTGCAGAAATATAAGACATGGTTAAGACATAGTTTCATCAACTTTTAATCCTTAAGGTTCTGATTTCAGTTGTGCAGAAATCAGACACCTTGTCTTCAGTGCTTAAGGCAGATCGACTAAATCTTTTTGTGGATGATTAACTAAAGACAATGTTACTTATATATACTACCATATAGTAAAACAAGATACCAATCACCTTCCACGTGGAAAAATTATCAAAATAAAATGCAACATATGTGGTTGACACGTTAATTTTTTCCAAGAAGTTGAAAAAGTACTGTATCGAGTTGGTGTAATCAGTTCTAAACTGGACTTACTTGTAAGCTAGCTCCTTCAAGCTTTCGTTCCAACCCTCTAGGTGCTGATCTAAAAGAGCACGCATCCTAGCACTCACCTGAAACACGTCCGGAGTACCCAAAACCAGTTCTAAGATCACTACACCAACACTCCACATGTCATACCTGTTCAAACACAAATGTAATGAGAAGCTCTGAGAGACTAGTTTATGTAACATTTACAATAAACAATTATGATTAAGCTGATGTTCTTGAGTTTTTTTTTTTTGGGATAACTGTGGTGTCTAGGCCAGTTTGCACGCATCTCGACTAATTCCACGAGATACCTGCCACCTCCCTCCAGCAACAGGGACCAGGTAATTCTATCCACCAAGGCTTGGATAGATGGGAAGAAATCACCTAGTGTTTTCTACATCTACTGGGATCTAAATCCGAGAGCTCATGGGTTTAACCCACTTCATTGACAACTAGGCCACACCCTTGGGTGCGCTAATGTTCTTGAGTTAATGAATGAATTTACATTAAGTGAATACCAATCATAATGATGAATAAAAATCTGGTTGTCTTCAGGAGTCATTCAGTTCCAAATTACACATTAGAATGCACAACTTATGTTCTACAACTGCGGAGACACAATAACAGAGGCGGATCTAGGATTTGAAGGTGACGGGTGCCATCATTTCCTTTAATGTATACCTTATAATGATTAATATAAAATCTGTTAGGAATGTTATTCGGTTTATTTTGAGTTTATTCGGGTCAACCTAATAGGTATTTTTTATTTGTAAATACATAAATTAAATATTAGATAATAAAAAACAAACGTAATTAGTATTGTTAATAAGGAATCACACCTTTATTATAATAACACAAGTAAAATCTACAATTTTACTAGAAAATTACATCTTTTTTTGTATATTAGAGATAAATTTATACGTAAGATAACATCTTCAATAAGAGAATTACATCAATCAGAATAAGAAAATATAAAAAAATATCTTAAATTAATAAATTATATCCCATAAGTATATAGTTAAATAAACTACAAATTCCCAAAATTCAAAATCACAAATCTCATTTTTTTAAGCAATGCATACAAATTATTCATCATAATTTAATAGTAAAGCGATCTAAAGTTGATATAATTAATAAAGATGAAACAAAATTTGATTTTAATCCAAAATTCCCATTAAAACCCAAGTTTTTACGATATGAAAGAAGAAAACTCATAAACTTGAGATTAAGAGAATTGTTTATTTTATCGAATTTTAAAATTTTGAAGTCTCTTTTTTAAGTGTTCTTGCTAGAGAGAGTGGCAAAGCCACATGGTCACAAGGGTGGTCAGTTGACCACAATTCGTCGAAAAATTGTATGTGTATATAGGTAAAATATTACATTTTAGAGGTATATAACACATATTGAACACTTTGTCAGGAATTATTTTTCACTTCTTTCAAATTTGAATACCCTTGGAAAAATTCTAAGTTTCGCCACTGGTTAAAAACCATATACAAATAATAGAATAGAGATATAAAAAATAATAAACGATAAATAGAAAATTGGGAAGCAGCCGAAAAGGGAAATAACAGAGATAAAAGGAAATAAAAACACAAAGAAAAGGGAAAGTCGGACAAGGTTCAAGATAAATTCCTATTTGAATTTTACACACGAGAAAAGCTTCAAAATGGTCTACGAGCCATGGCACCTTTGTCTAGTAAATGGTTGCGAGTGGCCGCATTAGATATTTAACCTAGTTTTAAAAAAATAACATAAATATATAAAATTTTATACTGGTGCCATGCCACACCATTCTAAAGGGGTGGATCCGCCCCTGCATAATAACGGGCATATAACCAAAACTAAAATTCAGAAGTAACAAGAACCTGACATACTTCATAGTAGTGAGAGTCAACCCATGATACCAACTGGCATTCAAAAGAGCTTCAGGTGGAGTATATTCATAAGTTTGTTCAGCTCTGTGAAAAAGAAAAGGAAATAGAAATGAGAAAAACAAAAGATGTAAGAATATAAAAAGGTAGTGAAATTCCTCTATATATCACAGAAAAAAATGACTAGGAGCAGCAAAAGAGATCATGTGATTTTTTAAGTATACATTTCTCAGCACAAAAAGTAGAAGACAAACATTCCATCATGTGGGTTATCAACAAACTTCCCCAATGAATTCATGTTCAGCCCATACTTCGAGAGATTGTCGGAAGCCCTGTGATTAGCCCATATGAAAGTAGAGAAATGGTAATGCTCAACTGGTTATCCCAATGCTTGGATCACATGGACAACTAGTAAACTAACGCCAGGTGCTAGCAGGATAACTGAAGTACTAGATTAATGAGTGATACACTCAAACAACCATACATTTTCCACGTGAGAATGTCTTATTTGGGTTGCATGTCCCGTGATGTGTCATCCTTGTTGGTTTTGATACACTAACCTTTTCATCCATAGATCAACCAACTATAAATTACTTTAAGTGCCATATGTGCTCCACTGCATAGGCAGACAACTAGGGTGGGTGGTGGAACCACTGATTACAGTGTTTGTTTAGTTCAAATATACATGCTACTATAACACTCAGCCAGCAAACTGGGAGGGAGAGATCAACAATGCTCCTCATCTTATATCAACGTAATAGACAAGGGTTACAAAGACGACCGCACCATGATCGATAAGCGAGAGCAAATAAATATGAATAATATAAAGAACTCAGTAGTGTCGTCAATCAGTAGCTGCATAATGCAGATGGTATACAAACATGATAGGGAATGACATCTGAATTCTATATCAGGTGACAATATTTGATCTCAGTTGGCGGGCATAGACTCTCATGACATTATAGAAGCGCACCCAAAAGAAAAACCACCACTCTATATCTAGGATTTACAAGTAAATGTACACCACAAGTTCAAAGTGCCTAGATGTCATTCAGTTAAAAGCAAAAAGAGCCAAAAAGAAAGATTCAGCAAATATGATACCTTGAAGGCCCAATAGACCCATACAAGTGCTTCAATGTAAAATCATCCACTGCACTACCAAAGTCAATAATACGCCTGAAAATTGGGAAGGCTACTCAGAATAGGCAAGAAAAATGTTAACTATTATCCATCTAGCAAATTATTAACTCATAATATCCTAGTCAATGCGTGTCAATGTCCAATATAGGACAAATACTTTATTGAGTAATGACTAAACTTTAGTTAGAGGCTGGGAATATTCGTGCTTCCTCTTTCCTTTTGATGAATCAAAAATACAACCTTAACCTTTAATCAAGGTAGAGAAACATTCTTTCCAATCCAAAAGACAAGCTAAAGAGAATCCTCTATTTCTTTCTTCTTCTTCTTAGCCCATTCTGTCCTCTCCCTTCCCAAATTCCATCATCTCCACCCTGACCTCTTTTTCCTTCTTTATCTAACCAGACCTCCATTCTGAGGAAACAAGTACTTGATACTGTTGACCAGCTTAATTACAACAACAACTACCTAGTATAATCCCACAAGGTGGGGTCTGGGGAGGGTAATACAGTACGCAGGCATTACCCCTACCCGAAAGGGCAGAGAGGCTGTTTCCAAATCGACCCTCGACTCAGGAAAAGGGGAATAAAAACAAAGCAAAAATAGGAGAGTATTAGTAACTCTATGAAAAATAATTGACCAGCTTAATTATAGGAGAAAAATCAGAGAATCAAATCTGTAATTAATAGCTTGATTGTAGGATAGCCTGATTGTAGCTAAATATTCTCTAATTATTTTCATTATTTACTTTTCTAGAATAGCTTTAGAACTTTTGTATAAAGGCATGTATCAGTAGGATGTAAAATACGTTGAAATACACAGAAGCCTTCTCTTCTTCTCAATGTCATCATGGTATCAGAAGCCATTGCTGCCCTTTTGAGGTGAGTTTTCTCCCTCTGCAGCACTAGAGTTTCATAGGTTGAGTTTTCTCCCTCTTTCTTATAGTTTTCTTGCTAAAGTTTCTGTCCGAAGCCTTTTCTCTTTCACCCTCCGCCGGTTCTGTACAAAAACTGGTATCACTCGAAGAATTAAACCTACCCAAACAAGTTTCAGATTTTTCCGAACACCAGAAGAGAAGTCTGACGTAACCAGGCTCCAGGAGCCTTTTTCAGATTCTAAAGGTTGTTTTTGGGTTACCAGGTTCTTCTGTTTAGAATTTATATTCTGAAATTTCTTTTCGTGCTTCGGATTGTTCAAAAGTATGGGAGACTCAAAAACAGTAGATAACAATAACTCCGTTTCATATGGTATTAGTATGGTGAAATTGGAGAGTGCTGGTTCGTATCTTGTCTGGTCAAAGGCTTGTTATTTATTAAATCCAGGAAGCTGATTGGTTATATTACTGGAGAAAAGAAACAATCTGTTGTGACTGATGCTACTTATAGTCAATGGGATTCTGATAATTCCCTTATTATGACTTGCCTTTTGAATACTATGCACCCTCGAATTTCTAAACAATATTTGTTGCTTGACACTGCAGAAAAACTCTAGAATTCAGCCAAGTGCACTTATTCTCGCAAGGGAAATTGTAACACTCCGTAAATCTGAATTAGTTGTGAATGCATTAAATGGGTATTAATGTTACCTTTTAACATGTGAAATCCTATCGGATGAGTATGGGTGGAAACCGTTGTTTTGGAATCAAGACCGATAGTGAGGTGCATAAAATTCAGTGGAATCGACTAAGTTTATGGGAGGTCCGTCTTATAGCCTTAGACAGTGCAAGGCCATAAAAACTCACGGCCATAGACAGTGCAAAGCACTGTCCAGGGCATTAACCCCAGTGCGACAGTGCCCCTGATAGTGCAAGGAGGGCATTAACCTCAGCACCCCTGACAGCGCAAGGCACTGCATTTTTGGCGCCTCTGATGGCGCCTTGCACAAATATTTGGCGCCCTTGATGATGCCCCGCGCTGACGATGTTTATTCAGCAACTTTTATTTTCTCCTCAATTTTGGGACGTGTTCACTTAGTTAAAAGCCCTACCTCGTTCCCCCATACCCTAAACACAAAAACCTATTCTATTCTAGAAAGGGAAGCTCTCAAGAACCTAACTTCCCCAAGGTCCCTCCATCATCCAAGGTAAGTTCTAACGATGATTCTAAGTTTATTTCAATTCTCCAACACCTTATTAACATGGGTAAATCCTTCCACTCATTAGATATTCGATCGAGGCACCATTGTTGAGAAAGGAAACCCTAGAACCCGAATTCAAGAGGAGTGAACTTCAAAAAGGTAATGCTTCTACTACCTAATCATTTATAACTATGAATTGATGAGTTTTTGGGAGTACAGTAAATGAGTTTGATAAAGAGAACCATAAGAACTATGCTAGGGTTTTGGATTATTGAATTATGATTATTGTAAACATTTGGGTGATGAGAAATGGTGTTAGTTACATCTATTTGGGATAGTAGAATCACCTAGAAGTAGTGGAATGAGAACTTGGCGAAAAAAAGACCAATTACTAAGGGCTATGATGCTTTACGCCTATAAGGTATTTGATAAAATTCCTAAGTTACTAAAACATGAGCACTAGTGCTAATATTGGTTCCTCTTGATATATATATATATATATATAGTCGTAGATTATCGTTGAAAGAGGGACGAACATCATGATATTCTTAAAAGGGGCCAGAGTTAAGGTATGTGAGGTAACTCTCTTTAAGTTTGGGAATGTTTATGATTTTTCCTACGTCCCACTGTTTATGACTTTTACGAGTTTCCTTAGAATGTAATTATGCCTTAGTTCCATGAATAGTTGTAGAACTTCTATTATATAATGGCATAGTTTCATAATCATTCAATATCCTATGAGTTTCAGTTATGACCAATCAATTTATTATGAATAAATGTCTCAGTCTAGTTCTATTCACCATTCCAGTATCATGTAACTCGATATAGTTCAGTATTTTAGTATCATATATTGTAGTATGATTCTTTGTTCCTAATTCTAAATTCCTGAATGTTGAATACTCGTATTTGGACCAGACATAGCCTATTCAGTCAACCTGGTGAGTCAGCTCATGCATGATCCCCGAAATCCTCATATGCAAGTTGTCTTTCACGTTTTGCGGCATCTGAAGTCTACTCCTGCAAAAAAAGTATGTTTTTCTCCAAACATAGCCACCTCCAAAGCGAAGCCTTTACAGATGCGGATTGGGTTGGATCTCAAGATGAAAGAAGATCTACATTTAGTTATTGTACATGCGTAGGAGGAAACTTAGTTACTTGGAAAAGCAAGAAGCAAAGTGTAAACGCCAAATCAAATGCTGAGGTAGAATATAGAGCTGTGGCTCAAGGTGTATGTGAACTTTTGTGGTTACAAAAGCTACTAGAGGAATTGAGACAATCTGAAAAAAGGAAACTTTCCTTGTATTGTGATAATATGACTACCATTAGTATAGCTAATAATCCAGTCCAGCATGTCCGAACAAAGCATCTTAAAATTGACCAACACGTTATCAAAGAAAAAATTGCAAGTGGTGTCTTGAATTTGTTCCATGTGTCGTTTGAAAAGCAGCTAGCTGATGTGTTTACCAAAGTTTTGTTGCAAACGGGCTTTCCAAACACTGGTTTGTAAGTTGGGCATGAGTGATATCTTTGCACCAACTTGAGGGGGAGTGTTGACCAACTTAATTATAGGAGAAAAATCAAAGAATCAAATCTGTAATTAATAGCTTGATTGTAGGAAAATTGTATTGTAGCCGAATATTCTATCATTATTTTCATTTATTTACTTTCCTAGAATAGCTGCAGAACTTATGTTTAAAGGCATGTATCAGTAGGACGTAAAATACATTGAAATACAAAAAAGCCTTCTCTTCTTCTCACTTTCATCACACAGTGATTAACTTTCACTGAGACTACAGAAGTTTCTTGAATCAAGGGAAATCTTTGAAATAGTGGAATAAAAAATTCCTGAATGTAGGTGTTAGAATAGTAAAGTAAATAGGAGTAAATAAATAACCCTAATCCAATATATATTAGGAGTAGGACATGCTATGTATGTATATATATAGAGCTTATTATAACATATGTCAATATATCAATAATATATTTTTCTCCCGTGATTTCTCATATGGTATCAGAGCATTAGTGAGAAACCAATCGGTGTGCATCATTCCAGCAACTTCCGGGAAGAAAGGCCTCGTTGCCGTGCAATTTTCCGGCGACTTAGAAGGCTGCCCGTAATCAAGTCACTTTCTATCGGTGTTGTGCAAAAACCAACACCACCAAGACGTAGATCACTCGTCGGCGACCAACCCTACAAAATTTCTCCGGCAAAAAAGATACGACGCGCCCACATGCGCCGGCAGAAGATTTTCTTCAGCGAGCGCGTGACACCCACGCGCCGGCGCGTGATCCCACTTCCGGCCATTTTTTGATAAAACTCCTTCAAGGCAGTTGAATCGTCCTTAAATTCCGAGCCTACCCATATTTGTATTTTTTAATTCCGACCACTTTGAGTTTTTCCGACGACTACACTAGTTTTTCCGGCAGCTACAGTATTTTTCCGGCAAACACAGTATTTTATTCATCTGTTTCAGAGAATTTTCAGTTGATTCTTTTTGTTATTTGGTGATAATCCAACCATGTCTTTGGGAGTCGATGCTTTCGGGTCTAGAAACCAAGGTTCTGGCAGTTCCGGTGTTATGATTACCTCAGAACCTTTAATGGGAGGTTCAAACTACTTAGATTGGGCTTCATCTGTCGAGTTATGGTGTAAAGGTCAAGGAGTTCAAGATCACTTAACAAAAAAGGCTAGCGAAGGTGATGAAAAGGCCAAAACACAGTGGGAAAAGGTCAATGCTCAGTTCTGTAGTATCCTGAAGTTCAGGCAGTCATGGAAGAATTTGAGACGTTGATGCCAAATTCTGCTAGTATTGAAAAATAACAAGAGCAACGACAGAAGATGTTTCTAATTCTTACACTCGTTGGACTCCCTAATGACCTTGATTCAGTACGTGACCAGATTTTGGCTAGTCCAACCATCCCCACAGTTGATGAATTATTCTCTCGATTACTTCGACTTGCTTCAGCACCTAGTCACCCGGTGAGCTCATCACAGATACTTGACTCATCTGTCCTCGTATCCTAATCAGTGGACAATCAGGCATCTCATACTATGGAGAATAGACGAGGAGGAGGTCGTTTTGGAAGATCCAGACCCAAGTGCTCTTATTGTCATAAACTTGGACACACTCGTGATGTATGCTATTCTCTACATGGCCGCCCACCCAAAAATGCTTATGTTGCTCAGATTGAGACTACAAGTAACTAGGGATTTTTTTTATCTGAAGGGGAGTATAATGAGTTCCTTCGGTATCGAGCAAGTAAGCAGACATCTCCACAAGTAGCTTCTGCTGCTCAGACTAATACTTCTGTTGCTGGTAATTCTTTTGCTTGTGTTTCCCGGTCTAGTCCTCCTGAACAGTGGGTTGTGGACTCAGCCGCTTCTGATCATATCTCTGGTAATAAATCACTTTTGTCAAATATTGCGTATTCACGGTCTCTTCCCTCTGTTACTTTAGCCAATGGGTCTCAAACCAAAGCAAAAGGAGTTGGACAAGCGAATCCCCTACCCTCTGTCACTCCAGATTCCGTTCTTTATGTCCCTGGTTGTCCTTTAATTCTTGCATTTGTTAGTCGTTTGACTCGTGCCCTCCATTGTGGTATATATTTTATTGATGATTCTTTTATTATGCAGAACCGGAGTACAGGGCAGACGATTGGAACAGGACTTGAATTAGAAGCACTTTACTAAAATCCTCCAAGGCATGTCTAGTTACAGATCCTCCGGACCTAATTCACAGACGTTTAGGACATCCAAGCTTATCCAAGCTTCAGAATATGGTGCCTAGTTTGTCTAGTTTATCCACATTAGAGTGTGAGTCATGTCAGCTCGGGAAACATACCCGAGCCTCCTATCCTCGTAGTATTGAGAGTCACGCAGAGTCTATTTTTTCCTTGGTTCATTATGATATATGGGGTCCTAGTAGAGTCAGTTCAACCTTGGGATTTCGTTATTTTGTTAGTTTCGTTGATGATTACTCAAGATGTACGTGGCTTTTTTTTATTATTATGAAAGATCGTCCTGCGTTTTTTCTATATTCCAGAATTTTTGTGCTGAAATTAAAAATCAATTTGGTGTCTCTATTCGCACTTTTCGCAGTGATAATGCCTTAGAATATTTATCCACTCAATTTCAGCAATTTATGACTTCTCAAGGAATTATTCATCAGACCTCTTGTCCGTATACCCCTCAGCAAAATGGGGTTGCAGAGAGAAAGAATAGGCACATCATTGAGACTGCTCGCACACTTCTCATTGAATCTCATGTTCCGCTGCGTTTTTGGGGCGATGCAGTTCTCACAGCTTGTTATTTAGTTAATCGGATGCCTTCCTCTCCCATCCAGAATCAGATACCATATGCATTATTGTTTCCCCAATCACCCGTATCTTTGTTCCCCTCGTGTTTTTGGGAGCACTTGTTTCGTTCATAACTTAGCCCCTGGAAAAGATAAGTTAGCTCATCGTACTCTCAAGTGTGTCTTCCTTGGTTATTCTCGTGTTCGGAAGGGATATCGTTGTTACTCACTTGATCTTCGTAGGTACTTTATGTCCTCTGACGTCACATTTTTTTAGTCTAAACGTTTTTTACCTCTTCTGACCATTCTGACCCCCTTGATATACCTATACCGATCTTTAAGGAGTCTACTATAGCTCCTCTTTCTCCTTCTGCCACAGAAGTCTTACCCAAGTCTCATATAGCTCCTCATTCACCTTCCGCTATAGAAGTCTTATCCATTCCAACCGTTGAGGAGTCTTGTGTGGCTCCTCCTAGACTCCCTGCCACAGGAACACCACTTTTGATATGTCATCGTCGTCCGCGCCCAACATCAGGCCCAGCTCATTCACGTCCTGCACCTGACCCTGCTAATACTGCGGACTTGTCTCCTCGTAATCAACCGATTGCGCTTCGGAAAGGTATACGGACCACCCTTAATCCTAATCCCTATTATGTCGGTTTGAGTTATCATCGTTTGTCATCACTCTATTATGCTTTTCTATCTTCTTTGTCCTCCGTTTCCATCCCTAAGTCAACAGGTGAAGCATTGTCTCATCCAGCGGTTATGATTTACGAGATGTCTGCTTTACATACGAGTGGTACTTGGGAGCTCGTCCCTCTTCCTTCAGGTAAATCTACTGTTGGTTGTTGTTGGGTGTATGCAGTCAAAGTTGGTCCGGATGGTAAGGTTGATCGTCTAAAGGGTCGTCTTGTTGCCAAAGGATATACTCAGATATTTGGGTTCGATTACAGTGATACCTTCTCTCCTGTGGCTAAGATAGCACCAGTCCGCCTTTTTCTATCCATGGCTGTTCGCCATTGGCCCCTCTATCAGCTGGACATTAAGAATGCTTTTTTACACGTTGACCTTGAGGATGAAGTTTTTTTTTATTTTTTATGAAGTAATATGTTTCATTAAGAAGGCATCAAGAAGATGCAAAGTTACAAGAAGCAAAAGGGCTAAATAAACAAAAAATTACAGTAGAATATTGTTTGCCCCAAATCAAAGTCTCAATCTAGGACAAGTGAGCTAATAAAATCCAAAAGTTGTTCTGTACTACTTATTGGTGACAACTTTGTCCAGCAAAAGAGGTTGAGAAGGCATTTGGATTTGAGTAAGTGGTTTGGTGTTGAGGTATCATCAAAGCATCTTTTATTCCTTTCGTTCCATAAACACCAAAAAATAGTTGCAGGGATCATAAGCCGAATTTCCTTAATGATCTTATCAACCTCCCAAATACTCCAACTCATATGTGCCTCTCTCGGGGTCTGTGGCATTACCCAGCTTAGACCAAAAATACAAAAGAACATGTTCCAGAGGTATGTTGCTACTGGGCAGTGTAAAAGTAGGTGACTAACTGTGTCCAAGTGTCCCTTGCACAGGTAGCATCTATTGACCAACTGAAATCCCCTTCTGCATAGGTTATCTCGAGTTAGGCATTGCTCCGTGAAGTGCAATCCAGTTGAAGCATTTCACCTTCACAGGTAGCTTTGTCTTCCATATCAATTTCCACGGCCATGAATGTAGTACCTGATGTTGATTATTAAGTTGTATGTAGCATTCTTAAGGATGAAGTTTATATGGAGCAACCACCTGGGTTTGTTGCTCAGGGGGAGTCTCGTGGCCTTGTATGTCGCTTGCGTCGGTCACTTTATGGTCTAAGGCAGTCTCCTCGAGCCTGGTTTGGTAAGTTCAACACCGTTATCCGGGAATTTGGCATGATTCAGAGGAAGCTGATCACTCTGTATTCTATCGGCATTCTGCCTCGAGTCTCTGTATTTATCTGGTGGTCTATATTGACGACATTGTTATTACCGGTAAGGACCAGGATGGTATTACTAAATTGTAGACTGGTTGACACCCTAATGGATCCGAATTCTAAACTTATGTCAGGACTGGGCTCTTAGCGGTCCTGCAAGATATAGACGGTTGATTGGTAAATTAAATTACCTTACAGTGACAAGACCTGACATTGTGTTGTGAGTCAGTATATAGATTCTCTGTGTGATAGTCATTGGGATGCAGTTGTTCGCTTTCTTCGGTATATAAAATCAGCTCCAGGCAAAGGTTTATTGTTTGAGGATAGAGGCCATAAGCAGATCGTTGGATACTTAGATGCTGATTGGGCAAGACCACCTTCTGATAGACGTTCTACGTCTGGGTATTGTGTCTTGGTAGGAGGAAATTTGGTGTCCTGGAAGAGCAAGAAACAGAATGTGATTACTCGGTTAGTGCAGAAGCAGAATATCGAGCGATGGCTATGGCGACATGTGAGCTAATTTGGATCAAACAGTTGCTCAAGGAGTTGAAAATTGGTGAGATTAGTTAGATGGCTCAAGGAGTTGAAAATTGGTGAGATTAGTTAGATGGGACTTGTTTGTGATAATCAAGCTGCTCTTCAAATTGCTTCAAATCCAGTGTTCCATGAGAGAACTAAACACATTGAGATTGACTGTCACTTTGTTAGAGAAAAGATACTCTCGGGAGATATTGCTACAAAGTTTGTGAAGTCGAATGATCAGCTTGCAGATATTTTTACCAAGTCCCTCACAGGTCTCGTATTAACTACATATGTAACAAGCTCGGTACCCCAAAGGACGCAAATAAGACAGCAACTTTGCTGCAACAGGGTTTCAACCAAAACATGAGGTCATGTTTCTGAGATTTCACTCAAGAATCTACAATAAACATCCAGCAGTATTAGCAGTTGACTATAATGTAGAAGACAACTCAACACAAAAGATGTGGAAGAAATAGGTAAGTTGACGTACATCTTAGTTATATAATTCTCATCTTCATTTGGATGCCCTTTCAAGCACCTCCCAGAATCTTGATCCTCAAAGCAAACGACCATATTCTCTTGCATAAGACAATCAGAAAGCATACTAGTATAAAATTCCATCATATATACATAGAAAACTTAAAGTGGAAAGCCTAAGTATCCTAGAACAATCAAAGAATTGACATCTGTACTTCACATGCATATAGACAGTGGATACTTTAAACAAAGCTAAGAAATTGCATAAACCAGATTCTTTAAATCAGCTGAGAAAGAAAGAGCGAGATCAGCAAAGTGTACAAACATGAATTTCTTGGATGTTTAATTTAGCATCAGTGAGAAAGTAGAAGCTAAAAAATAAAACATAAAAAGACAGCTGACAATCAAAATTTATAATCAACAACTCAAGAGAACCATCATCAGACATTCTCGAAACTTCTTTTAAACTCTATTAAACTGGGCCGGCATATCGAAAGTATATCATTTTGTTCTTACTGTTCCTTTTTGTCTCATTTATAAGTTATAACAAAACTATTCATCCTAAAACTTTAACCGGAGTCTGACAAGAAGATCTAAGCTCCAACTCCAATTTATGCTGAGATAGTCCTTGTCCATTTTTCTCTTCAAGGCTCAAACGTAATCTTTTTGTGTATTGACCTTCTGTATCCAGCCAGCTTGGAGCATTTCAGCTGATTCACCGGGAAGCTGGTAAAGCAACAAGCAAAGGTGTCGCCTTCCACTAAGCTAGGAGTACATTGGCTCAGACTCAGTGTTGTAACTGGGACTCAAAACCTGGGATCTCCAGGTTATTACTCCTATGTCTCAACCACCCAGCCACCCAGTCAGGAATCAAAGCTCAAATGTAACTTAAGAACCATAGAAAGACAAACAGAGGAAATAGTACTGTTCTTCAATTAAATTTGGTTGGAATAATCAAGAACATACATTGATTTTATTTCTGGTACTCCTTTATCTTCACTCTTTGTCTGAGTTAACATTGAATGATGTTCCAAAAGTTCTTTAGTTTGAAGCAACATCATCCTGTTCCAACAATAACATATCTTCTAATATCCATGGCTAGGGGTGGCAAAATGGCTCAAAGAAAACAGTTAACCACCCATATTATCCACTAAAAATGGGTTGGATAATGAACTTTTTAAAAATGGATCAAATATGGATAAGAACCATATTATCCATTTAGAAAATGCATAACCAATGGATAACTAATGGGTCTAACTTTTACATTTGTAAAGCCTCAAATTGGGGGATCCTCAAGTTAGGGAGACTAAGAATTCTTCCAAAAGTGATAATATACAATAAGTCATGGATAATATGGGTAACCCATATTATCCGCCAGTTAACCCATTTTTTATCCGTATTAAAGATGGGTCGGGTCGGGTCGGGTAATAGATCCGTTTTTCCATGACCTGTTTTCGACCCGAACCATATCCGACACGACCCGCCCATTTGTCACTCCTATCCATGGCTGTTGATCTCATCAGTTATATTGCACAAAGTTTAGATCAGAAAGGCCAGCAGAAAAACAACTCCTTTAGTGCATTATAGTCCACGTCGGTTAAGTGTATGAGATGTAATCTTCTTATATGGCCTTGTATTTTCATCAATTGAGCTAACTTTTGGGATTGAGTTAGATGTAAGATATGTTTTCAAAACATGGTTTTAAAGCAGACAGAGGTCTTCGGTTCAAGTCTAATCGCCACATTTTATTAAATAAAAAATTTCACGTGCATGACCCATCGGAAATAGTATCTCTGTCCTTCCAGAGTAGAGGTAAGACTGCGTACATCCTACCCTCCCCAGACGCCAATTGTGGGACCACACTAGGTTGTTGTTGTTGTTTGTTTGTGCTTGACCTATGAAAAAAAATTCATTCTTGCACATTCTAATGTGACGAAGTCATAATTAAGTAAATAAAGGTATGCCTTCATTTATCAAGTAAATAAAGGCGTTTCAAACCTTGCCTTCTACACTTTCCTTTGAACAAAGAAAGGTGTGCACTATTTAACAGCTTAATCTTTTAGATGAGATGGTCACACAAATCAACATGACTTCAGAGTCAGACCTACCCCATTTGTGAGATTTGACTGGGCTTGTTGTTGTTGTTGTTACTCGACCTAAAACCTCCGAAAATATGGCTGAGGTTGATTGAAGATGATGTTAAGCAGCATGCAGAACCACTGATGAAGTGAGTACAATGTGAAGCATTCAGAATTTCATTGTGGCCTTAGCTATGTGTAACATCAGATAAGTAGCCTTTACCACTATTCAAATGAAAAATCAGCTGCTACAATTATAAGTTTATAACTCTAGAGTGTATTTTCCGATACTTTTTGATATTTTTGTACAAAGCTTTTTCAATTCTTAACGAGCAAAACGCAGCTGAGGTTTTGGACATATTCTGGTGACACATTACCCACAGGTATTTCAACCATCAACTGATGTGTAACAGAGCAGAAGTAAGACCCCTTTCCACAGTAAACTGTGAGCACTACACATAGGACTCTTGGCATGCAGCCTCTTAGTCTATTCAGGACAGTCCAAGTAAACAGCTTACATAACAGATAGCTACCACAAAGACAAAAGTGACAATATCTTTTAACTTTTAGAGAGAAATTAGCTATAAAAAATAACAGAAGTGCATGTAATGAAAAGCTCTTACCGGGTTTTATATCTCTATGGGTGATATTACGATCATGACAAGATTTAAGTGCCATCAACTGCATAGAACAGAAATATTGAAAAGGAATAGCTTCATGAGGAAATGGAAGATCATTCATCAGGATGGAATAAGATACTTGGAGGAGCCTTTCAAATAAGAAAATAGTTATGGTGCAAGCAAAGTAATCAAAAACATGACATTCCGATTATTAGTAGTAGTTACTTTCATATGAAATGTGAAAATTCCTGCAAGGAAAAACCCCGGCTTTCATTACTACATGACTAATTATAGATGATTAAACCTGCAGAAGATGACACTGGAAACAAGAACATTTTAGACTGGCGATATGGCAATCAACCGAACAAATGTTTTTGCAAGAACGTTTAGAACTTTAGATTAAACTTGCAGATGATAGTGAAAATAAGAACAATTTGGGACGTTATGATTGACAATGTGGCAATCAACAGAAAAAATGTTTTTGCAAGCACGTCTGGCACTTCTGTGGTTGCAGCCACCTCAACATAGAAATCCCAAAAATTTCCAGCACGCTCCTGACTATAATCCATAAGGAACAAAAAGAGATTAACTATCTACATTAGAATATAGCACTATAGCTGCATATACCATCGTCTAGAAAATGTCAAATGGAAGATCTTATAAACAATTAAGCCAAAGTAAGGATGAAAAAAAAACTACTAGAACATAAGGAACATCTCAACAATTATTTAATGCAGAGAGGAAAAAATGATAAAAAGAAGGATTGGTATAGCACACCAAGGAAATACCAATTGCCAAATCAGATCACGCATTTCCTCTTGCCCTGCTTCTGTTGTTTTCAACCATTTCCACCATTTTGAAGGATGCAATATCTGAATATGCTTTATATTTTCATTTCCTTTCTCCGAATTATTTATCACTTCTTCAGCGGTATAGAGAAGCTTTGATAAGGATATCCCTTCATGGCGAAACACAAGCCATATATCATTGGATCGAGACTCAAAAGACTCGACATATCTGGCAATGTGATTAAGACCCTCCTCAGGGGAAGCTCTCAGCGTTTCCTTCTTTTTACCATATACTTTATCGAACTTTAAGGAGCCCTGGATCCCTAGATCCACTGCTGCATTTCTTTCCACAGGATCATGAAAATCTGGTCGTATATTTAACAGGAGGGAATTTGATTCTTCAGCTTGCAATGAACCTCCAAGAACAGTATTCAAGAAAATTTCACCATAATATTTCTCCCGTAGCCCACTTAAATAGACAGAGGTGCCTTTCTCCACCTGTTAGCAGTGGCTAGCCTTAATCAACAGAAATGCCTCGATAACAATACAGCAGAACTGAATGCCAGTCTCATGCTAATCTAGGTGTACACTAACCAAAACAAAAGCAAAATTTCTTAAAATCAAGATGTACATCTAGCCAGAAAAAACAAAAGGAAAACAACTTAAAAATAAAGGTGCAAGAAAGGCATAAAAAAAGAAGCCTAAAGGTCTGATAGAAAATATCACCACATGCTATACACCATAGCAAGGTTCTAAGAAAATGTTAGAGAAATTTGGAAACAGATGCTTAGATCGCAACTCAACATTAGTGGTGGTGCTTTTTTATTGATTTCCACTTCAAGGATTTCTCCCGTTGGGCTTCAAGATTTGGAATATGAAAAACATATTGTTGCTATAACCACGACGCCGTATTTCTTCTAAAGAATCTGAGATGTGGATCATCCAAGGCACATTACCATGATGTAGTCCTTCTGTTAGAACCGAGGTTTGAAACCAAGCTCCCCCTCAGAAAGATAGATGGAGCAATTTCGTGAGATACAATGTAATCCAACTTTCGATTCACTTGTGGGATACAGTGAACTGTATCTTTTTTTTTGCTAGTTTACCTACGTCGCAATCTTGTTGTTGGGTGGGACTTCACCTTTAAACCATACCGGACAAGTTTTTGTCTCATACAGCAAAGGCCGAAGACCAGGGTAAGTTAAGAAGAGATGGAAAACCTAGCTCCTGCCAATTAGGACACGGATACACTTGTAAATGCTGGATAAAAGCCATGTATCTATTTTATTTATTCATTTATTTATTTCTTTTGCATGTTATCTATTTTATTTATTCACTTACTTATTTATTTCATGAAGTGACTTGCCGAGGAAGTTTATACCACAGGTTTGTCACTCATTGAGAGTTTGGGATAGTGTCGACTACGTCAATCCCTATGTAGCCTCAAATTCTCAAGATTATAGTTGGTCGATTCAGTTCTATTGTCCACAGCAATTTGGCATGCTTCAAAGTGAGGAAGACCATTCAGTATTAGCAATTGTATTTTCTTAATTGTTTATGTTAATGACATTGTTATAACATGTGAGAATTATGAAATTACTATTCAACATAGACATCTCATCGGTCAACTCCAGACCATGAAGACTCAGAGAAACTGAAATACTTCGTAGGCACCAAAGTTGCACAATCTAGCAGTAGTATTATTGGTTCACATGTTGGTTTCCAAGGAAAACATAAATTGGATATGCCAAAAGAAACTGGTATGCTGCATTAAGAAACAAATGATATCCTTATAGATCTAAATGCTAAACTTGTTCCTAGAAAAGGAAGCCTATATAAGACCCAGGTTAATATCACAGACCTACAGGCAAATCTAATTATCTTAAGGTTACGCGATCCAATATCTCATTCTAGTTAGTGTGGTTAGTTAATTTATCACCTTGTGAAAGTCATTAGAATGCTGTAATCCGTATTCGAACGTATATTAAGAGGCAGAGGCGGCTCAAAGGATTTTGTGGCTTAAAGCTAGTCTTTGATAAAAGGGCCGTAAAAAGTTATTTTTTTTAATTAATTTTTTTCTCAACGGATGATCTAAAATCTATTTAGCATATCTTCACTAAAATAGTGTTGGTAATAGCTGTGAGTTTATTAATTTTAATTTTTAAAAAATTGTTTCAATTGAGACAACATTAGAGAAATTGTAGATATTATTTTCTGAGATATATACATTATGTAATAGTTTTCAGTTCAAATTTGTGAAGATCAACGTATGGCCAAAAAGAATTACTATCAAATTCAAGAAAATCAACATTGAATTTCACTAGAATATTACTACTATGTATAATTATATTTGTAAATTTTGGGGCCTTTAAGACCTTGGGGCCTAAAGTCACTGCTTCACCGGCCTGACCCTCTAGCCGGCACTGTTACGAGGTCTCCTGGACAAGAACTGTTATACCAGGACAGAGGACATGCATAGGGTATTCTGATACAGACTATCCACCTTCGGATAGTGCAACTTGTTTGGAGATAACAGATTACTTGAAAAGGAAAGAAGCAATATATGTTGGCCAAATCAAGTGTGAAAGTTGAACACCAAGCCACAACTCTAACCACATATGAGCTTATATCATTAAAGCAGCCTCTTTAACTATTCCCCAAACCAAATCTTCCAAATCCAAACCCCAAATACACATTGTTTTCCGAAAACCAAAACCTACCAAATTAAACCTACTCTTTAATTCAAAGTCCACCTAGGTAGATACTGCCCCACCAAGCAGCTATTACTCATTTAAAATCTCAAACACACCGTGAATTCTGTCCACTGAATCAACAATCGTGGTGAGCACAGTTTCTAAGAAACGAAGAGCAAACTGCATATACCCCAGGGGATGGAGGAAACAAGAAAAACACGCGAACAGGTTAAGCACTTCTTGCAGACATTGTACCATGCTCGAGTAAACAGCTTGAAATGATAAACCAGAATGAAGATTGAAACATTAACTAAGTTAAAACATTTGGTCTTGACTTCACAAAGACAATTTCCACACAAAGACCATCATTTATCGAGTCATCTATAAAACATTTTTCTTGAACAAACAGGAAAAAAGAGCTTATGAAGGTCAGTTACCTGGAATGTTATAGAGGGGAAGGGGAATACAAGGGAAAAATAAGTTCTAATGCGAATTTCATTGTACCAAATCGACATGAATGTCACCTTTGATAAAGTTCTGATGCTATCAACCGTCATTAGGTAAAGGATAAAAGAGGTAACCAGCACGATACAGCAAAACCAATTCTAAGAAATATTCTGAAGATTCAATACCAGGATAGCAACATTACCATGATACGCTTCAAAATGAACATGCTTCCTTCAGAAGGGCCATCATCACAGACATCAGCAGATGATGAATCCTTCCTTCTTTCATTATTCGTCCCTCTATCTGTAATATTAGCTGAGAAATTGTTGCTTTTTGAAGACTTGACGACATGAGAACAATTCCAGTAAAAAGCTAGCCAAACTTCACCATATGATCCACGATCATATTTCTTCTTTAGAATGTACCTAATGATATAAAATTAATTTGACATAAAAAGAAAGATACAGATCAAGCACTTATCATAAGGAACAAAAAACATAAAGAAAAAAAGTAAACCAGCACATACAGCTTAGGAAGAATAGTAGGATGAAAGCACATTGGTCAACAAGCCATCAAGAAAAAAGACTAAAGCAGGTGATAAAGAAGCCATATGTTCCCCAAGTGGAAATAGAAGTATAATAAGAAAAACTCATGACAACTATTTTAGCATGTGAGAGAGTACAAGCATAAGTTTATTTCCAATCAATCCAAGTAAAATTCTCTTTGAAATCACATATATTATGATTTGAAGGTGAAACATGAGCTAGTTACTGGTCAAGCAAAACAACAGTCGGTCCACTCGAATAGAATATGCTAGTTATTCCGGGTCCATTTTGTGTCATAAGGAGCAACACACGTAGTTTATCCTGCTGGCAGTCAAATTCAAACAGAGACTAATATATTTGCAGATCAGTTTATAAGGATTATTATATAGTGTGCAATATGAACCACACGATTCGCTGAAAAGTACCTTGAATCTACTCTGGCATGATCATTTGTACTGCTATCATTGAACGGAATAGATTCGAGCAAACCAAGGAACCTAGCAAAGCCTTCAGGATTAATGCACTGGTCCTTGTTCTCACTAAAGTTCATCCCAAAATGAACACACATGTGCTGATCATTATATAAATCCAAAGCTCCACCTACATTAAACAAGGCAACTGGAAAATTAGTTATTGGGGTGCATAAGCAGCTTTACTGATAGCGGACTTCACATGCAGTCTTCAGAAAAGTGAAGAGCCAAACTGCACTTAAAGAAGAGGGGCTAAATGATGTGTAAATATCAAAAGAACAAAGCAGTTTTCATACAGATTCACATAGGAGAAACAACCACATGATGAAAATGCAGGAACTTCACTGCTTACCTGGATTCTGACCAATGCTATCAGGCAAAGCATGAAGGAGCTCATGTTCATATTCATGGATGTCCTTCTGAACCCAGAATGTATACTCATCATTAACATCGAGGTTCTCAGATAGATAGAAACATCCATAATTGCTGTGTTTTCCTTCAACCTGAACGAGTAGAAGAATTCATGTAGCTGTTAGCATCCTTTATATGAGCCAAGAAATGCTTGCAGATCACACATTTGTTTAATGCTACAGTGACTTTTACATGAACAAAATGCCCCTACGGTCACAGCAGATCTCCTACCCATGCCCTTCCCACTCTTTCACCCCATTGACGAAGATTTCACACTCCGCACACCATTAAGTTGGACTATTGATTGCTGAATTAGCAGACCGCACGGAAATCTCCACCCAGCCTCAACAAGTAAATTATAATGATATGTCATAAAAAAGAAGCGAATGCATCAAAAAATAAAAAAGTATCCTCAGTTCCTAGCCCCAAGACCAAAGAGGATGCATTAGTAAATATAAAGATCAACCCACTTGTTTTCGGTCTTACCAATAATCTGCCAAAATTGGAAACAAGAGGATGACCATGCTCCTCCTCAGTTAACACTGTTAATCATAAATGAAAATAAGATGAGCTAGGTCCAAGAACCACACTAGGAAATGACGATCTGAAGGATCATAATCTTGACAAGAAAAAGGATGCCAAATACACGACAATAAGAAATTGGAGTTCTAAAACATTATTCATCTCGTAAGAAGTGAGCACCAAGGAAATCTGCAATCAAGTCAGGAATACACCTGATAAAGGGTGATTCCAAAATATGAAATGGCTAACGGAGTTTCAGTTAAGGAAAATTTGCAGCTCAAACTGTAAAATTAAAGAACATACTGCAATATAATATTTGTAAAGTCATTTTACTCCAAAGGATGGGGTTAACAGACAATGTTAAATCAACGGTGGACCTCCTGCATTAAATAAAGGGCATGTCTGAGTATGATCCTTCAGAAACCAATACAATGGACATCCAGAGAGAAGACAGAACTCAAAAATCAGAAGATTATCAACTGCAGAATAAAATTTTGAAAATACAACCCAATGCATGAGTCCCGCTTTTCAAAACAAACTGCCATGATAGAACTCTCTTTTAACTGTTATACATTGCTTCACAAACTTCTAAACTTCATTGTCTATCTAAGTTGCTCAGACACGAGTGCGGGCGTCCGACACGGGTGCGGATCTAGAGGTCGGATCCTTCAAGATATAAATTTAAACAATCCACAAATATATATATATATATATATATATATATATATATATATATATATAAAAATTATGAGAAATGTTGTGGAATACTTATGTATAGCTTATCAAGTGTGGATTTCTTTTTTATTTTCAAGTTGTAGATAAGTAAAGGATTGATCTCTCAGATAAGGTATGCTCTTTTCTTCAAATTTACCTAGTTTTGATTTTGATTTCGGGAATCAAATTGTATCTCGTCTCGAATTTTTTTGTCTGTTGTGGTCAAAGTACCCAAAATTGTTTGACCAAATCCGGTATGGATTCCATACCCACCGCACCAACTAAACTGCCGTGTCGGAGCAACTTAGTTGTCTATTCCCTAATTTCCTGTTTCTATCTCATAGCCATTTGAGGTCTCCTTAGTAAAAAGTAGAAGAGCACTCAATTTTACCTGAATGTTGAGAAATATAATTGCTATCCCCTGAAGATGAACAATCGAATTTTCTCATTCCTGCATGTGTTTTCTTCGCCAACCTTTGCAATGAACCATTCAATCCAAATGGAAGGACAACAGCTGCCATGTTGTCCATACTTCCCTTTTCAAAAGCAGCATTTACTATGCAATTAGCTAAGGAATATGAACATGAATGAGTGAGTTCCGATCGCACAGTGAAATCAGCATGTAAATTCCACAATATGTCACAAATATCCTGTGAGCTAAGGTTTTCAAAAACGCCATCAGAAGCAGCCACCAAATAGCTGTCATTGGCTGTCAAAGGTTGCCAATCAGTGACCTCAGGTGCGGATATAACGCCATAACTGATAACACATTAAGTTGTTGATAAGTTATTTCTCAGGTTAAAATAGAAGTCTTTTGAAATTTCCAAAAATTTTACTAGCACTGCAGGAAAATTAAGCAGATGAATTAATGTGTCTTCTAGTTCAAAAGTTAAAAACACAGACGACTCAAAGCATGCATCCAATTTCACCAATTAAGATGCACAAAAATTAATGCATACGTCCAAGTCCACAAGTTAAATCTGCAAACAAAGCAACATGGGGAATGACATATCAATATAGATATCCTCCAGCATAATGTGAACCTTACCTTTTAAAAGACACATCACCTATTGCTCTTGAAACAGCCAATTGACCATTAACTCTAGCTACGCCGCTCCATTCAGAGACATGTCCTCCTGCAGTCTCCACTCGAGACCTCTCGTCATCCCTATCTGGGTGGTGGTCTCTAGTCAATTCCTTGGAAATCAGAAAAGGCCACTGGTCAGAAGCTGCCAACTTGAAGCTATTGAAGTTCTTCACAGGTTTGAAAACCCCAAAGCCTCTTGTTTGCCTATATAACCTCAATAAATTAGCTGCAACCAAAAGAGAATTTAAGATAACTATCTCTTAGAACTGTCCATGTAAAGCAACTCTTACAACAACAACAACAACAACAACCCAGTATAATCCCACTTAGTGGGGTCTGGGGAGGGTAGTGTGTACGCAGACCTTACCCCTACCCTGGGGTAGAGAGGCTGTTTCCAAATAGACCCCCGGCATCCTTCCCTCCAAGAACTTCCCACCTTGCTCTTGGGTAAAGCAACTCTTACATTATATAAAAATGTTATTTAATAAAGACATTACAAATATAATTCTACACCATGAAGATTGTTATTTGACATAGAGCCCAAAGGGGAGAACTTCTGACCTTTAGCCTCTTCTTGAGATTTATATTCTTCAGAACATAAAAATGCCTTTGAATCTCCGATATTTGCAACTAAAATTTGATTTTCTGCCATAAGTATAACTGTGGCGGTAGAGCCAGAATCAAAATTGTGTCTAAATGCATCCTTCAGAAGCAGATAAGATAATATTAAGACAATGCGTAACAAAGATTTAATCTGATTGGCCTGACGAAAAAGATGTCACTTGAGAGGTTACCCTTGAAAATGCAGAATCAATATCATCAATTGCCCTTAGCAATGCTTCCCTCAGTATTTCCAAGTGAAAAGATCGATCAATGATTGAAGACACAGTCAGCTTGAGCCTACATAATAACATTTTTCCTTGGATATTTACATCAGGTAAATTTTTTTGGACAATAAGAGATGCTATTAGATAACTAAATACAAATAGATGACACCCTGTAATAGCAAATAAATTCAAAAAGTAAATTGTAGCCAAAGATATCATTCTTTTATAAGTAGACTGTAGCTTATACATATATATATATATATATACATATATATATATATATATATATATATATATATATATATATATATATATATATATATATATATATATATATATATATATATATATATATTCTTCCCCTTGACATAGTAATATTGAGGATCTAAGCAAGGACGGGAATCTACTGTCACTGTTCCTGTATACAGGTGTAAACTATCAATGATGCGATAGCCTTCAAGAGATTCCATAAAAGGAATCAGGAACTTTTGCTCATTTTAGTGTAAGCCTTGGATATATTTAGAAAAGACATGATGCCCTACCTTTTTGTGCTTTTCCGTTCTGTGGGTTTTCTTTAGAGTAGTGGGAAAGAGAGGGGAGTCCTAGCAATTCTTAAAAGTATGGTTGTCGTTTAGCATGTGTTAGCATAAAGAAAGGGAACTTAATGGCATGTTGCCAAACAAACAACATTTTCATTGTTTTTGTTATCAGAACTTGTAGGAGTTGGTTTAATATTTTTTTAAACATTTACTATTCAAGAGGATGACGAGAAGAAACAGAGTGTAGGAGACACCTCCCCAAGTTTAACTCATCCGGGTTCCAGTTCAGAGTACTCTGTTCTCTTTCATTTGGCAAGAGTCCAATCATTTTCCGTGAAAGAACTGAAAATGTTGCATCAAGAAGAAAAAATGTGTGCAGTGTGAAATATTGCAGTAATAGCTTTGATGCCATTTCACTTGCTTCAGCACCATTATGACCATCAAAAACTGCGACAACACCAACTGTAACCTCAGTAATACCTTTAACACCTGCACCATAAAGATAATTTAGAGATGTTAGATAATGAATGTAGACATAATCTTATGCAGTATACATAGCTAGCATAATTATAGGGATTCACAGTAGATTTATAGGATTTCCTTTTTTTATTCTTTCCATAGTTAGGGCTCTATGTACTTGTATATATACTTGTTACTTCTTGAATACAAGATAACAGAGATTGCTCTATTGTCTCTGCTCTATTGTCTCTGTACTTTACAGTTTACATGGTATCATAGCCTATTGGCTCGATCATTTGACCAGTCATCTCCGGCGACTGGGTGTGAAGAAATTGGATGTCACGTGCCACTTGTAGCTCTGATCTGTTCATCACACGCCGTGCGTGAAGGTGCATCCATTGTCAGCTTTTTATTTCTGTTTTGTTCTCATCCTCGTCTTCTCTTTTCCGGCGGCTTCTGTTACTTGTCTCGTTAGCCGAACTTGCTGGAAGAAGATCTTCGATTCACAACCTGTTTGGTGCCTTTTTAGGTTGTTTCAGGTTTCACAGTTCTGTTCTACTTTGTAAGTATCTCAGATCTGATTTCTTTTGCTTCTGTATCTGTTGGACTCTTGTTTGGGAGTTGGGCTGTTTTATTGTTTGTGGAGATAGCTATTGCTTTCTTGGTTTAACCAATTGGTGTTGGTATTATTTATTTGGGGGTCATCCTTTGCTTAATTGCTGGTTGTCTGGAATTGATCATTATCTTGGGATTTAGTGTTCTGAAAAGCGAGCGCTTCATCGCATAAAGCGCGAAGCGACTCGATGCTATTGTCTATCGCTTCCAGTCCCTTAAGGCGATGCGATTTTAAGAAGCGAGCGCTTCACTGGTAAAAGCGAGGAAGCGAGGCAGGAGAAAGCGATAAAGCGGTCGATTCTCTGGAAAAAGCGCAGGGGACCAATATATTTTTTAAAAAAAGCTTTGGGTCTCAGATAAAAATAACTTTGGGAATCACATAAACACCAATCGATTGAAAAACAGAGCATGACCAGTCGCTCTTCTTCTTCGGTCGACAAAAAAGGCTAGGGTTCCATCTTCTTCTTCTTCCGTTGCCGGAACAGTCACCTCGAAGACCAACCCACGTAATTTCTTTCGTTTTTTTTCGTTTTTCTGTCTTCTTCTTTCTTCTTCAGACCAATCGACCAGTCGGTCTTCTTCTTCTTCTTCAGTTTTCTTCTTCTTCTTTCTTTTTCTCTCTGTTTCGACGTTATACAGTCAGAACAGGGCAAGGAACAATTTTTCTTTTTTTTTCCTTTTCGTTTGTGTATGTATATATATATATTTAATTATTGTATTTTAGTTATTATTTTCAGTTTATATATATGTATTTAATTATTATATATATATATTAAATGATTTGGTGGTACCTAGCATCTACTTTTAAGTATTTAAATTGATGTTTTTGATTATTTTAATTTTACATTATGTTTTTTAAGAATTGCGCTTCACTTTTAAAAAGCGTGCACTTCGCTTTGCGTTTCGCTTTTGAAGCGAGGCGACCCCTTGTCGCTTTTTTGCGCTCTCCAAAACACTGCTCTGATTTGGTTTCTCTAGTGCTTGAAACACTGAAAATATTTGTCTCCAACTCGGTCAGTATCAGATTTGCAAGAAGTTGCACTCAGTCAGACTTCTTAAAACTCATATTGCTTACTGATTTTGTTTGGATCTTTACTAATCACATTTGGGACCTCAGACTTGGTTTGAAATATTTTTATTGGTGCCACTTCAGGGTATATTTAATAGTTGAGGAATTTTGCTAGTTCCTGTGTCAAGAATTACGCTCAATTGGTATTTCTTCACATAAACCTTTTGTTGGGTTCTCTATCATCTGTTTTGATACTTTGAGAAATTTATTAGTTTTAAAAAAGAAAAATAGTAAATAGGAGGAAATAATTCTAGAGCTCCTGGTCCAACAATTTTGGTTTCGGATGCCTTCATAAAATTCCTTCAATATCACAAATCAATTAAGGAATCTTCTTCAATTGCTTTTGCTGGATCAGATATAACACGTCTTTTCACTTCTTTAAATAAATGAGTGATTGATTCAGGAGCCACAAATCACATGACGGATAATCCAAATATTTTTTCTAGCTTTCGATCAAACAAAGCACCCTCTCCGGTTACTGTAGCTGATGGGTCAACTTGTAATAGTGTTGGATCTGGGGCTGTTGAACCAACTTCCTTTATTACCCTGTCATCTAAATTATCTCTACCAAACTTGGCCTTGAATTTGATTTATGTTAGTAAAATCACCAAAGACCTAAATTGTTGTGTTGCATTCTTTCCCGGTCATTATTTGTTTTTAGATCTTACAAAGAAGCAGGTTATTAGTAAAGGATATTTATCTGGTGATCTCTATATTCTTGATGAATGGGAGCCACGACCTATTGCATGCTCTAGCGTTGTGTCTTCTTTTAAAGCACATTGTCGGTTGGGACATCCCGCTCTACATTTGTTGAAGAAGTTGTGTCTTCAGTTTCAGAATATTTCGCCATTGGATTGTAAGTCATGTCGATTTGCAAAACACCATCGCATCTCGTTAAGTCCAAAGGTTAATAAACGAGTTGAGTCAGCTTTGATGTCCATTCTGATGTTTGGGGACCATGTCCGGTTGTTTCTAAAATTGGCATAAGTATTTTGCCACTTTTGTAGATGATTTTTCTCGAATGACTTGAATTTACTTTATGAAGAGCCGCTTTGAAGTGTTTATTCACTTTTCTGTCTTTTGTGCTGAAGTCAAAATTCAATTCAATGCTTCGGTACGTACTCTAAGGAGAAATAGCGCTAAAGAATACATGTCAGAGTTATTTTAGTCCTACATGAGACAACATGGTATGTACATCGATCTTCATGTGTTGATACACCCTCTCAAAATGGAGTTGCTGAGAGGAAGAATAGGCTGATACTTGAGATAGCTCGAGCATTATTGTTCCAAATAGAGGTGCCTAAACAATTCTGGGCTGGTGCGATTCCTACGGCTTATTTTCTGATTAATCGAATGCCATCTACTGTGCTCGGTGGTAATGTGCCTAATAGTGTTCTTTTTCCGAACAACTCATTATTTCTAGTGGAACCTAAGGTGTTTGGAAGCACATGTTATGCTCGAGATGTTCGACCATCTCTTACCAATGGATCCCAAGGCATTGAAGTGTGTTTTCTTGGGCTATTCTTGCCTTCAAAAGGAGTATCGTTGTTATTCTACTGAGCTTGGCAAATATTTAGTGTCAGCTGATGTGGTATTTTCAGAGACTACACCATTCTTCCATGCACCTCCCATTTCTACAAGCTAGGGGGAGGAAGATGAATGGCTAGTATATCAGGTTACCCATACTTTGAGAGAACAATCAGATACTCTTCCATGTCCCAGTTCTGCTGTTGAGCATGAATCAACTATTGTGCCTTCAGTACCTGCTTCAATTGTGTTTGCAAAACCTCTAATTGTTCAAGTTTATTCGCGGAGGCGAGAAACAAATGATACATCTCCCGCACCACTGAACCTCCTTTGTTGTATATGTTGTTGATATTCTTATCCCAAGAAGTTACTAAGATGGGATTTCTTACCTCAAAGTCTTTTCTGCATACTAGGTTTCATACAAAGGCCTTGGGCCAGTCGAAATACTTTTTGAGTGTAAAAGTAAATAGAAGCAAGAAGGGAATTCTTTTGTCTCAGAGAAAGTACGTTCTTGACTTGCTTGCAGAAACTGGAAAGTTGGCAGCTAAACCTTGCAGTACTCCAATGGCTCCTAATGTGCATCTTATGAAAGATGATGATGATCCTTTTGACGATATAGAGAGATACGGGAGGTTAGCTGGGAAATTAAACTACCTCACCGTGATTCGTCCAAATACTGCTTTTGCGGTAAGTGTTGTTATCCAGTTCATGTCTGTACCATCGGTCAAACATTGGACAGCTTTGGAACAGATTTTGTGTTAACTTGAAATGAGCTCCAGGACTTGGCATATTGTATAGTGTTAGCGAAAACGTAAAAGAAAGAACACAAGATTTAACGTGGTTCGGATCAAAATAATCCTACGTTCACCAGATAACAATTGACTTTCTATTATTTACAAAGGAATGGGAGATTTCCCAATTACACTTAAGAGAATTTCTCTCTTAACTCTCTACTCACTACAATATATTATATTGTTTTTGGGATGGTTTTTACAAATGAAGGAGTGCATCTATTTTTAGGGGTAAAGATCTCCTCTTGATGTCATTGGTGACATCGATGTCATGGGTGACATCAAAGGAGGAAGCTTCCTCCTAGCATCTATACCAACTCTTTCCACCAACTCTTCCAATTGGCATGCCATTGTTAAGTAAACATAAACCAACATTTCAGCATGCTTTTGTTGACTAAACATAAACCAACATTTTCAATCTCCACCTTGGTTTGCGTTTCGAGCGTGTGCGTGAACAACTCTGGCCAAAACTTCTAAGCTTACTGGACAATCCTGTTATAAGAAACAAGAAGAATCAAACCATGGTCGAACATACCACATCCACCTAACAAATGTTGTCTTTGGAGTTGCATCAGTAAATGCATACCCCCGCCAAGTCTTTGCAGTGTGCAAACTTAGCGAGTGGGACTATCTTAGTCAACATATCTGCAGCATTATCGTCTGTGATAACCTTCACGACCTTGATAGTTCCCTCTTCAACAACATCTCGAAGGAAATGAAATCTGACATCAATGTGTTTAGTGCGCTCATGAAATTTTTGATTTTTCATTAGATGAATAGCACTCTGACTATCACATCTAAGAGTTGATTCGAACTGAACCAAACTCAATTCCGCTACTAAACCTTTTAACCAGATAGCTTCCTTCACCGCCTCAACTGCTGCCATGTATTCTGCTTCTGTCGTAGACAAAGCGACAATCGACTGTAGAGTCGACTTCCAACTAACGGCACTGCCAACGAGGGTAAAGATGTATCCAGTTGTGGACCTTCTTCTATCAAGATCTCCTGCATAGTCAGAATCCACATAACCGAGAATTGAAATACCTCCACCACTTTTTCGAAAAGTCAGACCAACACTAGAAGCTCCTTTGAGATATCTTAATATCCACTTGACAGCTTCCCAATGCCTCTTTCCTGGGCTGGACATGTATCTACTTACCACACTTACGGATTGAGCAATATCTGGACGTGTGCATACCATAGCATACATAATGCTACCAACTGCACTGGCATAAGGAATCTTTGACATTTGCTCCACCTCATCCTCGGAATGAGGCATTTGTAACTCTGAAAGTTTAAAATGAGGAGCTAATGATGTACTTACAAGCTTGCACGTATGCATATTGAATCTCTCGAGAATCTTTTCAATATACCTCTTCTGAGAAAGATGTAAAACACTGTCTTCTCTTGAAATCTCCATACCAAGGATTTTCTTTGCAGCTCCTAAATCCTTCATGTCAAATTCCTTACTCAACGGTTTCTTCAAAGCATTTATCTCTGTAATGTTGTTAGCAGCAATAAGCATATCATCAACATACAACAGTAAATAAATCATTGAGTTACCAGACATCTTCTTGTGATACACACAGCTATCAAATGCACTTCTTGAGAATTCATGTGTAGTCATGAATGCATCAAACCTCTTGTACCACTGTCTAGGGGATTGCTTCAAACCATACAAAGACTTCTTTAGTTGGCATACGTGATCTTCTTTTCCCTCAGCTAGGAAACCTTCAGGCTGATCCATATAGATTGCCTCTTCTACATCACCGTGTAAGAAAGCAGTTTTCCATCAAGCTGTTGAAGCTCCAAGCCAAATTCGCAACCAATGCTAGTAGCACGCGAATTGAGCTATGCTTCACGACTGGAGAAAAAATTTCATTGTAGTCAATTCCCTCCTTCTGACTGAAACCTTTTGCAACCAATCTCGCCTTAAACCTAGCATCTTCCACTTCAGGAATTCCCTCTTTCTTTTTGTAGATCCACTTGCATCCAACTGTCCTCTTCCCCTTTTGTCTTTTCACTAAGACACATGTCTAATTCTTGCGAAGAGACTCCATCTCTTCCGTCATGGCTAACCGCCATTGTACAGCATCCTTGCAAGAAGTTGCTTCAATATACGAGGAGGGCTCCAGATCCTTAATCTCTTCTTGTGCAGCTACGAACGCATATGCAATCAAGTTTGCTTGATTTATAAGACGTTCCGGTTCTCGTGTATGCCTCTTCTCCCTCCCCTTCGCAATTGTGTATGGTTCATTGACAGCAAGTTCTTCAAGGTCTACATCTTCTTACTCATCTTTAACCTGAGTCTCTTGATCCTTTTCCTTGGCAAGCTCTAACGGAGGCTCCACCTGCTCGTTGTTCTTGTTTCCTGAAAACTCCACAGAAACTTTACGGAGAGCAAGTATCGAGGATTCATTGAAGGTGACATCTCTACTAACTATAAATTTGAGTAAAGACAAACACCAAAGTTTGTATCATTTTACTCCGTCCACATACCCAACGAATATGGCCTTCTTAGCCCTTGGTTCAAGTTTTCCTTCGTCAACGTAATAATAAGCTGGACACCCAAATGCTCGTAAGTGTGAATAATTAGAGGGTTCACCTGACCATACCTCATTCGGAGTCTTAAAGTCAATTGCCGATGCTGGAGATCGATTGACAATATGAGTAGTAGTGTGAACTGCTTCTGCCCAAAATACTTTGGACATTTTGGCTTGTATGAGCAGACAACGAGCCTTTTCAAGAAGAGTTTTGTTCATTCTCTCGGCAACTCCATTCTGCTGTGGGGTATGCCTGACAGTCCTATGTCTTGAGATCCCACGAACCTTGCATAATTCATTAAACTCTTCATTGCAAAACTCCAAGCCATTGTCTGTGCGAAGATACTTGATTTTCCGCTCCATTTGATTTTCAACCAAAATCTTCCATTCTTTAAATGCTTCAAAAGCATCATTTTTTGCCTTCAAAAAATGCACCCGAACCTTTCGTGAGAAATCATCAATAAAAGTGAGAAGATACTTCTTTCCGCCCTTCGATAGAAGTTTAGAGGGACCCCATAAATCTGAATGGATATAGTCTAACACTCCTCTTGTCTTGTGTTTGCCAATGTTGAAGCTGACCTTCTTCTGCTTCCCTAGAACGCAATGCTCACAGAAGTCAAGTGTGCCGATCTTCTCACCTGGTTACAATTGCTCAACATCTCCAGTCCACGTGCGCTCATATGACCCAGTCTTATGTACCATAGTCTTGCCTTGTCATCATTAGATAACTGCACTGTAGATGCATTTGTAGAGCCAACAATGGTGCTTCCGGCCAATGTGTAAAGGCCGTTCTCCAGCTTGCCTTTCAGCATGACTAAAGAACCTTTAGTCACCTTCATAGTTCCTGCTTCACTCATGTACCTGTAGCCTTGTTCATCAAGAGTACCCAAGGAGATCAAATTCTTCTTCATATCAGGAACATGACGGACTTTTGTAATAGTCCTCACGACTCCATCATGGCAGCGAACTCGAACCGAGCCAATGCCAACTATTGCACAAGTTGCATTATTGCCCATTACTACGGTTCCTCCACTTTTCTCATAGCTGCTAAACCAGTCTTTTCGGAACATCATATGCAGAGTACAAGCAGAATCTAACACCCATTTGTTTCCATAATTACAATTATTACACGATGTTGTTAGCACATAATTGTTATCAAAATCATGTACTTGTTCAACTGTAGATGCACTCGCCTTTTCCTTGGACTTTGACATTGGGCAATCTCATTCAAAGTGCCCCTTCTTGCCACAACCCAACACTCTGTATTCTTCTTGTTCACACGAGACTTTGATCTGTACTTTGATTTGCTCTTTCCATGTTGGCTAGTCCGGCCTCTCACAAAGAGCCCACTTGCCTGGTCATCTCTATCTCTTTCGATGTGCCTCCGCACATCACTAGAGTTAAGTGACTGCCGCACTTGCTCAAACTTGATAGGCTCCTTGTTATACATTATTGAATTCTCAATATCACGATATCCTGAAGTCAATAAAAATAGCAAAGCACATGCAAGTGTCTCCTCCTCCCTTTCAATTCCTGCAATCTGCAAGTCCATGACAAGTTTATTCAACGCATCTAAATGATCTTGTAACGAAGTACCTGAACCCATCTTAAATGTGTGAAGACGTCGTTGTAACAACATACTTGTTGTCACTGATCGGTCTTGGTATAGCCTTTCTAGCTTTTCCCATAACTGTTTGGCCATCTCTTCGGTAGTTGTACTCACTTCGCAAAGCACGTTAGGTGCAAGGGATAGTTGGATTACACTCAATGCATCCCCTTTAATCTTCTCCATGTCGGGAGCTAATGTATCCTTAGGATACTTTCCGTCAATAGCATGGATTGAACCTTCCCTCCGCAGTAGCGCCTTCATCTGGATCTTCCAGATGTTGAAGTTGTTGCGTCCACTGAATCTATCAATTTCAAACTTCATGGAACTCATCTTTGCTTGTTCTTGCTCCTTGGATCGCTAAAGAATCATGTCGCTCTAATACCAATTGTTAGCGGAAAAGTAAAAGAAAGAACAAAAGATTTAACGTAGTTCGGATCAAAATAATCCTACGTCCACTAGAGAACAATTGTCTTTCTATTATTTACAAAGGAAGGGGAGACTTTCCAATTACACTTAAGAGAATTTCTCTCTTAACTCTCTACTCACTACAATATATTGTATTGTTTTTGGGATGGCTTTTACAAATAAAGGAGTGCATCTATTTATAGGGGTAAAGACCTCCTCTTGATGTCATTGGTGACATCAAACTACCTTATCTTGACGTCATGGGTGACATCAAAGGAGGAAGCTTCCTTCTAGCATCTATACCAACTCTTTCCAACAACTCTTCCAATTGGCATGTCATTGTTGACTAAACATAAACCAACATTTTCAGCATGCTTTTGTTGACTAAACATAAACCAACATTTTCATATAGCAATCACAATCTCGTATTGAGTGTTTTGCAGATGTGACTGGGTTGGATCCAAAATTGATAGAAGATCTACTACAGGTTATTGTGTCTTTGTTTGGAGGAAACATGGTATCATGGAGGAGTGAGAAGCAAAGTGTTGTATCTCGATCTAGTGCAGAATCCGAGTATAGAGCTATGTCACAGTCTAAGTATGAGATTATGTGGATACATCATATTTTAACTGCAATTGGGTTGGAGCATCCAATACCACTAAAACTCTAGTGTGACAATCAAGCTGCCCTCCATATTGCGTCAAATCCGGTGTATCATGAAAGAACTAAGCATATTGACCCTCCATATTGCGTCAAATACGGTGTATCACGAAAGAACTAAGCATATTGAGGTAGAGTGCCATTTTATTCGTGAGAAGATTCAGAAGAACTTGATCTCCACTGGCTACGTGAAGACAGGAGCGCAACCAGCTAAATTGTTCACAAAGGCGTTGAATGGAATTCGAGTTGATTACCTTTGTAACAAGTTGGGCATGATCAATAGTTATGCTCCAGGTTGAGGGGGAGTGTTAGATAATAAATGTAGACACAATCTTATGCAGTATACATAGCTAGCATAATTATAGGGATTCACAACAGATTTATAGGATTTTCTTTATTATTATTTCCATAGTTAGGGCTCAATGTACTTGTATATATAATTGTTACTTCTTGAATACGAGATAAGAGAGATTGCTATATTGTCTCTATACTTTATAGTTTACACATTGCAACACATGCACATGTAAGCCTGTATGTGCACCCACCGTAGTAAGTAAGATGGGTCTTACAATAGGTTAGGGTCTGAGCCTGATACAACTATGGAGCTGGTTCTGCTGTAGGGTCTAGAAGTTACAACCAATTTATTGAGTCTTTAAACAGTTAGTGCCTGGGTTAAGCTCAAAAACATACCATATCTATGCTTAATCTAGAACTGTAATAGTTCTAAACATCTCTGATTTACTGAATTCATCATCAAATAGAAAATCCAGCTCTCTTTATTGTCCATACCAAAATAATTTTTACTTTTTGTTCTAGAAAGATATGTTTTTTTATCTTTTCAACTATAATTAACTTCACAAAAATTTGCATCACATCCACATAACGGCCATGAAATTTTTTCCACTTTTTTCAAAAAAATTCACTTTTTTCGAAATTAGTGTTTTGTCATAAAATTTTAAATTTTCACTTAAAGATGAATTTTGGAATTTTTCGAAAATTTAAAAAACTCCAAAAAGTTATTTTTCCAAATGTTCGCTCAGAGCATTAATAAAAATTGAAAAACAACTCAAAATTATATTCATGTCTCAATACAACTTTAATTTTCAAATACCATTTTTCACTTGAAAAAAAAAATTCACTTTTTTCGGAGTTTTACAATTCTTATGTCCAAACGCCAACTTAGTTTCTTTTTTGCATTATTTCTTTTAGCATGATCAACATTTAGTCTTCTCAATAAAACCTTTTTGTACTCCATTCTTCAATATTAAACAACCACCGTATTGCTCCACATATTCACATATCAAATGTTTTCATATGACTTTATACCATGTGTGGAAACTTTACATTTTGGGGAAACAACAACAACCTAGTGTAAACCCACAAGTAGGGTCTGGGGAAGGTAGGATGCATGCAGCCTTACCCTTACCCTGGAAGGTAAAGAGACTGTTTTCGATAGACCCTTGGCTAAAGATGATGGAAGAAGCGTTGATAGCAAGTAATAGCAAAATAATATACTTAGAAAACTAAATCGAAGATAACAATAGAGAATATGAAAGAAGTACCGATAGCAAGTAATAGCAAGACAATAAATTTAGAAAGCTAACTCCAAAATAGAAACAGAGAATATGAAAAAAGTACTGATAGCAAACTATGGAAGTACTAATGGCAAGTAATAACAGAACAAGATAAACAATAATAGCAAATTAAGGATAAAAGGTGTACCACACTAATACTAATACTATCGAACTAATGATGACAAAGGGAAACGCACGACTACCTACTAACCTTCTACTCTAATCCTCAATCTTCACACCCACCTATCTAAGTCCTCGGTTAGCTCAAGCTGCGCCATATCACACCTAATCACCTCTCCCCAAGACTTCTTTGGCCTACCTCTACCCTTCCTCTTATCCCTCAAGGCCAACCTCTTACACCTCCTGAACTGGGGAATTTGTGCTTCTCCTTTTAACATACATGAACCATCTCAGTCTCGTTTCTCGCATTTTTTCCTCCGCATGGGCCACTATCACCTTGTCCCGAATAGCTTCATTCATGATTCTATCTAACCTAGTATACCTAGGCATTCAACTCAACATCCTTCATTTCAGCTACTTTCATCTGCTGGACATAGGAGTTCTTCTTGACTGACCATCACTCTGCCCTATATAATATAGTCGGTCTAACCACTACCTTGTAGAACTTATCCTTAAGTCTCAACGGCACATTCTCATCGCACACGACACCGCAAGCGAGCCTCCACTTTATCCACCTTGCTCCGATACAATGTGTGACATCCTTATCAATTTCTCCATCATTCTGAACTATAGACCGCAGTTACTTGAAACTCTCTCTCCTTGGAATGACTTATGTATCAAGCCTCACAATCCCATCCACCTCCTGGGTACACCGCTAAACTTGAATTCAAGTATTATGTCTTAGTCCTGCTCAACATGAAAGCTTTAGACTTTAGGGTAAATTTCCAGACCTCCAGCCTCTCGTTAACACCACCTCGCATCTTATCAATCAGGACTATGTCATATGCAAATAACATGCACCAAGGCACCTAACCATGAATATGTCGCGTCAATGCGTTAATTGCCAAGGAAAACAAAAGGGGGCTAAGTATTGATCCCTCATGCAACCCCATCTCAACACGGAAGTATTCAGAGTCTCTTTCTGCTGTCCTAACTTGTGTAGTAGCTCCATCATACATGTCTTGGATCACTCTAATATACGCTACAGGCACTTCTTTAGCCTCTAAACATCTCCATAGAACCTCTATTTAGGACTTCGTCATAAGTTTTCTCTAGGTCAATGAACACCATATGGAAGTCTTTCTTCGTCGCCCTATACTGCTCCACAATCTCCTCACAATGTGAATGGCTTTAGTAGTCGACCGTCCCGGCATAAATGTGCGTATAATGTAAGTGCTTTAGTTTTCTTAAATATAGTAGATATAAAATTGTATTTAACAAGTTAAAAGTAGGTGTGTAACTCTAAGTACTATATACGTGAGAAGTTCGTTTCCAAATAAGCCGGACATTATCATGTAACACACCAAAACTAAATGATGGACATTCAATTTGAAGTGGACGGAACACTAAATATTTAATATTTGCAACTATATTTTTAATAACAGCGTGACATCAAATTCAGTCAATCAAATCGAAAGGACAAAAAAATTGGACTTCCACGTCTGGGAAAGAATCAGATTTTGCACACAGCTACACGCTCATTAAAAAGCCTCTTGTTTATCTCTAATAATTAATCTAGTGACGTCAATGCAATGTTCCTCTCCACCAAGCTGCAACCAACCCGCAATTTCCATTTGAAGTTCGATAAGACATATAAGAGGTTTTCATTTTCTTAATAATTAACACATAAAAGCTTTTCCGAGTATCCTTTCTCCACTTTACCAAATTTTCTTTAAATACTTAACTAGAATAATTGATACAAAATAGGAGTGTCTTTGATACTGCGAAAGAACATTCTCATGGAAAATGTTTTACGTTGTTTAGCTGGTATATTTTCAGAAAAAAATAGTACTCCATATATTAAGGTTTAATGAAATTATTAATAAAATGAGTATTGAAGAGTAATAATAATGTCTTAAATGTTAGTTAAAGCAAGTAATATGAAGTTAAAATTTAAGGTAGTTGTACTGAAAATGACTTTTGCACATAAGTAAAGTCATATTCCCTCTTTTGATGGAAAATATTTTCCTTCTGGAGTGGTAGCTTAAACACCAGCACATAGAAAATAAGCTTCATCATACCAAACACGCCCTAATATGAAAAAAAGTAAAGTTGTCAAGTATAGGTTCTTACTTCTTATGTCATTATCAAATCAAAAATTCGATTCATACAATAGAATTATAGAAGTCAAGGTACTTGCTAAATTATAAAAAGATAACAACAATAAAAATTAATGTAATAGCTTCAAAGTGTCCAACAATACTTTTAGACAGAATAGAGTAACATTTCACATATTACACATGATGAGGGTAAAAGTTGAAAAAGAAAATTTACCGGGGAAAGGGATGCGAATATCAAGAGCACAGAGAATTCGATCTTCTTGAGACTTGCGGCGACCTTGATGCAAGGCTGTTTGGCACCTCGCATTCGGCGATTTGGATTCGGAGCCATGATCTGGAAGCTTCCAGCGAGGGCATTTTGGAGATTGAAATACGGCAGGTGCACCGCCTTCTTTATACACCGTCAAACACGTCGACGACTCTCCGCAAGTGCGAGTATTCACGCAAAAAACAAACCCTAACACGAAGGCGAGAAATTTGCATAAATTCATTCTGTTTTCTCGTTCCTGTTCATAGAGAATTTGAAATTGAAAGCGAAACCGAGGAGTTTCATGGTATGGAGAGAAATTGAGACAAGGGAGATTAAGAGAACAAGATTCGCGCGGTGAATTTGAACAAACGATGCTTTATAACGGTGTGGGTCTTGCGGGTTATTTCACATAATAATAAAAATACGAAAAGTAATCCATCTAATGGAAACTATTTCCGGAAATAGAAGTTCAGAGGATGAAGTACCAAATCATTTACAGGAAGGATGGTTGTTGTCGTTGCATCCCATGCTAGTTATCTCAAAACAATATTTACTTTGACTGTTCCATTAAAATTGATCGTATTATATTATTAAATTAATTATTTTAGAACAATAAAAAGTTTTCTTTTTTAAAACAATCAATTTAGTATGGTAAAATTGTTTCCTATTTTCTTTCCAATTATACTTTAACTTATTACTCCACAATTTTATTTTATCATTTATCTTTTTTTATTTTAACTCCAAGTCTCTAACTTATAACATATTCTATTTTTCTCCAGATCAATATTAAAGGTGTTTTGTTGTCTTCTGTTCTATTTTTTTTCTTAATTTGCTTGTAACCCAATTTTAATTAGTTGTGCCCCTTTATTTTCCCTTTTTTTGTCTCACTCCTTTATTTTGCTTTCTTATTGTGTTTTTTCCTTTATTTTGTTTTCTAAAATTATTTTTATGCATATTTTTTATAAATTTAATATTTAAACACTTGAGGGTATTTTAGTAAACTTATATATTACATTACAGTATGATACAGTCAAACCAAATAATAAAATATTATTTAACAATAACAAACAATACAATATATCCAAATATTGTATTCATAAAACGATAAGGTACAATACGATACGATACAATATAATACATTATAAAACGATGGGGAACAATGATCCAAACGGATTGTTAGTTAAAATAGCACGGTATAGCCAGTTTTCGCACTAATCATTCAAAAATAACCAGCATTTACCAAATCAATAAAAAATAACCACTATAACAAGGACCGATCCAGCATAATATACTGGTGTTTTGTGTACCTGTGTATGAACTCCTAGCTTATTATGTTGGACCGATATACTTTGTTGGCTCTAGTATAATATACTGGAGACTGGAGCACCGGTGCTCCAAACTCCAGTATATTATACTGGACCGGTATACTTGCTGGAACTTCAATATATTATGTTAGAGTTCTAATGTGCTTATGCTGGAACTTCATCATATTATGGAGTTTCAACATACTTATATTGGAACTCCAGTATAATATGTTGGAGTTCAAGTATATTTATGCTGGAACTCCGGCATAATATAGTGGCGTATTATTCAAATTTGGAACAGTATTTTTGCTCTGATTTATCTTTACATGAAAAATGACTAAATTTTAGTTACTTTTAAAATTGGGCTATTTTTTGAATGACCAATTGTAAATATGGCTATTTTTTAATTTCACCCCTTGATTTAGGTAGAACTTTATGTGAATTATTTAAAAATTTAAAAAGTGTGAATACTATAAATCTTAAACTCTATAGTTAAAGAGAATTTATTAACTTCCTTAATGATACCACTTCTATTGACTAAAATAGCACGGACTAGCCAGTCTTCGGATTGGTAATTAAAAAATAGCTAGTGTTTGCAAAATCATTCAAAAATATCTAATATTTTGCTGCAACACGGAAAGTTCTAGCATAATATACTGAAGATTGGAGCACATGTGTATGAACTTTTAGCATATTATGCTCGAACTCCAGCACATTATGAAATTTTAGCATGTTATGTTGGAAGTTCACATGTAAAAAAATTCGAACTCCGGTATATTATTTTGGAATATTTTTCGTATTTTGAATAATATTTTTGTTCAGGTTTATCTTTATATGGAAAGTGGCTAAATTTCGATTACTTTTGTAACTGTGGTTATTTTTCAATTACCACCTATAAATTTGACTATATTTTTCACCCATTCTGTCATGGATGGATATAGTAGTTTAATGACGGGTTTAATTGAACCCGTAATTTTTTATGCGTAGTATAAATTTATGTGTAAAATTTACTAAAGAAGTTAAAATAATAGTAAATGTGAACCCATAACTTCTAAGTATATAATAGTTTTAATGTTAAAAACTTTAAACGTTGACTTATGAGTTAGAGGGCTCGGAACTGAATTCCGATGATTCGGTTAGTTTCGGGGGATGATTTAAGACTTAGGAGCGCAATCGGAAGTAATTTTGGAGGTCCGGTGAAGAAGTTAGCCTATTTTAGCGAAGTTGAAATTTTGGCGGAATCCGATCGATAGTTGATATTTTGATCCGTGAGTCAGAATGGAATTCCGACAGCTGCAGTAGCTTCGTTAGGTGATTTTGGATATGTCTGCAAATTTTCAGGTCATTCGGACATCGTTTGGTCGGATTTTTGATCGAATGTGAACGTAAGTTATCCCCACCTATTTAGAGTTAAGTACATCAATTATGTATGGAATTGGACATGAAAATTGTAGAAAAATTGAGGATTTAGGCCTAGGGATTTGAAAATAAGATTTGGTGATTTGATGGGTCAAATAAACTCTGATTTTGATGAACTTTATATGTACGGACTCGTGGCGAGATGAGGATTCTGAAAATATAAGTTTCATAATCTTTCGAGAAGCGGGCCCGGGACTCGGGTTTTGGCAACTTCATGTTTTTGGGTGTTTTTCTAGTCCTTTCGATTGGATTATGATTCATTAGCCTATTCTGATGTATTCTTATTGATTTTGATCAGATTTGGCACCCGAGAAGGTCGATTTACGAGGCAAGCGCAAAGTGAGCTAGGACTTCTACCGGTTCAAGGTGAGCGGTGGTAGTAAATGATCGACTGAGGGTTTGAAACCCCGGACTTTCACTATACAGTGCTATGCCGAGATGAAACACGCGTCATGTGACGAGCGTGGTGGTATTGTGATTGGGGATTTGGACTTGGTCCTTCCCGATTGATAGTTGACTGTGTATTATGACTGAGATTGAGCTTATAACTGTGTAATTGGGCTAGTAGCCATGTTTGGGGCCTTGTGCCGATCTGTAGAGTATTAGGGAAGCCTGTAGAGCTAAGTGACCCTTATATCATGCGGGATACATACACTCAGCCGTAATTATAGCTGTATAGCATATTATGAGCCAGTACTAGATGTGTACTTTGAGAGAGACTACCTGGGGTGGGATTCCCCGTTCTAGCTGAGTGGGCCTGAGAGGCCAAGTCTATATTGACTGATATGGGGTCGAGGACCCGCTGTGAGGTATTGATATACATATATATTGGATCGGGTTGCACGCCGCAGCAGTAAAATTATAATTATATATATATATATATATATATATATATATATATATATATATATATATATATATATATATATATATATATGGATCGGGCTGCACGCCGCAACAGTATATACATATGCATGTATTGGATCGGACTGCACGTCGCAGTATTATATATGTGATATATATGTGGATAATAGATTCTCAAAATTACAGAGATGAGTAGCGTTCATTTCTCATGGATCCAAAACCAAATTAAATATCAACACAACGAAAAAACTGATTTTTCCAGTTCCATAAATAAGAGTACTAGCGCTTGGGCTGAAGGAGCCCCTCCGAAGTCTGTATACACCCCGAGTGAGCGCCGTCGACGTTAAATGGATCGGGCTGCACGCCGCAGCGCTATATGTATTGGATCGGGCTGCACGCCGCAGCGTTATATATATTAGAGCGGGTTGCACGCCACAACATTATATATATATATATATATATATATATATATATATATATATATATATATATATATATATATATATATATATATATATATATATATATATATATATATATATATATAGGGCGGAGTGAGGACTAGGTTAGTGTGGAATCATTGTGAGACAGTTGTGGACTGGAATTGGACTTATCACTATAGAGATGGCTTACCTGCGAGGTTACCCTTAGAACTGTCTAGTGATAGTACATGTGTTCTTATTTTCAGTTGTTATTTATTGTTATTACTCAGTGAGTTGAAATATACTCACCCCACTCCCTTGCACTTTTTGTGTAGATTCACAGGTTCATGAGGGCAGTTGAGCTATCGCAGCTGCTTCGTTACTATTATCCCGAGGAGACTTCGAGGTAGCTGCCGACGTCCGCAGGACCTGATCTCTTCCTCTTTATCATTTTTGTCGTTTCTATTCTGCCTAGACTTGATTTGTGTAAGATATTTCCATCTGTAGAGGCTCAGACTTGTGACACCGCGATTGGTTGGGCTGTATTTTGTATGTTTCTACTTCCGCACTTAATGTTTTGATATGAAAACAAGCTATTAAGGTTAATTGATCAGTATTAATTAAAACTGGCTGGTAAATTGGATAACATGGTCGGGCTTGCCTAGCAATGTGTTGGGCGACATCACGACCGGGGTTTGGGTCGTGACAATTTTGTCTTCATATTAAGGCTAAGTGTTACATATTTCTTTAATTATTTTTTTATTTCAGGATTGAATTAATTTATTTATCTAAAAATCACGTATAAATTTAACTGTATCATTTTACGAGTAAACAAAAATATAACACAAACCAATGTTATCGTAATTAGACAAAAACAACAAGCAAACTGGAAAAAGACGAAGAAGAAAACAAAGGCGTAGAAGGGAACAACATAAGGCTACATAGATTAATGATTAAGGTAATTAGGAAAAAATTTCGATTTTGGTGTCTCATACAACTGACACTAATTGTATGAGTCGCCTCTTTTATCTAACAGTTTTGTGGACCCAGATTTTTATGGATCCAGAAGTATAAGATTGGAGTCCACAAATTTAAAAGACAAAAAGGAACCTCACGTAACTAATGTAAATTATGTGGGTCATATAATACAATTACTCGATAATTAGGTATAGGTAATAGCAACTCCAACAATATTCTGAAAGTTCTACAATCCAAATTGATTGATGAACATATTTAGTTGCAAACCATGGTAGAATTCGTAACCAAAAAAAAAAAATCAATGTTACTCTTATCGTCAACAATCTGATAAATTTAAGCAAAATTATTACTAATTACTTGTCATTTGAGTGAATTTTATGCCTCCTATCTTAAGCAATAGTTGAACCGGAGAATTCTATAAGTATAGTAAATATCAGGTGTTAATGCGAAAGCTAGTAAAACAACACTTGAATGAATGACAATAAATTAGATAACAGAAGAGAAATATACAAAAGAGACAAACATTTAACGTGGTTCGGTCAATTGACTTACGTTCACGGTGGAGATAAATAATCCACTATATAAAAGATAGTACAAAATATCAGGATAACAACCTCACAAAGAGTCAAACACAAGCCGCACATCAATCCACGATATAAAAGATAGTACAAAATATCGAGATAACAATCTCATAAAGAGTCAAACACTAATGACACACTAACACTTATCACGAAAAGTGCAAGACCTTCAAACCCGAAATAACTATATTGTGGTTGCCGCTAAGTAAGAAGAAATGATCCTCCATTTATAAAAATACAAATCTTTTCTTCCAAAAAAAAGGACAAACCAAATATATGGAATTTATAATTTTCTTTAAAGAAAAGAAAAATCAGTTATGATAAATATATTATCATTTTCTTCAAGACAACTTATAAATTCAAACTTACCGGCGTACTTCTCCCTTTATCCCTCCCATCTTGTGATGTACTAAAAGAATTTCTACAAACAGACAGTTTGAATTATAAAATTTTATTTTGTATAGGTGTAGTGGGTACATAATACAAATCTAAAAAAAAAGTGAGCAAATGCAGAATCTGTCTTGAATTCATATCAGAATAGCGTCAGCCAGTATAATACTCAAGATTTAACGAGACATCGCCTTATAATATCTCGCCACGAAAGGCTAAACCAATGGGCCGAAATATATTGGCACTTGGTAGAGCTCCCCTTATAACAAGTAAGCACCTTGGCAGTTGGTGTAATATATTCTCTTCTTGAGTCACGAATCTCTTTATTCTCCATTTACTATTACTTTATTCCTGGCCGACTTTACGTTGTAAAAGAAATATCACAAGTTCAGAACAGCATTACGTCTGCAATCTCTGAAAACATTAAAATTTAAAAATTATTCGTCTGGAAAACTCTAGTACATACTAGAACATGTAGAAGGTCAATTTTTTTACTAATATAGGAGTAATTTTTTTATATCCCTACTTGTTCTTCGTGCTTGTGGTCCTCTATTAGTTGGTGTTTATCTATATGGTCAAAGTTGGATTTTTTTTTTAATGTTATTAAATTCAATTGTGCTGTTATTATATTCCAACATCGGGCATTGATTATTGTTCAGCTGATTGGGACAAAATATGCAAAATTTTGGGGTCATAATGGGGACACAAGTGGCACTTTAATATGATTTAATCAACCACATTAGGCATTTACGTGCAGGTGGTATCAGAATAAAAATCCAATATTAATCCCGCTGTGAAAGTAATTGGATATTCGTACAATCATGGTTTCCAACATTGCCACGCAGCAAACCCCGGAAACATAAAAATATAAAGATCAACAAATTAATGACTTTTTTAATGCAATTGTTGTTGGCAGTTCAATCACTAACCTTTTGATAGTAACTTTATGCTACTTTTGATACTCAATTCTATATTATTTTAGGAAAACGTCCTAAGTTATGTAAAATTTTGTGGATGTTATAAATAGAGTTTTATTTAAGATAAATGTCTATATTTAGAGAGATAACTTGTAATTAAGAGGGTGTTTGGCTAAGTTTATAAGCTTTTTTTGGCTTATTTATGCGTTTGGTAAAATTAAAAGTACTTATAAGTTAAATGTTAATAAGCCAAAAATAAGCAAAAAGTTATAAGTTGGTCTCCCCCAACTCTTCAAATTTCAGCTTATAAGCACTTTTGGTATGATCAAAATATTTATTATTCTATCCTAAAAATACTTTTTTTTAAAACAAAACTCATCGTATACCCAGTTCTTCAGCTGCTTATTATTAATTTCAGCACTTTTATCCAAACACGTAACTGCTTTTTTTTTTAAATCAACTTCAGCACTTAAAAGTGATTTTCAGCACCTAATGCTTATCAGTTATTCTAAATCAGCTAAGCGAAACGGGCTCTAAGTCACTTTTTGGCCTATAATTACAAGGGTTCTATTTCATGGTAATCACTCCACATCGATAAGAATTCTCCCTCTCTCTATTTTTCTCTCCAATGCTTTTCTTCTCTTTATATTGTTTATAACACGTTATCATCACGAGACTCTAACCAATTGAGTAGAGGCATCTGCTTTGGTCACCAATGTTTGGGATATGTGCACGAGGCTCAACTTTTACATGAGCATAATGACCGTCGATTAATATATGAACTTCCTTCAGGAATAAATTTGGTTTTAAGGTAAGTATTTTACCTTTTTTTCTTTAAATTCTTGAATTCTATAATTTGATTTTAAATACAAGCAAAGACAATAAATTTTGATTATAACCCTAATAGAGTTTGTAATAAATTATAACCATGCGAAATGGTAAAATTTCTATGTCTCACATGATCAAATTCAAGTATGATTGTGGACACAAGAAGTGGAAGCCCGTCCTATTGAATTTGCTTCATTCTCATTCCTTTTATAGAATATTATAGTATGTGATAAGTCTAAAAGAAGATAAAATTATTACCATGAATGTATTAATTAATGTGGACGTGGCATCTTCACTCTATGAAAGTAAAGTTTGTCATCGATTTGACATGATATTTTGTAAGGCACATATATATGATTATGGTCCATTTATGATGTGAATGCGACATAATATGATTTACAAATACATTTTCATTCTTGACATAATATGAATGTGCTAGTGGTAGTAAATATACCACATTCACCTCTAGAAGAAGGTTTTAGATTGTCACAACCCCAAATCCGGTCGTGATGGCGCCCAGCACATTGCTAAGCCAGCCTGACCAATCAATAACAAGAACGGAGCTAGAGGCTCGTTCTATCCCAGTTAAGCATATTAATTCACGAAGCATCAACGATACATATAACGAAAACGGGGAACCAAGTCCCATAATACACCAACTCCCATAGACCGAAGGGTCAAGAGTCATGAGCCTCTACTGAACATAAGTGTATAAAGGTTTACAAGATACCAAGTGCGGAAAGAAAAGTCAATACAGAATCAAAAGACAGTAAGAAGGAATATCGGGTCCTGCGGACTCTGCAGCTACCTCGTATATCCCACAGATGTCGCCTCGCACAGCTACTGGATCACTGCTGAGAGGTACCTGGATCTGCGGTGCAGGGAGTAAAATGAGTACTGCCAGACTCAGTGGTAATAAACAGGGGTAAGACAGCGCAGATAAGAAATCCGCAATAAAGCACTATGTAAAGCTGTAATCAAATACCCTGTCACGGAATCAATATCAACCGTACATGTACCAGCAAGTACCGGCAAAACAGTATAACAGCTAGCAGATGTAGCTAAATACAATGCAGTGCATGATATGACCGCTACGGCGCGTAGCCCGATCCAATTTGGGTACCCGTGCTCACTGTGGGGGTTCAGACTCCGGAGGGGCTCCTATAGCTCAAGCACAATATCACTGCGGCGTGCAACCCGATCCACTACCAGTCAGCTAATATGCAAATACAGCCTCGCAGGCTCAAAAGTAGTTTTGAAAACCTTTTTATCATTTTTCAGTTGGAAAACAGTAATACCAAGTTCCAGAGATTGGAAATAGCATGATAACAGAAATAGCTACGGATTGGTAGTAACTAACATGTCAATATGATAAGACAATGATAACGATCCTCGCGGGATCCGATAACTGGCTCACGGCCCACATGTATACTCAACCGCCCAAGAAGGGGGTTCCTCGGCTCAAGAGTGGCCATTATCACAATATATAATATGCAACCATCCGAGAAGGAGGTTCGACGGCTCGAGAATAGCCTAATATCATAATACATTATCAACAAGTCGGACTAAGCCATAGTCCCCAATCACAATCGACCCCGCACTCACAAGAGAGTACGTGTCTCGCCGCTATACAGCGTCACAAAGTGGTATACCGGGGTTTCGAACCCGCTGGTCATCACCCACATCTATTACTCACCTCAATACGGCGCGACGACTACTCCGCGATGCCCTTGCCACGAGAATCAAGCTCCGCACGCGTAGAATCTGATCAAATACAGTAGAAACACAACAAATTAGGCCAATGGAACGACACCCAATCAAAACAACTCAATTTACATCAAAATTCCCAAAGTTGTCAAAACCCGACTTTCGGTACGCTTCTCGAAAAATCACGAAAGACACATATTCGGAACCCTCATCTCAATACGAGTCTAAGCATATCAATTTTACCAAATTCGGACTCCATTTGCCCTTTCAAAAACCTTGATTTCCTAAAGTTCAAGCCTAGGGTTAAATCTTCCATGAATCACCCCAAATTCCTCCATTTTCATGATATAATTGCATAATATTATCAATATTAATCATAGTTTAAGTCCATAGTTGATTACCCGATGATTTCCCTTGAGTTTCTCTTCAAAATCGCCCAAATCGCCTCTAAAGCCGAGACCCAAATGTGTGAAATGTTTCTGAAATTTTCTAACTTCCGATACACTTAACTCACTGCGATTTTTCGCTTCTGCAGACCATTTTCCGCCCCTGCGGAACCGCTTCTGCGACCAACTGGTCGCTTCTGCGAACCCAGGCCCATTTAGCCAATTCCGCTCCTGCGATCCACGGACCGCCCCTACGAGTCCGCTTCTGCGGATTTTCATCCGCTCCTGCGGTCCTTTCCGCCTCTGTGATCAAGAGTCCGCTCCTGCGGACTCGCCTTCGCGATCAACCATCCGCTTCTGCGGACATCCCCATCACGCCTCAGGACCGCTTCTGCGATCGCCCACTCGCTCCAGTGAAGCCGCCCCTGCGGGCCAGGCTCCGCTTCAGCGGTCTATCCCGCTTCTGCGCCTTCTTGTCCGCTCCTGCAGACTCGCTCCAGCGCTTCCATTTTCGCAGGAGCGAAAACAACAGAACAGACTCAAAACCTGCAATTTTCCACATTTTCTCCCGTTTAACCATCCAAAAACACCCCGAGGCCCCCCGGACCTCATCCAAACACACCAACACATCTTAATACCTTATTCGAACTTGCTCCAATCCTCAAAACACGTCTAACAACATCAAAACCCATAATTCGCATCGAATTCAAGCCTAAATTTCTTAAAATATTCCGAATTACACAATCAATCAAAAACCCGACTAAACAACGTCCGAATGATCTAAAAATTTGCGGACATATCCAAAATCACATAACGAAGCTACTGCAACTGTCGGAATTCCATTCCGACCTCCGGATCAAAATCTCACCTAGCGTTCGGATTTCGCCAAAATTCAACCTTAGCCAATTCAAGCTTATTTCTACATCGGGCCTCCAAATTCAATTCCGATTGCTCCCCTAAGTCACAAATCACCTCCCGGAACTAACCAAATCATTAGAATCCGATTCCGAGCCCTCTAACTAAATAGTCAACTCCGGGTTGACTTTCCTTATTCAAGTTCCCTTCACAAAGGCTATATGCCTCATTTCCAATCCAAATCACTCCTAACTCACCCGATAGACTTTAACACCGATATAAAAGCATAAAACATACAATTTCAACATAACGGGGTGGTAATTCCCGTAACGACGGGCCGGGTCGTCACATTCTCCCCCTCTTAAGCAAACGCTCGACCTCGAGCGGGTCAAGAATCATACCTGAAGTCTCAAACAAGTGAGGATATTTGCTCCGCATCTCCCGCTCGATCTCCCAAGTGGCCTCCTCCACGGGTCGACCTCTCCACTGAACGTTAACTGATGCAATTTCCTTGGACCTTAATTTTCTCACCTGACGACCCAAAATAGCAGTAGGCTCCACATCATAGGATAAATCACCATCAAGCTGAATGGTACTGAAATCTAATACATGAGACGGATCTCCAATGTACTTCGGAGCATAGACACATGGAATACTGGATGAACGCTGGATAAGCTGGGCGACAATGCCAACTCATATGCCACCTCTCCAACTCTCCTAAGTATCTCAAAAGGACCAATGTACCTAGGACTCAACTTTCCTTTCTTCCCAAACCTCATGACACCCTTCATAGGTGAAACCTTCGACAATACTCCTGTCACCAACCATGAAAGACAACTCTCGAACTCTACGGTCCGCATAACTCTTCCGGCGAGACTGTGCTGTGCGAAGCCTCTCCTGGATCAACTTTGCTCTATCCAGAGCATCCTGGACTAACTCGGTCCCTATCAACCTATCCTCACCAGGCTCAAACCATCCCACGGGGGATCTACACCGCCTGCCATACAATGCCTCATACGGGGCCATCTGAATACTCGACTGATAACTGTTGTTGTAGGCAAACTCAGCAAGTGGTAGGAACTCGTCCCACGAACCACCAAAGTCAATCACACATGCTCGCAACATATCCTCCAAGATCTGAATAGTGCGCTCAGACTGTCCGTCTGTCTGGGGGTGAAATGCTGTACTCAACTCAACCCGCGTACCCATCTCTCGCCGAAATGCTCTCCAAAACTGAGAAGTGAACTGAGTACCCCTGTCGGATATGATAGACACTGGGAACTCCATGCAACCGAACAATCTCTCGAATAAAGATCGCTGCCAACCGCTCCGATGAGTAGGTAGTACTAACTGGAATGAAGTGAGCTGACTTGGTCAGTCTATCCACAATCACCCATACAGAATCAAACTTCCTCGCCGTCCGAGGGAGTCCAGTAACAAAGTCTATAGTGATCCTCTCCCATTTCCACTCAGGAATATCAATGCGCTGAAATACACCACCGGGCCTCTGATGCTCGTACTTAACCTGCTGACAGTTGAGGCACCGTGCTACATGTCCGACAATGTCCATTTTCATCTTTCTCCACCAATAGTGTTGCTTCAAATCTTGATACATCTTCGCGGCTCCTGGATGGATAGAATACCGCGAGCTATGGGCCTCCTCCAGAATCAACTCACGAAGGCCATCAACATTGGGCACACATATCCGGCCCTGCATCCTCAATACGCCGTCACTATCAATGGTGACATCTCTAGCATCATCGTGCTGAACTCTGTCCCTAAGGACAGCCAAATGTGGATCATCATACTGGCGCTCACGAATACGATCATATAGAGATGACCGAGATACAACACAAGCCAATACCCGGCTGGGCTCCAAAATATCTAACCTCACTAGCCGATTGGCTAGCACCTGAACATCATAAGCAAATGGCCTCTCCTCAGCTGGAATATATGCCAAGCTCCCCATACTGACCGCCTTCCGGCTCAAAGCATCGGCCACCACATTGGCCTTCCCCGGATGATATAATATAGTAATGTCATAATCCTTCGGCAACTCAAGCCATCTCCGCTGTCTCAAATTAAGGTCTTTCTGTTTGAACAAGTGCTGGAGACTACGATGGTCGGTATACACCTCACAAGACACACCGTACAAATAGTGCCTCCAAATCTTCAATGCATGAACAATGGCGGCTAGCTCCAAATCATGAACATGATAGTTCTTCTCGTGTGGCTTCAACTGCCGAGAAGCATAAGCAATCACCTTACCTTCCTGCATCAACACACAACCTATCCCCACTCTCGAGGCATCACAATAAACGGTATATGAACCCGAAGCTGATGGCAATACTAACACTGGAGTTGTGGTCAAAGCTGTCTTGAGCTTCTGAAAGCTCTCCTCGCACTCATCCGACCACACGAATGGTGCACCCTTCCTGAGTCAATTTAGTCAATGAAGAAGCAATGGATGAAAATCCCTAAACAAACCGGCGATAATATCCCGCCAAGCCAAGAAAACTCCTAACCTCTGTAGCTGAGGACGGTCTAGGCCAACTCTGCACCGCCTCTATCTTCTTCGGATCCACCTGAATACCATCACGAGACACCACATGCCCCAGAAATGCTACGGACTCGAGCCAAAACTCGCACTTGGAGAATTTAGCATATAGCTTCTCCTCCCTCAATCTCTGCAATACAATACTCAAATGTTGTGCATGCTCCTCCTGACTACGGGAGTTGACTAGAATGTCATCAATGAACACAATCACAAATGAATCCAAATAGGGCCTGAACACACTGTTCATTAGATGCATAAATGTTGCTGGGGCGTTGGTCGGCCCAAACGACATCACAAGAAACTCATAATGACCATATCGGGTCCTGAATGCAGTCTTCATAATATCCGAGTCCCTGATCTTCAGCTGATGATAGCCTGAACGAAGATCGATCTTAGAAAACACCCCCGCACCCTGTAACTGATCAAACAAATCATCTATGCGCGGTAGAGGGTACTTGTTCTTCACTGTCACTTTGTTCAATTGCCTATAATCAATACACATCCGCATGGAACCATTTTTCTTTTTAACAAACAACACCGGTGCACCCCACGGGGACACACTAGGGCGGATGAAACCCTTATCCAGAAGCTCCTGAAGCTGCTCTTTCAGTTCTTTCAACTCAGCTGGTGCCATCCGATAAGGAGGAATGGATATGGGCTGAGTGCCCGGCACCAAGTCAATGCCAAAATCAATATCCTTGTCCGGCGGCATGCCCGGCAGGTCTGAGGGAAATACATCTGGAAAGTCCCTCACAACAGGTACAGAATCAATGCTAGGAGACTCAGCTCCCACATCTCTCACAAAAGCCAAGTATGATAAACACCCTTTTTCGACCATCTTCTGAGCTTTTAGGAACGAAATGACACGGCTAGGGACGAAATCGGTCGAACCCCGCCACTCAATCTGAGAAATACCAGGAATGGCCAACGTAACTGTCTTAGCATGACAGTCCAATATAGCATGGTACGGAGACAACCGGTCCATACCCAATATAACATCAAAGTCCACCATCCCCAACAATAACAAATCTGCCTGGGTCTCCAGACCCCCAATAGATATAACACAGGATCTATAGACATGATCCACAACGATCGTATCACCCACGGGGGTGGATACATGAACAGGTAAATCAAGACTACCATGAGTCGCACCCAAATAACGTGCAAAATAAGAGGACACGTAAGAATATGTGGACCCTGGATCTAATAGAACAGAGGCATCTCCGTGACAGACATAAATGATACCTGTAATCACCGCATCGGAGGCAACTACATCACGCCTGTCAGGAAGTGCATAGAACCGTGCCTGGCCTCCACCAGATCTCTCCTCGCCCCTAGGGCGACCACGAGAAGACTGACCTCCACCTCTACTAGACTGAGATGGTGCTGAAGATGAGGGTTGGTCCCTCTGCTGAGTCTTGTCCCTACGGAGTCGAGGGCACTGTCTCCTCGTGTGGCCAAACTCACCACACTCATAACATGCACCTGGTGCTGGAGAAGGGGACTGAAGGGAACCCCTCGCCGCAGAAGAACCCTGGGCTGAAGAAGTAGGTGCTGCACCCTGGGCTGGTAGGGCACTAAGCGATGACTGACCCTGCTGAAACCCCCGTCGACCACGACCATAAGAACCTCCGCTCTGCTCTGGGCGGCCTGAATGAGAATGTCTAGATGAGCGACCTCTACTCTGCTGGGAATGCCCTCTAGATGGAGCACCACTGAAACTGCCAGAACCACGAGGCCTCTTGGCCTCCCGCTCCTCTCTCTCTCGGCGACGATCCGCCTCAATGGAGCATGCCATATCAACAACCTGCTCAAATGATGATGACAAAACTCTCTCTCTGGTCATAAGAATGCGGATAGAGTAGTTGAGGCCATCAATGAACCTCCCGATCCTCTCCCTATCATTAGGGATCATCCATGTGGCATGCCTAGCCAACTGTGTGAATCTGAGCTCATACTGGGTCACAGACATGTCGCCCTGAACCAACCACTCGAACTGGCGACGTAGCTCCTCGCGACGAGACCGAGGTACATATTTCTCTAGAAAGAGAGTAGAGAACTGCTGCCATGTGAGAGGTGCTGCTCCTGCAGGCCTACGCCTCTCAAACTCTTCCCACCAATCAAATGCGGGACCAGTGAACCGAAAGGTAGTAAATGAAACTCCGCTGGACTCAAGAATACCAGCCGTCCGCAACATCCTCCGACACTTGTCCAAGAAACCCTGGGCATCCTCGCCCTCGACGCCACTGAAATGGGGTGGGCTGAAGTCTACCAAATCTCTCGAATCGATGCTTGCTCGTCATCGGGCATAACTCTGAACCATATGCTCGGAGGCCGGAGCCGGGGCGGTCGGAGGAATAACGGGTGCAACCACCGAGCGAGGGCCCGCCTGCGGCGTGCGGAGTCCACGAACAACCGGGTCGGTGTGCGCGAGCTGCGGCGGTCCGCCGACCACCCCCGGCCGAGATGTCGCTACGGTAGCGGTAGCCGAAACTACCGGAGCCAAACCGGAACACACCGATAATATACGTGCGAGAGTCTCCCGAAGACCGGGAATAGCAATAGATACGGTCTGGCCCTCTGAACTGGGGCCGCCGGAGCATCAACCACCGGGGGCGGCTCCTGAACTGGTACAACGGCGGGTCGGCTGGCACTGCCTCGGCCGCCCTACCTCTACCTCTAGCACGACCGCGCCCACGGCCTCTCACCGGTGGCGATGGAGGTCGTCCACCTCGTCCTAATGCTCGCGTTCTCGCCATCCGCGAGAGAATAGAATATAGAAGTTCGGTTCTCGGAACAACAAGATCGCACGACGGAGTTCAAGAAATGTGAAGTTTTCCTAAAGGTTGGCGACCTCCCGAGGATAAGTACGGGCGTCCCCGTGCCGATCCACAAGACTGCTACTAACCGGCTCACGACTCGCGAGGCCTAGTAAACCTGAGGCTCCGATACCAACTTGTCACGACCCCAAAACCTACGGGCCAATTTCCGCCCCGAGGAGCCGACGCTCGCGACCATTTGGTCGCTCTACGAACTCGAGGCCTATTTGGCCAATTCCGCTCTCTGCGATCCATGGACCGCCCCTACGCGTCCGCCTCTGCGGAGAATTCTTTCGCTCCCGCGGGGTTTCCCGCTCGCGACTAGGCTTCCTCCTGCGGACTCGCCTCAGCGGCTACCCTTCCGCTTCGCGGTCCTTCGCCTCGTGGCCCTGGGCGCCGTCTGCGGCTCACCTTCCGCACCGGCGGTTCCGCCCCTACGGGCCCGGCTCCGCTTCCGCGATCAACGGTGCTTCTGCGCTCCAGTATCCGCTCCCGCGGACTCGCTCCTGCGCCCCCGTTTCCGCGGGAGCGAAAACAACGAACCAGAACCCCAAACCCGCAATTTTCCACATTTTCTCCCGTTTAACCATCCGATAACAACCCGAGGCCCCGGGACCTCATCCAAACACACCAACACATCTTAATACCTTATTCGAACTTGCTCCAATCCTCAAAACACCTCTAACAACATCAAAACCCATAATTCGCATCGAATTCAAGCCTAAATTTCTTAAAACATTCCGAATTACACAATCAATCAAAAACCCGACTAAACAACGTCCGAATGATCTAAAAATTTGCGAACATATCCAAAATCACATAACGAAGCTACTGCAACTGTCGGAATTCCATTCCGACCCCCGGATCAAAATCTCACCTACCGTTCGGATTTCGCCAAAATTCAACCTTAGCCGATTCAAGCCTATTTCTACACCGGGCCTCCAAATTCAATTCCGATTGCTCCCCTAAGTCACAAATCACCTCCCGGAACTAACCGAATCATCAGAATCTGATTCTGAGCCCTCTAACTAAATAGACAACTCCGGGTTGACTTTCCTTATTCAAGTTTCCTTCACAAAGGCTATATGCCTCATTTCCAATCCAAATCACTCCTAACTCACTCGATAGACTTTAACACTGATATAAAAGCATAAAACATACAATTTCAACATAACGGGGTGGTAATTCCCGTGACGACGGGCCGGGTCGTCACATAGATGAAATAAGGAAATAATGTCATTATAATGGTCATTGGTCACATGCCTTTTGTATGCCAAAATATTTTGGCAATGAGATTATTAAAGGATAACATCAATGCAAGAACAGATCTTGCATATAATTTTGTCAATGACCATATGTAACCACCCGATCGGTCATTTTGAGCATTTTGCATCCCGTTCAACTATTTGAAGCCTTGAGCAACATCGTATTATGTATCAAGACTTGTGTAAATTGTCGGTTTGTATTTTCAGGTTATTCAGAATTGATTTGGTGGAATGAATTTCATTGTTGAAGCTTTAAGTTGGGAGAGTTGACTAAGTTTGAATTTTGTGAATTTGACCCTGGAATGGAGTTTTGATGGTTCCCTTAGGTTTGGATGATGATTTTGAACTCAGACATATGCCCGTATTTGCATTTGTATATTTCTAGAAGGACTCGACAAAAATTGGCGAAAATTAAAAATTTGAAGATTTGAAAAGTTTATAAGTTTGGCCGAGAGTTGACTTTAATAATATCGAATTCGGATTGTGATTCCAAAAATAAAAATAACTTTGTTTTGTCATTTGGGACTTGTGTGTAAAACTTGGGTCCATTCCAGGTTAATTTGCTATGTTTCAGCATGAGTTATTGAAGTTGAAAACTTCATTAAGTTTGAATTAAGGTGCAATTCGTCGTTTCGATATTGTTATGTGTTATTTGAGGCTTCGAGTATCTCTGTTGTGTTTTGAGACTTGTTGATATGTTCAAATGGGGTCCTGAGGGGCTCTGGCGTGTTTCAGATTGATTTCAGTCTATTTTTCCTTAATTTTTCACTATTGTGTTCTGCTGATGTCTGGTGTCATTTTTCTTCATCGCGATCGCAGACTAAGAGGTGCGATCGTGTAAGGGAAATTGGAGCAAAGTGATTCTTCTTCTACGTGTTCACGAGTGATTATCCGTGTTCACATATATTGTGGCAGCTTAAGCATCACGTCCACATTGTTGAGCATGCATTCACATAGTGTTTGGGACTGAGCTGGGGCAATGTTGGTCATCTCTTCACATTTGCGAGGTTTCTTCCGCGAACACGTAGTTCTGTCAGCTATGTATACTGCGATCGCGAGCTTACTTAGACGATCACGTAAGGCATTTTCCAGGAGGATTGTTTTATTCTTCGGGATCGCTACAGTGCTTCCGCGATTGCGATGCATTAATTTGCCCAGTGATAATAAAGTACTCTATTTAAGAGGTTTCGGTCATTTTCGTATTTTTGGAGCTATGGAACTCTGATTGAGACGATTCTCGAAGAAATGTTCGCCATGTGGAATATGTTTCGATTCATTCGGAGGTCAGTACGTGCGAGGTAGCATTTTTTTAGCATCGTTCAGCTTGCTTAGTATTGTATTTGGCTTGTTCGAGGTAAGTACCTATAATGACCCGACTGATTGTTTTACTTTTTAGAACCCCGTCCCCCGAAATAAAATATTTGGCGCTTGACTTAACGAATTTATAACATGTGGGGATGGTTGGTTCGGGATTTTGAAGAGTTTTAATGATAAATAGTACACTTGATTCCCTAAGAATTTCTTAAAAGGCTAAGTTTGACTTTGGTCAATATTTCTGGTAAACGGACCTGGACTTGTGTTTTGACGGCCTCGAAGGATCCATAGAAAAATATGGGATCTGGCGTATGCCTGGAATCAAATTTTGAGGTCCCTAGTCCGAGTAACGATTTTTTTGCTAGAAATTTTTAAAACTGAAATTTTAAGGATTTAATGAAATCCGATAACGCTTGATCATATTGGTATCAGGCCCGTGTATTGATTCTGGAGCCCGTTACATGTCAAAATAACATTTAAGACTTGCCCATAAAATTTAGTGTTGATCCGAGTAGTTTAAGTACACTTCGGCACGTTAGAAGTGAATTAAGAACTTGAAGTTCATAATTTTATTCAATTGATTTTAAGGGGCGATTCTTAGATTTAGTGTTGTTTTAGGCGTTCCGAAGGTTCGAGCAAGTCCATTTCATGATTTCAAACTTGTCAGTATATTCGGGGTGGGGACCGAGAGCCCCGAGCGTCAATCAGACGAGGCTCGAGTGAAGTTGAAAATTTTGGGAAGAGTTGAAGCTTCAGGATGCTATCATAACTACACCTGCGGTTGGTCAGCCAAAGGTGCGAGATCGTAGAAGCGGTCGTCCTCTCGCAGATACGGCAAAGGCAGGCCAAGCCAAAGCCACATACCCGTCTTCTTAGTCGCAGAAGCGGCTTCAAAACCACAGAAGCTCCTAACTCGCTTGGCCAATTTCGCAGATGCGTCTTTCCTCTCGCAGAAGCAGAACTGCAGATGTGGTCCCCTGACCGCATATGCAAAAATCACTGAAGCAGTGAGCTTCATTTAATACGAGCTCTAAGCTAGTTTGTCCATTTTTCACTCACCCATTGGGAAATTGGGATCTTTTGAGAGAAGATTTCCACATAGCATCTTGAGGTAAGTTCATCCTCTTTATTTCTAAGATTAATACTTGAGTTTTGGCTAGATTACACGCAAGGATTAGGAGAATCAAGGGGCTAGAGCAAAACCTAGATTTTACAACGAAATTTGTTAAGGAATGAAGTATATTATTGATACTTAGGTTATAGAGAACAACTTTCTTAGAAAAGTTCCAGAATCTAGGCACGTGGGTCCGGGATCGGATTTTAGGAAACTTGTGTTTAGGATTGGGAAATTACTTTAGTAATTAAAATGCGTACTCTTGAGCTTGTATTGACTAGTTCCTACTTTGTTTAATTGGTTTCGGATTGTGTGGTTCCAAATTAAGGGTTTGCGCCTTTTCTTGATATTGGAAGTACGCTTTGGAGCGAGGTGAGTCTCCTATCTAACATTGTAAGAGGGAATTATCCTCATAGATGTAATAATTGAATAATTTGCCACTAAATGCGGGAACTACACACGCACTTGGTGACGAGATTCCGTGCGTAGTCAGTATTATGCTTAAGTCCGGGTAGACTAGTGTGAGCACGTGATTTTTTTCCTATTTGAATTACTCCCATAATTTCAAAACAAAATAAATCTTTTTTCACTGTTTGCAATTTTATGAATATTCGTGGCATTTTTGTTAATTGTTTGTATTTTTGTCTGTGCATTTTAATTAATAAAAAATATATTAAAAATGTGCATTTGCATCTAGGGTCTAATTTAGCATTTTAGAATTAATTAGTAATTAAATTATTTTATAAAAAGGAAAATTACGAAAAAAATAGTTTAATTTGCACCTTTTGATTTTAACTTTGATTTTGGTTAGTCTTTCTTTAAATTTGTTTGTAATTAGTTGTGATAAATAATATTTAGGTTAATTAGTATTTTTTTCAGGTTAATTTGGTTTTAGAATTTATTTCAATTTTTAATTTAATTTGAAAAAAAGAGAGGAAGAAATTGAAGAGAAATTGAAAGAGAATATAGATTTTTTTTTTGGTAGGAACGATATGCATATTATATATAACAAAATTTACATAGTTTAGAGCTTGGGATGCCTACGTGGCATTTGAATTGCAAGATTAAAACTACAAGAGTAAATCCCTAGTGGAGAATCTATCCTATTGGATAAACTAGGAGACGATAAAAGATAATTACAAACAAGTTTAATAATATTACTACTAATATTACTACTAACATTTCTAATTGCTCTAGTATGGAGTATGCCATGACAGTCTTATTGATATCAAGACATCACAAAACTTAGTGGAGATTGAAAAATTTGGCAATCATCCAATTGTTATTGCGCATCATACTTAGCTAGTATATCTGCAACCATATTCTGCTCATGGTAGACTAGTTGGACAGAGAATTTACCCAAATGCTGAAGTAGTGACCTGCAATCATTAGTAATATTAATATAATTCATGGATGGTGATTGTAACATAGAAATAACATTTTGGGCATCTGTTTCAATAATTAATGGAACAAATCCTCGTTTGATGGCAATCTGCACTCCTTGGAAGAGTGATTTAATTTCTATTTGAGTAGAATCTCCTTGATTGACTGCTGCTGCATATCCTAAGATCCAATTTGAATGATGATCTCGAATAATGCCTCCTACTCCATACATATCCTTATCCGGGTTACAAGAACCATCAATATTTGATTTGTAACATATAAAATCAGGTGGATGCCATTTTATATAAATAGAAATTTTATGTTTCCTCATATTATGTTTAGAATGATTTGTCAAAAAATAGAATTCAGCATTTTTATGTACTAAGGCATTTTTATTTAAAAAATTAGGCTTATGATCATAAATGAATTTATTATGACCAATCCAAATTTCCCATAAAATAAAGGGAATAATAGTTCTCGCAGGAATATCATAGGGTAGTTTCAGATTTGTTAAATGAGTAAACTGGTATAACCAATGCATAATTTCTTCATTAGAAGAAGTTATAGGAATCAAATAAGATTTTATCTTAAAAGACTCCCAGAAACGTTTAACACAAGGGCAATAAAGAAATATATGCATTATTGTTTCAATATTTTGGTGACATTGAACACAAATATTTGAAGTAATAACTCCTATATGATTGAGATACTATGCAGTAGGTAATCTATTATGACAAATAAGCCAAAGGAAAAAAGCTATCTTCGGAGGGATAGGAAGTTTCCAAATCCGCTAACAAAAATTTCGAAGATTAAAGTTATGCCTTATCCAAGGATCCGCCCAAAATTTAACATGATGACCTGTCACAATATTCCATTTATAACCTAGTCTACAATAACTCCAACCCTTAATAATATTTTTCCAAATTGTAGAGCAATTACGTCGTGGTAATGAACCAAGTCTTAAATAATTTTTCAGAAGAACTTGAGCCCAAAGATCATTAGGATGCTGAAACAGTCTCCAAGCAAGACTTGCATGAATAGACTTATTCTTAAGAATTAAACTTTGAATAGCTAATCCTCCTACGTCAAAAATGAATGAATAGAAATTGGGATAAGTTTGATGGGCCATTCTTAATTAAAACTCGTTAGGCCCAAAATATTTGGCTCAAAACCCATCTGATTGGCCCAAGATCCATGGTTTTACCCCTCCAGTTCTTTTTATCAAAATGACGTCATGTGGAATTATAGATCAGGCCCATTAATTTCTTTCAATCCAACAGCCAAAGAACCCCCCTCCCCCCCGCCCCCGTAGTTTGATATAATTTTCCAAACAACCTCATACTGTGACGACCCAAAGGGTCATCACCTGTTTCCTCATTTGTTTCGTACTTCTGAGGCCTTAAAAACCTTATTTTCTATCGCCTTAATTTGCGTTCGCAGTCCGGGCACGTAACCGGAAAGCTTTTCATTTGAAATATGTGAATCATGTGAAACATTTGAAGAATTTTGATATTAACATAATTATAGTTGACTTTTGTCAATATTTTTGGTAAATGGACCCAGACCCGGGATTGGATGGTCCCGGAAGGTCCGTAGAAAAATATGGGACTCGGGCATATTCCCGAAGTCGAAAAATGAGGTCTAGAACCTAAGTAAAAGAATTTTTGTGTTAAATTGTTTTTCTGAAATTATTAAGGAAAATGGAAATGAAAATTGATTAAAAGACGTGTTTGTATATTATTTAAAAGACGTGTTTGCACTTAAACGTCCTTAAACACAGAAATCATTAAAAGACGTGTTTGCAAGACGTGTTTGCACTTAAACGTCTTATATATTGTTTAAGCACAGAAATCATTAAAAGACGTGTTTGCAAGACGTGTTTTCCATTATTAAGGAAAATGGAAATGAAAATTGATTAAAAGACGTGTTTTCACTTAAACGTCTTATATATTGTTTAAGTGCTTTCTATGAAGTTTGGCCGAAATCGGACATCGTTTGACGTGTTTCAGACTATAAGTTCCAAGTTTGAAAGTTTATGAAGTTTAGAAGAAAAATCATGAATTTTGAGGCATGATTATATGTAAATGATGTTATTTTGGCGATTTGATCGCGCGAGTAAGTCCGTAGGATGTTTTTGAGGTTGTGTCCATATTTGGTTTGGAGCACCGCGGACTCGGGTGAGTTTTGGATAGGTCGCGAGTTGCATTTTTTGCATTTTTAAAAAGTTGGTATTTCTCATCTGGTATCTTCACATTTGTGAAGGAACTCTCGCAAATGCGAGCTTCGCCAATGCCAAGTCTCCATCGCAAATGCGAAAAGGGGAGACCTGGCTTGGGATCGCAAATGCAAAATTGACTCGCAAATGCGAAGGAGGCCTGATCGCAAATGCGACCGTCCATTCGCAAATGCGATGCCCGGAAAATAGGCCAGTGTTCACAAATGCTAACTTGGCTTCGCATTTCCCAAGTTATCAGACATGGGTTCGCAATTGCAAACCCTAGTCGCAATTCCCACATCGGAGGCCCAGCAAATTTTATACTTAGTCGAATTTTTATAACTTTTTACCATTCTTTCAAAACCCAAACACCATAGGTGATTTTTCAGGACCAAACTTCATCTCAAATCACTTGTAAGTTGATTTTTACTCAATTCTTTTAATTTTTAACATCATTAAACATATTTCCACTTGAATTCAAGGATTTCATGGGTGAAATTGGGGTTTTGGGTAGAACTTGGGTTTTCTATAAATTGGGGAGTTGGACCTCGATTTAAGGTTTGATTCAAAACAAATTATATATTTAAACTCGTGGGGGAATTGGTAACCGGATTTTTGTTCGAACATCGAGTTTTGACCATGTGGACCTGGGGGCGTTTTGGGAATTTTTGAGTAAAACTTGGGAAAACCATTTTTATGCATTCACATTGATTCATATAGAGTTTATTAAAGTAATTGAATAATTTGTGAATAGATTCGAGCGAATTAAAGGTGGAACCGCGAGGTAAAACAATAGTTGAGGATTAAGTGGATTTCAAGGCTTTGAGGTAAGTGTTTGGTCTAACCCAAGCTTGAGGAAATACGAGTTAAGTCTTGTTGCTAATTGCTATGTGATCGAGTATGATGTATAGGCATGGTGACGAGTATCTAGCATGACTGTGAGTCTTTTTAATATGATTATCATGACTTGGTTGTGAACTCTACAATTATTGGAGGATTTCTTAATGTTGTGAATAACGTGTGATTGGTAAAATGATTAATTGATTCTTGGGAGCATTGGCTTGAATTGTTATACGAATATTGAAGGCATACGAAATGGCTTGATCATTTGGAGCGTTGGTTCAAAATAGAAGAGTGAATTATAAGATAAGGAAAAGTAAGAAAGCGTTGTAAATTATTCCCTTGCCAGGATGTTTGGTTGAACTTGTTGGATTCTTTCCCTTACCGGGATGTTTGTCAAATAATTGATTATTGTTATGTCTTTTAATTGTGACTGTTGTTTGGGGAATCAATCTGTTAAATGGCATTGAGGAGCGGGTTGCACGCTGCAATAATAATATTGAGGATCGGGTTGCATGCTGTAACAATAATATGTGAGGATTGGGTTGCGCGCTGCAATAATAAATTATAATAAATAATATGGGTTGGGTTGCATACTGCAACATTGATAATTTTGGAGCGGGTTGCCTGTTACTCTGGACTAATGTAATATTGTATCCCTCATAGCATGTTTCCCCTCCCATGATGTTAGATGCTTGGTATTTCGTTTCCGTTGTATATTTATAACTGCGCATGTTTATGTGGTGTCCAGTCTAGCCTCATCACTACTTCGCCGGGGTTAGGCTAGACACTTACCAGCACATGGGATTGGTTGTGTTGATACTACACTTCTATGCATTTTTGCACAGGTCCAGGTTTCGAGGAGCAGCATCAGTAGTAGTTCGGGAGTAGATTTTCTGATTTACGAGACTGGGGTAGCCTTGTAGGCATCCGCAGGCACGACGTCTCTTCTTGTGCTTTCATGTTCATTGTTGCCTCATTGTTTCGAGATAGACAGTTGTTATATTTCTTTTAGACCTTTGTATTTAGTTTATTCTTAGTGGTTCATGAGTATGTGACACCAAATCTTGGATAGAGGATATTGCTGATTACTCCGTATTTATTTCAGACTTATAAATTAGACCTTCTGCAGTTATTATTGTTATTATTATTGATGCAATAAATTGTCAACGGAATGTTTTTTATTAATGAAAATGGTAGGTAAGTTGGCTTGCGTAGCTACCACGAGTAGGCGCCATCATGATCCCGATAGAAGGAAATACAAGTCGTGATAAGTTGGTATCAGAGCACTAGGTTACATAGGTCTTACAACTCACAGAAAAACTTAGTAGAGTCTGAGGGTAGGTACGGAGACGTCTGTACTTGTTCCCCAGAGTCTATTGAGTTTGGTAAAATTTCTCATTTGTTCTTTCTTGTCTTGCGTTGGTTCCTCAAAAGCTTATTGAATATCTACTTTGTTCTTTCACAAATGGTGAGAACACGCGCTTTCTCATCCATCGATCAGCAGTCCGAGCCCCAAGCAGCTCGCGCTAGGGGTAGATGACGCTAGGGGTTGAGGTAGGGGCAGAGCCCAGCCACCAATAGCAACACCAGTGGCAAATGCTTATGTTGACCTTGGCGAGGAGGTTCCGGCCCCAGCTAAGACAGTTTCGGCGGGCCCAGTTCCGGTCCCAAGGGGTTTATTTCTACCCTTGTTCTTCAGGACGCCTTGGTCCGGTTAGTTGGCATTATGGAGAGTGTCACCCGAGCATGATTGCTTCCTGCAGCACCAGCCACTCCCCAGGCTGGAGGAAGAGCCCAGACTCCTGCTGCACGTACTTTGGAGCAGGTCGCTTCCCAGACTCATATTCCGCCAGTTCATATAGTTGCGGCAGTTCAGCCGGGGGGAGTTGCACAGACTAGTGATATAGCAGCTATGTTCGCAGATGCTTTGTGGAGACTGGACAGGTTCACCAAGTTCTTCACTTCTACATTCAGCGGAGCTTTTTTTGAGGACCCCCAGTATTTCATATACAGCTGCCAAGAAGTTCTTCGGAACATAGGCATTGTGGAGTCCAATGGAGTTGATTTTGAGGCTTTTCGTTTATCGGGATCTGCCAAGACTTGGTAGAAGGTCGCCGCCTTTGACTTGGGATCAGTTCTCGGAGTTGTTTTTAGAGAAGTTCCTTCCCGTCACTCAGGTTAATTCGGTGGTGCCTCATCTATAAGCAGGGATTCTTATGATAGGGTCCAGTCTTCCAGGCCTTTTCAGTCAGCCGTCCAGGCTTCACACGGTGTTTAAGGTGATCGTGGCTTTCATGGGCAACATTCGGATCAGCAGCCCATCAGTGCACTACCTCTTTAGAGTGTTCATGGAGGTCATTCGGGCCGTCAGGGCCAGTCTTATCGTATAGAGGGATGTTTTGAGTGTGGTGAGTATGGTCATATCAGGAGAGCTTGCCCGAGATTGAGGGGTACACAGTCGTAGTAGCAGGGTCCTCGCCCCATGATTCAAGCACCAGTAGACCTATAGCCTGCCGAGCCAGCTAGGGGCGGGGTAGGGATTATAGAGGTGGAGGTCGAGACTGTAAAGGTGGAGGCCATACTGCCAGAGGTAGAGGTCAGTCGGTAGATGATCGTCCAAGAGACATGGTTCAGGGAGATGGGGCTGAACCCTGATTTTATGCTTTGCCAGCCAAGCCAGAGGCGGAGGCGTCAGATGCTGCGATTACATGTACTATTCTAGTTTGCGATAGAGATGCTTCCCTACTATTTGACCCTGGGTCTACATATTTATACGTGTCTTCCTATTTTGCACCCTGCTTGGCTATGTCTAGTTATGTCTTGGACATTTCTGTCTATGTGTCTACGCCAGTGGGTGACTCCATAGTAGTCGACCGAGTGCATCGTTCCTACGTGGTTGTGTTTGAGGGTCTTGAGACACGTGTTGATTTATTACTTTTAGATATGGTGGATTTTGATGTTATATTAGGGATGGATTGTTTGTCCCCGTATCATGCTATTCTAGATTGTCACGCCAAGACTGTGACCTTGGCTTTGCCAGAATTACTCGGACTAGAGTGGAAAGGGACCCATGTCACGCCACCCACAGTGATATTTCATACGTTAAGGCTCGACGCATGGTCGAGAAGGGTTGTTTAGATTATTTGGCGCATGTTCGCGACTCCAGTGCAGAGGTTTCTTCTATTGACTCTGTTCCTATTATACGGGCGTTCATCGAGGTTTTTCCTTCAGACCTGTTGGGTATGCCGCCTGATAGGGATATTGATTTCTGTATTGATCTGGCTCCGAGCACGCAACCCATTTCTATTCCGCCATATCGCATGGCCCTGCCAGAGTTAAATGAGTTAAAGGACCAGTTGCAGGATTTACTAGATAAGGGCTTTATCAGGCCTAGTGTTTCTCTTTGGGATGCTCTAGTGTTATTTGTGAAGAAGAAGGATGGTTCGATGCAGATGTGTATTGATTACCGGCAATTGAACAAAGTGACGATAAAGAATAAGTATCCATTGTCGAGGATTGATGGTTTGTTTGACCAGCTCCAGGGAGAAAGGGTGTTCTGAAAGATAGACTTGAGATCTGGCTAACATCAGTTAAATATTAGGATGTTTGATGTCTCTAAAACAGCATTCCACACTCGGTATGGGCACTATGAGTTTTTAGTCATGTCATTTGGGTTGACCAATGCCCCAGTAGCATTTATGGAGTTGATGAACCGAGTGTTCAGGCCTTATCTAGACTTGTTCTGATAGTCTTTATATATGATATTCTGGTGTACTCCCGCAGCCAGGAAGAGCACGAGCAGCCCTTCAGAGTGGTTCTTCAGACTCTGAAGGATAGTCAGCTATATGCTAAGTTTTCAAAATGCTAGTTCTGGTTGAGTTCGGTCGCATTTCTGGGTCATATTGTATCAGCAGAGTGTATTTAGGTAGACCCGAAGAAGATTAAGGCAGTCAAGAATTAGCCTCGACCAGCTTCAGTGATCGAGATCCGGTGTTTCTTGGGGTTAGCGGGTTTGTACCGTTGATTTGTAGAGGGGTTTTCTTCTATTGCAGCCCCGATATACTTTTACTTAGTTAAGCTTATAAGCATATCAAAACTGACGTATAACTATTTTTTGATTATATGCATGTATTTGGTAAACACTTAAAATATTTATATGTTTATTTATAATTATAATTGGCCAAAAGTCAAAATCGGTCACACCCACCTTATAGCTTATAAAAACTTTTAGTTTGACTAAAATCGATATATTTTTACGAATAAATCAATTATTATTATACACTTCTATCCAAACATCTAATCATTTATTCGTAAAATCGGGTTTTACACTTAAAAATATTTTTTTGCACTAAAACTAATTAGCTATTTATAAGCATCTCAACCTTCTTTTGTTGAAGATATTTATTTAACAGGTTATATTCTCTACTTTATGACTTAAAGTTTCTTCGTCTACAAAAGATATCTAATATGAACACCTTATCATACCTTTTTATTGCAAGAATGGATAAACAACATTTTGGAATAAGATTCGGAATTATTACCTTTCGAAAGAATTAGCTGACTATGTAATCTTTAATTTCGACGGAATTTATTTTAGAAGAAAATAGAGTTCTTATTTTTCGGATTAAAAAGGTAACAAATTTTAAGAAAATGAGAGTGGCAACCATAAGATAACAAAAAACTATTTGCGTGGATAATGCTTTACATCACCTACGCCACTATCATGGAGTATTTAATTATTAAATTTGAAAGTTGGTTTTTATGGAATAGGTCTTCAATAATTTGCAAACCTTTATACTAAGACTTTCCTAGAGTGTCTCAATTAGTTAAAATTTATATTATAAAATAATAAAATGGCAATCCTAAATAGTAGAGAATTAATTAAATTATGCTTCTTAAATATAATGAAAATAATCAAATGACTAATTCGTGCAGTGTGAACCATATTTAAAAGGGTAGAAAAAATAAATAATATCTTGATAAGGGCCTTTGTGCTTTTAATATAGTACTTATCTTAGGGTCCACACTTCGCGCGTGTACCTATATCGATGAGTATATAACTTTGACAAATTACGTTTATATTATTAAATAAATATTTAAATAACAAAGTAAAAATTTTAAAAAGTTAAATTCCTGAAAAATGGTGAATGCTAACTAACTAGTTCAATAAAAGAAATCATGTCGCCCAAAAGTTCTTTGATGCCATATTATGATTGCTAAAAGTTTTGTGACAAAGTCTTGTGAAACTTGTTTATTTCCATGATCAAATACTGAAAACAAAAATCTAACAAAAAATATTACTTTTATCACTTATGGATTTGTCAAATTACACTAAGTGAGAAATCGAATCTTGTTGTCTTTTAGAGATTTGCGTATGAAGCGGTTGGAAATATTTTCTAGAATAAATAGCTATCGCATAATTAAAACTCTAAAAATGAGTAACATTTAATTAATAATTTATAACAAATAACTTCATATATAAATATACGGAGTTATTATTTATTGGATTAATACAAAAAAATTAATTTATAATTAATGACAATTCATTTAGAAATATTTATACTCTACTATTTTATCCTTATTGCTTCAAATTTGTATTTTACCAATTTGACCCATAATATCATAATCTAACCCATTTTGCTCTATTTTCTTATTTCTTCACCGCAATGCTTTCTGATGGAACTAAATTTATGTATTGTCAGAGTTTTGTTAACTGTTTTTTTTTTTTTGGTCCAAAGAAAATTTTTATTTCAACCATTTTTGTCAATTTATATTATTTGGATTCTAGAACAGATCTCATAAGTACAACCAAATAAATAAATAAAAACTATACAACTAATGTTGTTTAACAAAATCATAACACTATATAGATTCTTTCGGTCCTATGAGTCATGAACAACAGTTATAGTAACTGTTGAACGCCTTCAAAACAGGTAACCATTTAAATTTCTTCTGTCCAGAGTTTTGTTAACGCAATTGAATTCATTTACTAATTGTTTGAGAAATTAACTTAAATAGTCATTCATCCAAAAAAAATCCGAAAAATATATAATATAATATCTATAGTGTGCAATAAATGATTATTGGCTAGCGAATATTTTAACCGTCCGGTTAAATATGTAATTGTTTTGTTAGTGTTTCAAAGACTTAATTATTTATTCTTAATATAAAAGGAAATACGTATCTTTGGTTGATTCAAATTATTAATATTAATTTATTCTGACTTAATTATTCATTCTCAACATTAAAGTAAATGAATCTATTTGCTCATTCAAATTATCAATATTATTTATCCTATGTTTTAAATATTTACCTAAAATTACTGTTTTATTCACTAAAAATTCTATTTTATAATAACGGTAAAAGAATATTTGACATTTTACTTTTGGGTCTTTTAAATAAAATTTTAATTGACTTTAAAATAGGCATTCTACATATTCAAATAAAGGCTTGATTGTTAAAAATCTCTTTAAAATCTTTCATTACTAAGTATTCAGATAAGACTTTCTAACGGGTAATAATTTCGTCGATTAAATTAGTTTTTAAATCCTTTCTAAAATTCTTATTTTAAAGAGTTAAGTTGTTTGGAAAAACTTTTAAGGTGAAAATATTCATTTTTTGGGTAAGTAGCAGAAGCTGAAAAATTATTTAGAATCTCGCCCAAGCACAAATTTTTGATTTAATATTGGTAAAATTATGTTTTAAATTTATTGGTCAAACACATACTACTAACCTCGGAAAGTACATTTCTAAAGAAAGCACCGACAAAAAACATCTATCTATATATTATTAAAAGGAGAGGATAAAACCCTCTCCTTAAGCCAAGTGGAAGCATAAATAAAAGCCACATGGTATATTTAGTTACTAATTAGTTTTTTAGTTAATAATTAGTTATTAGTTATTATAATTAATTATGATGTATCAATATTAATTAATTAAAATAAACAAACTAATATATATATTAAAATAATAAACAAATTTATATATATCTCATAATTAATTATAATAAAAAATCGAAAATTAATCATAATTAATTATATATATATATTACTTGATATGCATAATTTATATATATATATATATATATATATATATATATATATATATATATATATATATATATATATATATATATATATATTAGTTTGTTTATTTTAATTAATTAATATTGATACATCATAATTAATTATAATAACTAATAACTAATTATTAACTAAAAAACTAAAATAACTACACATTCAATTTGGGAGGGAGTAGTTTCAAGTTGGAGTGTTAAAATTATTTAAAAAAAAATTTAACTATAATAAAAAACGAAAAAAGAAGAAGAAAAACTATCCATTCAAATCGGCTAGTAGTTTCAAGTTGGAGTTTTAAAATAAAAAATAAAATTAAAAAAATAAAAATTAACATTTCAAATTGGGGGGTAGTTTCAAGTTGGAGTTTATAATTATTTTAAAATAAAATAAAAAACAAAAATAAAGCAATAAAAACTATTGTGTGGAGTAGTTTCTTTCTAATATTCTATATTCTATACATTTTCTATATATTAAAAGGAGAGAATAAAACCTTATCCTTACGCCAAGTGATAGCCTAGAAAAAAATCTTATGGAATAATTAGTTAATAACAAAGAAAATATTTATTAAAAATTAACAAAGAAATTAACTACTAAAATATGGGAGAGAGTTGGTTTAGGTTAGTTTTTCTTTATTTTATTTTTTAAAATCATTTTCTTTTTAATTTTTTTAAATAAAAAGTATATCTATTCATTAAAATTCAAATAATATTTTTGAGAAAAATATAATAAAATTTAAAATAAAAAATAAATATTTTCAAGAGTAATAAAATGTATATCGTCTATCATATTACAGAAAAATAGCAGACAAAAATATTCAACAGGTAATATGCTAATAACATACATATATATTATTAAAAGCCAAAGAAAAAGGCACCATATTAATACAAGTGGTAGCCTAGATAAAAGCCACATGATATAATTAGTTAATAGCAAAAAATTATTTATTAAAAATTAAACAAAAAAATTAACTATCAAATATCGGTGAGGGTTGGGTATATCGTATTGACAAATAAAATGACAACTGAAATTTAGTAAAGCAATACGGTCTAATAGTATCAAACAAAAATGATTATAATTTAATTTTATCTTTTTAATATTGACCGCGCACCGCGCGGGTACGACTGCTAGTTTCTAATAAAATAGACATCTATTTTGTATCCTTCGAAATCTGCGTTAGATAAAATAACAATTCTAGATAATTTATTAGGATTTTAGATATTTGTCTAAATATAATAGCACAAGCACGTAAGATACAACGTTTGAGAGAGAGAAAATAGGAGCAACAACTTAATTAGACTTGTAATTAATACCTAAAATTTTCGTGATTGTTATAAATAGAGTTCTCTTTACGATGAATGTCTATCTTGTAGAGAGATTCTAGTATTTCTTATTTGGTGGCTAAGTCACTCTTTCCATATAAATAGATAGTTCTATTCAATTGTAATTCATCCCAATATTCAATAAGAATTCTCTCTCTTTTTCTCTGTAATATTGCTCTTGTTCTTTTATTATTTTATAACACATTACCAGCACGAGACTCTAACCACTTTAGTAGAAGCTTTGTGATTGAGCATAATGATTGTCACTTATTTCATGAAGTTCCTTCATGATTAAATTTTGGATTTAAGGTAAGTATTTTACTTAATTTTTCAATTTTAAATTCTTGAAATTCTATAATTTGATTTTATATACAAACAAAGACGATAAATTTTGTTTACAACTCTAATGGAGTTTGAAAGAAATTATAACCACCAAAAGTGGTAAAATTTCTATGCCTTGCCATGATTAAATTCATGTATGATTGTGGACAAAAAAAAAACGTCCCATTGAATTTGCTTCATTCTCATTTTCTTAAGAGAATGTGATAGCAGTATGTAATACGTCTCAAAGAAGACAAATTAATTACCATGAATAATCAATGGATGTGGACGCCGCAATAGACGAAATTATATCGTCATCATAGTGGTAATGAGAACAATAAGTATTCTCAAAATAATAATTCACTATGTGAAAGTAATATTTGTCATCGATTTGACATGAGATTTTGTAAAGCACATATAGATGAATATGGTCCATTCATGATTTGAATGTGACAACATGTGATTTATGAATACATATTCATTATTCAAAGAATATGAACATGCTAGTGGTAGTGAATATATCACACTCACCTCTAGAAGAAGGTTTGAGATATATAATAAAATAATATCATTATTATGGCATGGATGGTCATTGGTCACGTACCTATAGTACGCCAAAAATATTTTACCATTGTGATTATTATAAAAACAACGGTAATGCAAGAAACAGATCTTGCATATAATTTTGACCATACATATAATGGTATAGCTTTCTCTTTAATATAGATATTCACCACATGGAGTTGAAGAATTTATGGTAGTAACAATTAATTGAGAGCTCTGGAAGAGCCAATTATTACTATTTTGGAGAAACACAATTGATTACCAATAAGATATTGTGTTGTAGTAAGTCTCAAAGAAACTTATTCAGTTTCCAGAGTATACGCGAAAGCGGTTGATTATATTGAGACTATAAATATAGGAAAGATTTAATACCTTCTATTACTACAACTTGTAGCGGGATAATATGTATTTGAAAATTACCCGCTTTATTCTTCAGTTTGTACCATACAAATAAAAGAATACCATACTAAAGTGGATATTTATTGATATAAAATCTCATATCATAATAACCTTGGAGTTTATTGATAATTGCACGTCAAGGTGTAAAGCTAAAGTTTATCAACATTGATAATTTATTCAGTTGGTATAATTGGTTTAGCCATATCAATTTAAGTATGATATGCAAAAATAATAGAGAATTTACATGGGTAAATATTAAAGAACTAGAAAGTTCTTTACGCATTCTCTTATATTGCTTGTTCTCATTAATTAATTAACCAACTAAAGTTGGGATTGAATCTCATGAATGCTTAAAATATCAAAGGTGAATATGAGCTCATTCACCTGCCATGTATATCACATAAGATGCATCTATGAGATGGTTGCATGTGCGATTATTATTAACCCACAACATGGTGTTTGCGAGGTAACTTGCTCAATAATTAATTTAGTGCATATTCCAGATTTTCTATTCAAGAAGTCCATCTTGATAAGTTAGTCTACATCAGAGCTGATTTACCAAAATAATTTATTGAGTGCCTCCACTTAATAGTCAAACAATTGCTTATGAGAATAAAGTTTTGTATATCAGTTCGATATACGTTATATACTAAAGTATATTAATTTCTCCCCTCACAAGTGGTTTATGGTCAGGAACCAAATCCTATCTTATTATTATTGATGTGTGGTGTATATTTTGATTAACACCATAAAGCACAAAGATAAGTTATCAAAGTTGAGAAAATAAGTTAATTTTTCTAACACGAGGGGGAGACAAGATACAACAGTTAAGAAATAGTTACATGGAATGAATTATCATTTATACATTTAGATCCGTGAATAAAATAATATGAACTTAAATTTCATAAAATGATAATTCATGTGCAATTTATTGCAAAGCATGTCAGGCGCATTTGCTGACCCAAAGAAAGTAACTATATTCTCATTGCAAATGCTCCTATTGGAATAAGTCCTAGAAGGACAAAGTCTACGGTACGCTTAAAGCGCATAGACAAAATCGATTTCCAATAAACTTATTGATAATGAAAATGATCAAAATGATCATAATAAGGGAGGCAAGTGATCTAGAAGATCACATGACATAACACTTCATAAAATCTCATGAGAGATTCAGGTAACTGAAAATATGAATAAAAAGATCTCTATGTTATGTCTTTATGAAAAAATATTGAAACTAATATAAAATGTCGTCAACGACATCTATGATAGCGCTAAATATATATATATATATGAGAATCTTAAGTCTAGAGAAACAATTCAAGTTGAATTGATTTCATATGAAAGACATGTTGTTTTGGACCTGCAGTTCAAATACTTGAAAGTATAAAGCCTGTGATATGTGCAATCAGTTTTCGATATATTATATGTCTGGCATGACATGAAAATTTGATATGCATCTAAAGTCTATTTATATGGCTTGTATGACTTAACTTATATGACAATCCATGAAGGATTTATATTTCTTGAAGCATATACAATTCATGATCTTGAAGTACCACATCCTCATTGCAATTTGTGCATGTATGTATCTTGCTATAATTATAAGCATGATAATATGAGTGAATCTATATGGAGATATTGAAAATTCGTTCCACGGCAATATATGAAGACATTATATATCTGTCAAGAATAATGATATCAAGGTGCAATATATTCATTGAAGTTAATATGGCTGATTTGTTTATCAAATCTCTACCAACGATCTCTTCAAGATGTTGGCGCATAATATTGGAATGTGAAGATTCAAGGATGTGAATTGATGCTCTCATCAGGGGGAGTTAATGCGCGTTGCACTCTTTTTCCCTTACAAGATTTTGTCCCACTGGATTTTTCTTGCAAGGTTTTTAACGAGGCAACCAAAAGGCGCATTTCTAAACATGTGTACTCTTTTTCCTTTCTAGAATTTTTTTCCCACTGAATTTTATTTTAGTTAAGGTTTTAACGAGGCACATTATCTATTGAATAGACATTCAGGGAGAGTGTTATAAATAAAGTTCTATTTATGATGAATGTCTATATTTAGAGAGATTCTAGGGTTTATTACTTGGTGGTTAAGTCACCCTCTCCTTATAAATAGAGGGTTCTATTCCATTGTAATTTATTCCAAAATTCAATAAGAATTCTCTCTTTCTCTGTAATATTGCTCTTAATCTTTTATTATTTTATAACAGTGATTGTAATTTACTAAAGAATATTTATGTTATCACATAGTCACAAGGTAGTTATGGATTTTGTTTTCAAAAGAATAGAAAATAAGCAATGGAATCTGTTGAGTTCTAATTGATGTCTAACAGTAACTTCAATACCTCCGTATACAAATTTTTGACTAACGTTTCAAACAACTGATTTTTCAAATAATTTAAGAGGTAAAAATTTAATTAGTCTTATAGTCATAACTATTAAAAATTCCTAACATAATTTAAATAAGGAATGATTTAAGAAGTTAAGTTTTAGTAGATTTAATCTCCTAAATATTAGAAAAATTATGTAAAAGATTATTCTGTCCAATATAAAATATATTTTAAAATGATAAAAAAGACTAACAACATTTTGCTAAGGGTCTTCGTAATTTTTATATAGTATATATAATATAGAATAGATATATAAATATAGATATGTAAGTTAAACTTATTCAAGATTCAAATTTGATAGATCAACCTACTCTATACCATTGAACAAATTACACTTTGGAAACTATATATATTGAATTTTTTTGTTGTTAATTTTTTTACATAAATATTTAGTGTGAAAAATGTTGAAATTAGTTATATTATTAACTTATGGTACATCCTCCACTGCTACTAGATATTTAATTTGGTTATATACCATTTTATAATTACGAAAGGAGATTAAAGATTTACTTCGGGATTAAATCAAACAAAGAAAAGTACTTATTTGAGACAAAAGATGGACATGAACATTGAATCCTCAACCTTAACCGTAGAAATAAATTCAATATCCATTATATTATATTCCCACCGTTTCAATTTATGTGAACCCATTTGATTGGACACGGAGTTTAAGAAAAGTGAGAAGACTTTTGAACTTGTGGTGTAAAATGAAGCACATATATTTTGTGTGGCTATAAGTCATTGCATAAAGGTAAATTGTTTCTAAATAGGAAAAGAAGTCATTCTTTTTGGCACGAACTAAAAAGGAAATATGTTCACATAAATTAAAACGAATAAAGTAAGATTTTTTAATCTTGCGTGCACATATGAATTATTTGAATGGTTTTAAAGAGATTTAACATATGTATTATGTATGGTCTATGGAATAAGGCATGAGCACATGTGATGTGAACCGACACTACTTTGATAGAATATTGTTTAAAAAGGAATTTAAATTAAAACAGAAATAAAATATAAAGAATGGCTTTAGAAAGGGCATATCTCTATAACATTTTGCACGATATTTCCTCTATTCTCACTAGATGATGTAGCCGTGCGAAGCATGGCCTAATTTTTGCGCTTTTTTCTTGTAATATTTTTTGTTTGTCTTTAGGAAAAGAAGAAAGAAAATTAGTTTTTGTGTAATAACATATAAAATGATCGTTAGTTGTATTGTTATTTATCCTTTTTATTATTATATTTTAATTTTTTTATAAATCATATATTATACTAATTAATTTGAAATATCAAAGTTTGACACTTTATTATACCAAGATTATATAATACTTCAAGTACAATTAGAGAATTTCTTCACAGAATCTATAGTTTTTAATTTTAAAAACAATGTTCTATACCACCAAACTTAAAACCAATTAAAAAAATGATCAAAAAGTCAGTTGAAAAATAAGTCGTAATGTATATTCTCATTGGATAAATTGAATAATAGATAGTTGTACTCTTTTAGTGTTTTCAATCGTGTTAATATATTACTATTTCTTTTTATATTAAACAAAATTTGAATAATAAAACCAATTAATTTTATTCCAAAATAGTTGACGATGAGCTTCTTTTGGGGGTTCTTTGAAATAATAATCATATTTTTTTGTTATTCAAAATTTTTTAACAAGAAAATTTATATTTTATTCTAGTTTAATGACATAAATTAATAATTAATTAAAAATAAATTAATTTATCAATCGCTTTAAATACTAATCAAATTGACCTTAAAGTAAAGCATTGTAGTTTTTATATTTTGGTTTCATTTAATATGATTGAGATACTATTAGGGTGTAATACAACTTTTTTCACCATAATTATTTGTTGAAACTTTTTAAAAATAGTTAAGTTTATATCTATGTATCTAAAATTTATATAATGTTGAATTCTTTATTGAACAAAGAGGAGGTACCCAATTAACTTTGATCATAAAGGGAGAAGTATAATCCTGCATAGTGATACTTATTATGCTATCTAATATATAATAATTTTTAAGAGAAAATGTTTTTCCAATTTAATTGTCTTAATATTTGGTTTAAAGTATTCTCAAAATCATGTTTTAGAGAGGGATCATTTTATACAATTTCAATAAATATCAAAGTTTTTTTTAAAAAGGAATTTGAAAATATTTTTTATTCTTATATATTCTTTCCTATTTTTATAAGTATTCCAATTGAAATTGCTATTTAATGAGAATAAGAATATAAGAACATTTGAATGAAATTCACATAAATTACTGCTATTTTTTTCTTCTTTTTTAAAAATATCTTATTCACCTAAAATAGTCAATAAATAAAACAAAAGAAATAATATTCTTAAGGAGATAATAGAATTGTTATATATAAATGTATGTTACCATAGTATATTTTTAATCAAATGAATGTTTAAATTATAAATTATCAAATTATAATTTTTCTAGTTAAAAATACTTAACGAACTTTTTAAGGTGGGAAGCAGTTTGCTTTCAAATAAATTATAGAGTAACAGTAATCAAGCATTGGATGAGATCCGGTCCAGTAATGTATTGTATCCAGTACTTTCCAATATTATACTACAATTATAGAGTAACAATAAATGAATAATTTTTAGGGATAGTAAAAAGAAAAGAAAAAAACGGGAATACCATTAAACTGCAATTGCTTCTCCTTCTTAAACTTCCCGCCTCACTTTCATGGACTTTATCTTCTTTTTCAAAGTCTATATCTTTTTCATGTATAGACGCAATTCCTTGAAGACCTCAAGAAAAGTGTTTTCATGAGATTTTCAAGAATTTTTTTCACTAAATACTATAAGATTAATAGATTGGTCACTTTATGTAAATTTAGGTATATTTTTAGATTATATACGAAAAATTGGTATTTGTTTGAGAAAGATAATATATTTTAGCCTTCGGCAATGTCAATGGCTTTGTAAAGCTGAGAGGTACCAATAGCATGAAAGATTTCACCACTTAATGGTTGAAACTTGAAAGGGATATATTTGTTTTGGTTCAAACAATACCTTATCTTTTTAAAATAAATAAATAAGTTTTTTTATGCATAAAGAATTTAAAAAAAAGTTGAATTATGTTAACACACTTGTTGAATAAGAGCCTTTGACTTCTTAGCACACGCGGGGCATGCATCAAGTATATTATTGGGAAGTATCTGACACTATATTAATGAATTGGATCCCATCCCATCAAGTAGTGTATTTAAAGAAAATAGTGAAGATTGAATAAAAAGCGGGTTTATACTAAAAATTCAATACCTTAGGCCACGTTACTTTATTTGTTTTTGATCATTAGGAACCCACAATCAATCTTTTTAGCATATTATACAAGCAAATGATGCAGTTAATTGTTTGATATGATCATAATGTCCGTGATCGACCTCCTTTTTTTCTCTTCGATATAATAGAAAATAGAAATTTCTTTTGTCTTGATGGTAGATAGTTTTTAAATATAATGATGTCAGCCAATAATAGGAGAGCACAATCCCACCAATCAAATTTCCTAAACCGCTGCATCAAAATCCAAAACCACTACTTGCAACTTGCAACTCCTGTGGACCCACACCACACCTCCACCATACCTAAGTTCCAGAACTTTCCTCTCATATTCTGAAGAGAACCTTCCCCTCCTCCCAATTTCCCAATGAGAGATTACATATTAAAATAATTGTATAAAAAATAAATTTTGGTAATTACATATTAAAATATTGAATAGAAGGGAAGCACAAGGAGGAAGATGCTCACTCCCCAAATGCCTAGAAGTCTAGAAACTTCTTTTAAAACAATTTTACTTATTATTATCCCTTCTTAAAATAGGATGTGAGTTGCTGATTCTTTCTATTTATATCCCTTTTGACACTTACTTCCAAAGCTTCTTTTATCCATGGTGTCTCTTGTTAACTCAACTGCTCAACGGCATAAACTACTTTAGATTTCCAAAAGTTTAACCCAAATTTCTTTTCCTGATTTATACAGAATCATAGTACCTGATCGATCAGTTTACATCCTTCATTTTCTTCCCAAAAGGTACAAACTTTTCTACAAATTTTGGGTTGTCCAAATCATCCTAACTTCAACTGTTACTGTACGATATTAGGTACTTACAACAACAACTTCTACTACAATGATGAATCCACTGTACTCGGTGAAAGAGGAGTACCCCGGATCAAGTTCCGGAGGTGGCGGTGGTGAGCCACCGCCGCCGGTAATGACACCACCACAGCCAATGGAGGGGCTACACGACATTGGTCCACCACCATTCCTGACAAAGACATATGAAATGGTGGATGATTCAAGCACAGATCATGTTGTTTCTTGGAACAGAGGTGGTCAAAGCTTTGTTGTTTGGGATCCTCATGCCTTCTCCACTAGTCTACTCCCCAGATTCTTCAAACACAACAACTTCTCTAGCTTTGTCAGACAACTAAATACTTATGTAAGTTGTCAATCTGGTCATTATAATACATCTTGAAGTGGGAAATTTATTTTTCAAATTAGTAATATTATTATTGTTATGTTTTTTTAGTGCATTAAAAGTTGCTCCTGATTGCTAAATCTTTGTGAACACACAAGTGAATCCACCTTATGGCCTGCTTTAGTGTTTACAAGGTTATTAGTAGGAAGGAAAATCTCAAAACAAAATTTCCACTTTTACTGTTTACTTGCCTATGTGAAACTTACCTTTTAGAATTGTGTTGTTAATTTCAGACGAATTAAGATATTCAAAAAAGGTCCTCTCTGATCTGGATGTTCAAATGATGCTTCCTTCAAGTACTCAGCTGGTTGGTAAAACCTATTAGTAGTAAAATATTTATCACAAGTTGTGCGGACCAAAAAAGAAAGAAAGAAAAAAAAAATTCACAAGTCTCAAGATTCAAGAATGGTTTGCTATCAGAAGAAAAAAGACAAAAAGATAAAGATAGCTCTTGCAAAATTGGAAGATAATACTGAGCTGTAGATGGAATTTGATTGTTGCAGGGATTTAGAAAGATTGATCCAGAGAAATGGGAATTTGCAAACGAGGCATTTCTAAAGGGAAACAAGCAGCTTCTAAGGAATATCAGGAGACGAAAAACAACTAATTCTCAGCTTCTTCCTACAGAACAAGCACTTGGTCCTTGTGTTGAATTAGGAAGGTACGGATTTGATGGAGAAGTTGATCGATTGAGGCGCGACAAGCAAGTTTTAATGATGGAATTAGTGAAGCTTAGACAGCAACAACAAAACACTCGATCTTACCTTCGATCGTTGGAGGTTAGGTTACAAGGAACGGAGAGGAAACAACAACAAATGATGAATTTCTTAGCAAGAGCTATGCAGAATCCCGAGTTTGTCCAACAGTTGATCCGACAAAAAGAGAAAAGAAAAGAACTAGAAGAGGCTATAACTAAGAAAAGGCGACGACCTATTGATCAGGGGCCTAGTACATTAGATGTTGGAGGATCAAGCCGTCCCATAAAATCAGAACCTTTGGAATTCGGAGAGGGTAGTGGATTCCAAGTATCCGAACTTGAAGCACTTGCTTTAGAAATGCAGGGATTTGGTAGAGCAAGGAGGGACCAACACGAAGAAGAGACGAGAGAAGGGCTCGAGCAATTTGGCAACACAGATAGAGAACTCGATGAGCGATTCTGGGAAGAGCTATTTAACGATGAGGACGTGTCTGGAAATGAAGATGGTGAAGAGGAAGATGTAAATGTCTTGGCCGAGAGGTTGGGTTTCTTGGATTCGAGCCCTTAGTAGAAGCCCGTAGACTAATTTAGTCAGTGGGATTTTTCGAAAACTCATTCATCTGCTGGAACAGATCATATAAAATCTTGTACGGACCTACATTGTTTTATTTATTACTCTTACTATTTAACTTATATTTCTTGATTCTGTGTAGTTGGTTCTGAAGTGTTCAAGGAAGAAAGCAGCTAAATGGATCGACTGGCTAATCTTTGGTAGTTTTTCTTCTGGAACCAATATTCCAGTCCCTTTCCTGTGTAAATTTAGTTATAACATATTAGGATTTTAAATGCGATTTCAACTTTTTGCAATTGACAGGATAGATTTATGAAGCACTCAAGAGTCAAGTCAGAAAATCTATAACATTCTGAATTACTCTCAACTTCTCAGTCTTGTTTTTCTCTGGATCCAAATGAAGGCATAGGTTATTGTAAATTCTCATTTTGGGTGATATATTGCTCATTAAGTAATGTTGCAATATTTTGTTTATGTGGTTTTTAGATTGCTGTCACGATGATGAAGCAGTTAAAACTAGAAATGCCAGTTACTCCAGAATCAAGATTTTATTTGAAGTGGCCGTTTATAACTACTTTTGCCGGTAAAGATTTTTGTTGCCAGTGAGGATGTGGTTTTTAGATTGCTGTCATGACGATGAAGCAGTTAAAACTAGAAATGCCAGTTACTCCAGAATCAAGATTTTATTTGAAGTGGCCGTTTATAACTACTTTGGCCTGGGATAGAATCCCCCTCTAATGCTTTCTGGGTAGAGCTTGTTGCACATGGTTTGTCTAGTGCGGTTTACATCGTCTATGTGGTTTGCACACTATTACACATGGGAGGTTTATCCAGTGCGTGCAAAGTGCTCACCCGAAGAACAGAAGTCGTGGCAGAGATTGTAGCGACTGCAGGGGAAACCCAAAGAACAAAAGTCGTGGCAGAGATTGTAGCGACCGCGAGTTTTCCCTCAAACGAAAAAAGAAAAAGAAAAAGAAAGTGGCCATCACCTTACCCCTATCCTGGGTTAGATAGGCTATTTCCAAATAGATATCCAGCATTCTTCCCTCCAAGAACTTACCACCTTAGCTTTTGGGGAGACTCGAACTCACAATCTCTCGGTTGAAAGTGAGAGTTGCTTACCATCGTAGCAACCCCTCTTGTCAAAAAAGTGATCATCTCTATTTGTGAGAAATGTGTAACTTCATGGTCCTAACAAAATTTGCTTCTTTTAGCTGGCCCCGTGCTAGCCAGCAAGTCTATTAGATTTTTTATTTCCTTGCGTATGTTGTTTTCAACCTGTCTTAGGCAAATACAAATTAAAATTAGGATTTTCAAAATGAGTGTGATCTTAATATATTATTTGTTTTAATTTATTCATCTAGATACAGTTCAAACCGAATCACAATTGACTTCAATTTAATTATTGAACTAGTCGGAGATATGTCTACGTGATTTATAGGGGGAATTCATGCATTAATGGAGTGGTGACACTTGTTTACTGATGGAGGAGTTCAGGTAAATATGAGGTCAAAGGTTGGTTGTCTCATATTGACGTGTCGACTCTGGAGTTAAGAGTATCATAGAAAATTTCAGTTGCGACTAGTATAAGGCTTCCCTTCTAGGAAACATGTCAGGTGCAAAATTAGGAAAGCGTAGGTTATATCTACTTTGCATAATTGTGCATAATAATTTTTTAATAATTCTTTTGCTCTAGCATATCTGAAATTGAGTTCTAAATAGTTTGGTGGGTTTAATGACAGAGCAATTCCAGCGAATCAAAATAAAATATCTTGGCATAATTAGCTCAAATGGTGCATTGAGGAAAAAATAGAGGGGCAAATGATGAATCTTATTATTTAAAAAAGAAAGAGAGGAGAAAAATGGAGAGGTTTTGGACTTTCGTATTTATGTCTTTGGTTTCTCTTACTTTATTTCTTCTCCCTTTTTAAGTACTACTAGTTTTAGTACCCGCGCGATGCGCGGCATAAACCATATCTAATTTTGATTTGGATTATATGAATTATGTGCAAATAATCTTAAAATTAAACCTCTATATGAAAATTATAAATAATTATTAGATATTAATTAAAAAGAATAACATGAAACCATTTCTCAAATCCCATAGTGGATAACTTTTTTTATTTATTTATTGTAATAACTCAACCCCTTGATGTTGGCACTTGTATTTTATTTTATGGTCAATATTAAAAAAATACTTAACATATAATATTGTGATATGTGTTGTTTGAGCATATTAAATAATACTATTTTGGACAATTCTTACTACCACTTTATTTTTTATCTCATAGTGAAATAAGTCTTATCCTTCCACATTTTCAGACATAATTTTTCTCTTTTTTTGTTCTTTCCTCATAATTATTGCAATATTTATTATTTAATATTGTTATATTGTAATGTGAACATTTATTAGCTTTTAAATTAACTTAATGTATTACTTATTACCCTAATAATAATCATTAATAAATGTAAACTTTTATTCTTAAAATTTAATGCAATTATACTATCATCCGTTTACTCAGAACTCTTTCATCATTCAAATCTATCAATGATATTGTTTTACTATTATTTAATAATTTAATTTATATTTTTTAAATAAATCTACAATATAAGCATCATTGCACTATCGCTATTTTCCTCTTTATACATTCTCTTCCCTATTAAAAAATATTAATTAGCTTTTACCTAAATATTTGACCCAAACTCAAAATAATATCACGTCTTATTTTAAAATATTACTTTGAATTAGTCTAAAACTTAATAAATAAGTTCCTTTATAATGTTTCAAACCTATTTGAATTTTCATATAATTATTTTTGTACTATGTGCAATTAAATTTTCTTTCGCTTTTAGTCTCAAGATACAAATTTCGCTTTTAATTTTTATTAATAAATTATCTACATGAGATATTTATTTAATATATCTAAATATTTAATTTGGTATCAAATTTTTGTTTTTCTTCATCTAGCAAAATTTCAATTTTGTGGTCATATCCATATTTAAGTAATCTTGGATAACTTGGTTTCAGGGGTTATTTGGTTGGATATATTACAAAAAAAGAATATTATGTATTAGCTTTCGTATTATTAATTTCTTATTTGATAGTATTTTTTTAATCTATGTATTAAATAATACATGTATTAATTATACACTTTATTTAATATTATTATTATACATAAAAAACCATGATATTAGCAATATCGTTAGGCAAAAACAGCGGTAATATAGTATTAACATGATGTGGTATTGTCCGCTTTTGACCAAATGCGCCTTGTTTCCCCAAAAGGCGTTACACTATTAAGAATATCCAACTTATTATAAATAGCTTATTTTCTTTTCTACTTTTCACGGGGGACTTTATTCACACACTCCTAACATTCCACATGACCCATCACCGTTTTTTGCTAATTTGGAGATTATCTGTATGAGACCACATGACTTGAGTATTTACGATCACCGAATAGGAAGGAGAGGCTATGTATGCGTCTTCAAAGCTATACGTAAAGTCCATAAACCTCGTCGACGGGCAAAGGCACAAAGCCATGTCTCTAAGCCATCACTTTGCCATCTCCATACTTGTATATATATATATATATATATATATATATATATATATATATATAAAAGAAAACTAGGGATTCAAGATTTTACATAATGACAATAAAAATTCTTATTTTTAGAAAGATTTGGAATCTAATTATAATGAAAATAGAAGTCAATATTAGTTGATTTATACATTTAAGTTAAATTTGATCAAATTTGTTTTGCCTTAATTCTTATTAGATTTTGTAAATATGTTTAAATTTTGTCCGAGTAATTAAGATTTGTTCTTCTTAAGTTAGATTTATCTAATCATATAAGAAATATTTATTTATGTATAAAATATCCATTTGCCTGATTTGTCAGTATTAATATGACTTATTATTCTTGTTATTAAAATATATTTTACTGAGTAATTAATACTTTACATTGGAGATAATTTTTATATTTTATGCAAGATCTTATTTTGTTTCTTAAATTTTTTTTAATTTTCAGTGATTCTTAGTTACTTTAGAGTTAACAGTGAATTCTATTGCATTTTTTAAGTTAATTTTTTACCTTCATATTTCTAACTAATATAGAAGAAAATCTATGAGTAAATCATTATATGATCTAAATATAGTAGATATGGATATAAATATACATATACATATAAATATAGATAATAAATTTATCTAAGATTTATCTAAATTATGTATAAGATTCATTCAACTACTTCCATTAATTATGTTTCCATTTATACTTTATAATTATAGATATTGTCTTAAAATTGCCAAGTGGCTTCATTTTAGCCTTCCACTTGGCTTAACCACAATGCATACTACTCTCCTTTTAATATAATATAGATATAGATTTGTTTTGTTCTCTTCTTCATTACTCCTTATTTGTTCATTTATTTAAATAAATCATCATTACACTAAATGGAGAAGAGATTAGTCTAAGTAAATTATAATGATACGTGGGCAAATTAGAGAGAATATCATAGAGAGTGGAAGACGTTGCATCGATGGCAATTGAGGTGAGTAATAAGCTTTTAGCAAATATTTTGTCCCTGTCTCCCTGGTCGGGTAAAAATTTATACAGGTATTTATGCCAAGTTAATAAATAAATGATAGTATTTGTTACTCCATTCGATTCAAAATAAGTAATGTTTTCGGTGTTAGGACCCGGTGGCACTAAACACTTCTTCACAGTGGGGAAAATAAATGATCAACGAAAAATAAATGACACAAAGAATTTAACGTGGTTCACCTAAAACGTTTAGGCTACGTCCACAAACCCGGCACCAACTTCCACTAAAACTTTTAGTAGGCTTACAAAGAGAGACTTCTCCAATAGTTTGGAGGTACAACAATTTCCGAGCTCTACCCAAAATAGTGGCGCACACAAAAGTGTTTCCCGAAAATACCCGACTAGTATTTTACTCACTATTTTGTCACTCCCCCTTTAGAAAAACTTTCTAAAGAAAAACAAACTCTCTCTTTCTCTATAACTCTTATACTTGAGTTATTGAATGTTTTTGGTGTGTTTAAAACAATGAGATGAAGGGGTATTTATAGTTTTGAGATAGGGACCAAAAGTGCAAATCTCACCTATCAAGAAGGATCAATTTGCAATATTCCCATCTCACCTACCATTTATTGATGTCATTGCTTACATCAATAAGCAAATTGGAGGAAGCTTCTAACAATTCTCCCCCTTCCGACTATTTGGAGAGTCTCCTATCCCTGCAACTTCTCTGCAGAACTCAAATTTACCCTTTGGTAGAGTTTTGGTCAACATGTCTGATCCGTTTTCATCTGTATGGATCTTTTCTAGCCGCAACATCTTCTTCTCTAACACATCCCCGATCCAATTATATCTAACATCAATATGCTTGGATCTGGAATGGAATGAGGCATTCTTCGCAAGGTGGATAGCACTTTGACTATCACAAAATAGATGATAACCGTCTTGCGAAAATCCAAGTTCAGTTAAGAACTTCTTCATCCACAGCAGTTCTTTGCAAGCTTCCGTTGCTGCAATGAATTCAGCTTCAGTAGTTGATAGTGCAACACATTTTTGCAACTTTGATTGCCATGACACAGCTCCCCCCGAAAAGTTAATCAAGTATCCTGAAGTTGATTTTCTAGAATCAACATCTCCGGCCATATCTGCATCAGTATAGCTAACCAACACAGGGTTGTCTTCTCCAAAACACAAGCATAGTTTGGAGGTTCCTCGAAGATACCTGAGAATCCACTTAACAGCATCCCAATGTTCCTTTCCTGGATTAGAAAGAAATCTACTTACCACTCCTACAGCGTGAGCGATATCTGGCCGTGTACAAACCATGGCATACATCAAACTTCCTACTGCTGAAGCATATGGAATCCGCTCCATCTTTTTTCTCTCATCATCTGTTGACGGGCTTTGCTTGGTGCTCAATCTAAAGTGGTTAGCAAGAGGACATCTAACTGCTTTAGTTTTCTCCATGTTGAACCGTTGAAGTACCTTCTCGATGTACTTCTCCTGAGACAACCATAACTTCTTGGCTTCTCGGTCTCGCATAATCCTCATCCCAAGGATCCGTTTTGCTGGCCCCAAGTCTTTCATGGCGAAGAACTTGCTTAGCTGCTCTTTCAAGCTATTAATTCCGGAAACATTCCGGCCAACAATCAACATATCATCCACATAGAGCAATAGGATGATAAAATCATCGTCAGAAAACTTCTGAACGAACACACAATGGTCCGAAGTTGTCTTCTTGTAGCCGTGTTGCCCCATCACCGACTCGAACTTCTTGTACCACTGCCTTGGTGCCTGTTTTAAGCCATAGAGGCTTTTCCTCAATCTACAAACGCAGTCCTCTTTCCCCTTTTGCTGGAAACCGTCTGGTTGCTCCATGTATATCTCCTCTTCCAAATCACCGTGTAGGAAGGCGGTTTTCACATCCATCTGCTCAACCTCCAGGTTGAGGCTTGCTACTAATCCCAGCACCGTGTGTATTGAGGTCATTTTCACAACTGGTGAGAATATTTCATCAAAGTCTATACCTTTCCTTTGATTGAAACCTTTGACGACCAATCTTGCTTTGAATCTCGGACAGGAACTGTTTTCATCATGCTTGATCTTGAACACCCATTTATTCTTCAAAGCTCTCTTGCCTTTCGGCAACTTCACCAGCTCAAACGTCTTGTTCTCATGCAAGGATTTCATCTCGTCTTGCATGGCTTCTATCCACTTCTCCTTATGTTCATCATCAACAGCTTCTTCAAAACTGTCGGGTTCTCCCCCGTCAGTGAGTAACACATACTCATGTGGAGAATATCCGGTAGACTGTTGCACAACTCTTCCAGATCTTGTGTGATAAGGAGGGTTGTTGAGGATTGCTGGTTGAGGTTGATCATCCTCGTTTGCATCATCATCACCATTATCCTCGTTACCTTCAGCATCTGCTGGTTCATCTTCATTTGGAAGATCAGGGGCTTCAGGTTGATTATCCCGAACATCGTCTCCAACTTGTCTCGGCACCATTGTTGGAGGCAACTCAAACTCAGCAGAATCATCGGTGGACTTCTCTACTTTGTCAATGTCTTCAATTGTTTGGTCCTCAACGAACACAACATCTCGACTCCTAACGAGCTTCTTCTGCACCGGATCATAGAACTTATAGCCAAGCATGTCTTGACCATAGCCGATGAATACACACTCCCTTGTCTTGACATCAAGTTTGCTCCTTTCATCCTTCGGAACATGGACATAGGCTTTGCAGCCAAATACCCGCAATTGATCATAAGAGATATCTCTTCCTGACCAAATCTTTTCTGGAGCCTCGTACTGAAGAGGGACACGGGGTGAATGGTTTAGCACATAGGCTGCTGTAACTAGTGCTTCACCCCAGAAAGCCTTTGGTAACTTTGAATGAGAGAGTAAACATCCGGTTCTCTCGATCAAGGTTCTGTTCATCCTCTCAGCCAAGCCATTCAACTGTGGAGTTTTAGGAGGTGTGAACTGATGTCGAATACCATGCTCTTTACAATAAGCATCAAATTGACCCTGGTATTCACCGCCATTGTCTGTCCGGATGCACTTCAACTTCTTACCGGTCTCTCTTTCCACCAAGGTCAGAAATTGTTTGAAAACTTGAAACACTTGATCCTTGGTCTTCAGCGTGTATACCCATGTCTTTCGTGAATGATCATCAATAAAGGTCACGAAATATTGGGCACCACCGAGGGACTTCTTGAAAGGCCCGCATACATTTGAGTGTACCAGATCCAACACGTCTTGCTTTCTCGAAGGAGGGAATCTTTTGAATGAAACTCTGTTTTGTTTCCCAGCTAAACAGTCAGCACACTTCTTCAACTGGATCTGGTTTAGACCCGGTAAGGCGTTCTTCTTCACCAAACGCGCCATTGACTTTTCACTCATGTGGCCAAGACGTCTATGCCACAACTTGGTATTGCTATCATTCTCCGCAACATTTATAACTTGTTGGGAGATGCTTGCCTGGGTCACGTACAACTTTGACTGCTTCGTGCCCCGCGCCACCACCAATGAGCCTTTCGTGAGCTTCCATTGGCCATTATGAAAGGTATTGCAATAACCTTCCTCATCAAGCTTGCCTACGGAGATCAGATTCAGGCGCATATCTGGAACATGCCTGACATCTCTTAAAAGTAGCTTCATCCCATTCATGGTCTCTAGGCAAACATCTCCTTTGCCTACAACTGTTGAGAAATTGGCATTTCCCATCTTTACACGACCGAAGTCTCCAGGTGTGTAAGATGAGAAGAGTTCTCTCCGTGGCATTGCATGAATGGTAGCTCCACTATCAATCACCCATGTCGTCTCTTGGGTTGTCAAATTGATAATGTCGTCATCGTAGACAATGTTAAACTCACCAAAGGAGTTCGCTTCATCATCACTGCTTTCTTCAGGTTTCTCGTTTTTGCCTTTGTTCTTCTTCTGGTCATTTTGGAACTGTCGGCAAAATCTTTTGATATGGCCCTTCTTTTTGCAATAATGGCACTCAACATGTGCAAATTTGTTGGATCTACCTCTGCTCTTATCTCTGTTACTCTGGCCCTTGTTTTGACTTCTCCCAATGGTCGTAACAGCCAACACCTCTGATGAAGAAGATGATCCTTGTGATCGGCGTCTCATTTCTTCATTTAGAATGCCACTCTTGATTGTCTCCATGTTTACCACACCGTTGGGTGCAGAATTGGTGATTGAAACCTTCAAGGTTTCCCATGACTCTGGGAGTGTTGCCAGCACCATAAGAGCAAGTACCTCGTCATCGAACTTTATGCCCATTCCCGACAACTGGTCGACAATCCCCTGTATTTCATTAAGGTGATCTGCCACAGTTGTCCCTTCTACATATTTTACTTGCATTAATTTTGTCAAGTAAAATAATTTGTTGTTACCCGTTTTAGAGGCATACAACTCCTCGAGCTTGTTCCATAACGACCTTGCATGTGTCACACCAGAAATGTGGTTGTACACATTATCTTCAACAAATTGTCGTATGTAGCCGCACACTTGGTTGTGCTCAAATTCCCAGTCCTCGTCTGACTTGTCTTCAGGTTTCTGAGCACTGAACACCGGCAGGTGCATCTTCGTCACGAACAGGAGATCCTTCATCTTGTTTCTCCATAAGTGGTAATTTGTGCCGTTTAGGTTGACCATCTTGCTTGTCCTTGCCTCCATATTTCCGGCGGTGAATAGTAACCGTAGATATGAATAGTGCCCGTATGGATGAATAGTACCCGTACGTATGAATAGTACCGTACGTATGAGTAGTATTCTAACCAAAGCTCGGATACCACTTGTTAGGACCCGGTGGCACTAAACACTTCTTCACAGCGGGGAAAATAAATGATCAACGAAAAATAAATGACACAAAGAATTTAACGTGGTTCACCTAAAACGTTTAGGCTACGTCCACAAACCCGGCACCAACTTCCACTAAAACTTTTAGTAGGCTTACAAAGAGAGACTTCTCCAATAGTTTGGAGGTACAACAATTTCCCGAGCTCTACCCAAAATAGTGGCGCACACAAAAGTGTTTCCGGAAAATACCCGACTAGTATTTTACTCACTATTTTGTCACTCCCCCTTTAGAAAAACTTCCTAAAGAAAAACAAACTCTCTCTTTCTCTCTAACTCTTATACTTGAGTTATTGAATGTTTTTGGTGTGTTTAAAACAATGAGATGAAGGGGTATTTATAGTTTTGAGATAGGGACCAAAAGTGCAAATCTCACCTATCAAGAAGGATCAATTTGCAATATTCCCATCTCACCTACCATTTATTGATGTCATTGCTTACATCAATAAGCAAATTGGAGGAAGCTTCTAACATTCGGTATTTTCCTTGTAGATTAAAATAAGTGATTTTTTAAATTTCAAGAATGAAGTAATTATTTTATTTTATTTCTACATTGTCCTTGGAGTAAATAATATTCGAATATGTGTTATGAGTGTTATGTGAGATAGTAAAGGTTAATATGGTCAATTTCATTGCTAATTACCGTTAAAAAGATAGATTTCTTAATATATGTGAAAATATCCAAAAAATTACTTATTTTGGACCGAAGGAAGTACCTTTTTTTTACCTATAACTAATGATTTTTAATCATTGTTAACTCTCATTTATTTTGCACGTAATCTTAAATAATTATATCAAAATAATACTACTTGCTTAATATTCTAGATATTTCCGTTAGGATCTTAAATCGAAAAGAATGAACAGTGCCATTGAAAAGCAAATGAAGTATCAAACAGTAGGGCACCCAAATCTCCTTCTTTATTTTCATTCATGAGAAATTTATATAGAATACAACTTATTTAAGACTTATTTATTCATACATCAAAGAAACACTTTTATTGAGGTGCGAGCATGGCTATTGCATTAATCATATACTATATATTTTTTCCAAATACATTATAATAATCACAATCTTTATTAGTTTTTTCAAAGTACCGTAAAATCTAGTTATTTTTTACAATTTTCAGTTGTCTCTCGACTCTCCTCCTCTATATAAGTAATCCCGTACTTTCTCTTCTTCCGACACTAACTTTTAGGATTACTCTTTTGGTCTTTGATGAGAAATAAAAGTACGAAGACAGATGCAAAATGCTAGAAAATGATAACGTTGATTATTCCGATTCTTTACCTACTTAAAATTTTATTTATTAAAATTAAAACGTTTAATAGACTTAGAAATCCTAATAACTTTTGTTTATCTCTCATGGTTAACTTAACTAGATTTGGTATAACACCCATTGCGAGTACGTTTTTACCTGACTAGTTTAGAAGATTTAATCGAGAGATGATAATTATTTACTTTGAAAAAGTTTGAGATTTTAGAAAATTTTCAAAAGCACTATTTTTTTGGTAATGAACCATATATAAATATCATTTGCTATATTACAGAATATAGATATCTTTTCTGTGGTTATAAGATGTATTTGTTGCGTTTAAGTTATTGTATTCATTAATACAATAGCAAAATAGGCGTAAATCAGAGAAATCCAACTAATCAGCTGTTGTATTCGAGTGTATTCGACTGTATTCATGGAGTGAAACATATGATTACAGTTGGACAAATTATTATTTTCGACTGTATTCACCGCATGAAATAGGGGATTACACTATTTTTAAAATGGAAAGTGAATCAATTAACATAATAGACTCCTAAGTAACCGGTCTGTATCCCGTGACTCCTACAAACCTGGCTCTGATACCAACTTGTCACGACCCTAGTTCACCAATCGTGAACCTGTCATGGCGGCACCCAGTCTTCGCGACTAGGTAAGCCTAACACGATGCGGGGTATACGAATTTATGAACAAAAGATAAGATAACAACGGAATAATGAAAATAAAATGTAATAAGTGCCGCTCGGCACATACACTTCGCCAAATACCACTAGACAACATACTACCAAGACCCGAAAACCCAGGGGTAACACAGACTAAAAGGGGAGAGTACAACTGTGGCTCTATACATCAAGAATGTCTAAAAACAACGAAATGAGGGAAAATAGCTACTATCACTATGAGAATAGAAGGAGGCTCTCCGGATCCGCGGACGTAGCAGATCATACCTCGAGTCTCCGGATGTGCTACTGAATCACCTAGGATGAGCCTGTCCTGATGTACATGGATCTGCACAACAAAAGTGTGCAGAAGAGTAGCATGAGTACACCATGGCGGTACTTAGTAAGTGCCAAGCCTAACCTCGATGGAGTAGTGACGAGGAAGGTCAGGGCCCTACCGAGAGAACAATAACATAATGATCAAAACAGTAATAAGCAGGAATAAGTAAGAATGAATCTGAAATAACAACATTAAAGTAATTACTACAACCGACTACGATTAGCTAACTTCAAGTAACCAATACAACATAAACTCAAACAAGCAAGTCCAGGACCTGTGGGAATTGAACCCACAGTCTCTCTCTATATCCAACAACTCAGGAGCTACGGGAATTTAACCCGCAGTCCTAATATCAGTATCTCTGGGTCTCCGGGAATCGAACCCGCAGCCCGTATATAAATATCTCGGATGTGTCTCAATATCTCAGGATGTGTCTCAATATCTCAGGATCTCTGGGAATCGCACCCGCAGTCCACATCTCAATAATTATATCAATAACTCCGGGTCTCCGGTAATCGAACCCGTAGCCCTTGGATCTCCGGGAATCAAACCCGCAGTCCACAAAAAATACCACTCCGGATCTCTGGGAATCGAACCCACAGCCCTGGGATCTCCGGGAATCGAACCCGCAGTCCACAAACAATACCACTCTAGGTCTCTGGGAATCGAACCCACAGCGCTGGGATCTCCGGGAATCGAACTCGCAGTCCACAAACAATACCATTCCGGGTCTCTGGGAATCGAACCCACATCCCTGGGATCTCCGGGAATCGAACCCGCAGTCCACCAACACAAACAACAAAAGAAACGCACAGAGAAAATATAATATGCTAAACTACAACTTCACCAAAACCAGTGCCAACGATTATCAAGAAGTTCAAGTAAGACAATTAGGCAATTAGACAGATAAATCCTATTTAATCATACTTTCCTAACGAATGTCAAGTAAATGTCACAATTTATTCAACTAAGAACAGGAATATCACGAATTGGACAATTCAAGTAAAGTGAGTTCCAACAATCTGCGCATGTACACGCCCGTCACCTCGCGTACAAGGAATTTAAATTATCACATAACATCCTAGGGGTGAAGGTTCCCCCACACGAGGTTAGACAAGCCACTTACCTCGACTTCGGTACAAAACCGCTAAGAGACAAATCTCTTGCCACGAATATCGGCCTCCACAGGTGTAGTATCTGATCAAAAATCAATAGAAATACACCAAAATAGGCCAATTAGGCATTACCCAATCAAAATAATTTAAAATACACCAAAAACCACAAGTTGCCAAAACCCGACTTTCGGTACGCTTCTCGAAAAATTACAAAAGTTATATATTCGGGTTCCTTATCTCAACACGAGTCCATGCATATAAAATTTACCCAATTCCGACACCATTTGGTCCTTCAAATCTTTATTTTACTTTTTTTGAAAGATTCCAAAATTTTCTTCCCAAATTCCATCTCAAATGACAAATTAAAAGTGGATTCAATGATATATTCATGTAATCTAGCCAAATCTGAGTTAGAATCACTTACCCCGATGAATTTCTTGAAAAACCTTTGAAAAATCGTCAAAATCCGAGCTCCCACGGGTAAAATATAAAATAAAACACAAAATCTCATATTTATTCATGTAACCCCATATTTTCACCTGTGCGGCCGCACAAAAATGGCCGCGGTCCGCGCCCAGTCTTCGCGGCCGCACAAAAATGGCTGCGGGCGCGCAATTTACTTTGCAGTGACAGGCTTTGGTATTTTGACCATAACGTTTGCTACAGATGTCCAAATTATGATTTCTTTAGCTTTCCAGAAACTAGACACGATGGGCTACAACTTTCGTTTTTGAATCACCTTAAAATTCCGTGTAGATAAAACTATATGAGCTTCCGAAGTAGAACGAGTGACCTGCGAATCCTTCACCTACGCGGACCGCACAGAAATGACAGCCGTCCGCGCCCAGCCAGCGCGGCCACGCCAAAAGGACCGCGGTCCGCGTCCCAATGACTGCCCCTTCCATTTTCTATGTTCCGGGATGTCCGTACTCGCCCGAAATACACCCGGGCCCCCTGGGACCTCAACTAAAAGCACCAACAAGTTAGAAAACACATCACGGACTTATTCGAGGCCTCAAATCACATCATATATCATGAAAATCACTAGTTATGGATGGATTCAAGCCTAAGAACTTATTAAATTTCCAAAACTAACATTCAATCCAAAACCCGACCGAAACACCTTCGAATGACCTGAAAATTTGCAGACATATCCAAAATTACCTAACGAAGCTACTGCAACTGTCGGAATTCCATTTCGACGCTCGGATCAAAATCTCACCTATCGATCGGATTTTCAAAAATTTCCAACTTCGGCATTTCAAGCCTAATTGAGCTACAGATCTCCAAAATACATTCCGAACGCACTCCCAACCTCGAAATCACCTAACGGAGCTAATGGAACCATGCTATCTTCGTTCCGAGGTCGTCTTAACACTATTTCGAATACGGGCTATTTTTCAACTATAAGGCTCTCATTTAGGGACTAAGTGTCCCAAAATACTCCAAATTCTTGAACCGAACCTCTCGGTAAATCACAATAGCATAAAAGAACTTAGGGGAACAGTTAAATTGGGGATCAGGGCATAAATTTCAAAAATGACCGGCCGGGTCGTTACATGTACTCATGCTACGCTTGTTGGATATTTTTGTGTAGATCCAGCTATCTCAAAATGTGTTGATCATTACATATTTGATCAAGTATTGTTATGGAGACTTCAACATATATCTACTGTCGTGTTCCCATGCCTCGAACTCACCTTTTGAAATTTACCTTGTATTGTTTATTTTTGTTCTGAATAGTTATATTTAGAGATTTTCTAGTGAATTCACTAGAGCTTATGACATGTACTACCGGTTTTGGGATATTGTATATCTACTTGGGATGATGGGCTTCATATAGAAGTTTCTGGTTCATGTTTAATAGTTGATTGGTTAAAATCTGCTATTAATTCAGTAAGTGATAGGCTTACATAGTCTTAGAAACTATGTGCAATTACGACTCCTAAAGAAGTAATTTTGGATCGTGACAAGCCAGCTCATTCCCTTCTTCCTCAGTCAGTTGCTTTGGCGGTGATGTTTATTTCACAGTCCCCATTACACGATCATCCACTACTCTAAGAGCTGAGAGCGAAAGCTAAGTCACAATTTTTGTGACCGCCCTCGCCCCCCCCTATTCCGACGTTGCGCAATTTTAGCTCTTCATGCTAAGATATGACGAGAGTTTATTATTGTTTAAGCGCTTGAATTTGTTGGAGGAGCTTTAATGTTGTAATTCTATTCATTATCTTGTTTATTCGGAAGGGGAACAAAATATTGAATATTGTAGAAACATGTGTGTTAATTTATTTTAGTGGTTCTTAAAAGTAGTCGAAAGAGCATTGTGATCCATTTTTTAATTATAGATCGAAAACTATTGGCGAGAAGTTTCTCTTAGATCATTCCCACTAATAGATTCTTGCATGTTCATTGTACTTGACATTATCTTATTTGAACGGTTTAGGTTTAATCGAGAGAGGAATCTAAATTAGAATAATAAGATAATTGTCACACCTCCATTTTCTTATATGCTTTTGCTTTACCCGTGAGGGCGTAGAGGAGTTTTTCCAATTTAAGGATAGTCGGAACGGGATTAGTTGTTTAAGTTTTCAGAGTCACCACTTGAGAATATAATGGTGTCCCACATCACCGGTATAATCCCAAACTAAGGAAAGTTTGACTCTATTACAGTCTGCGAACTAGAAATTTAGATAAGGAATTCTGTTAACCCGGGAGAAGGTGTTAGGCACTCCCGGATTCTGTGGTTCAAGCACGGTCGCTCAAATGTTGTATTTGATTTTATCTAATGCCGATTATATGTTTTTAAATCATGTGCATTAATGTTCCGCTTTTCAAATTTTAAGAATTGCAATGTCGTGAAAATGCATTCCTTGACCACACCGTACAAGTACGCCTATGGCTTTGGATACATTTTGACTTCGTTGGAAGTAGGATTGGGTCACATAAATGTGCACCCGTTCATGAGAATGTATATTGAAATTGTGCCTAATGGTATCTATTTCTTTGTTACTTTGGGAAAGACCGTGGAATTACCTAAACGATCATTCCGACGTCTAAATTATCATAATTATGATTTGAGGGCCCCGTTTGTCTATTTTCTGACGAGGCTCATCTCATTTTATTTTAAAGGTTAAACCTAGGTGGTACTAAGTTTTCTATCACTTGTTTTTCCCTTAATAGAAATAATTATTAGCAGTTTTCTAACAGTTTTTATTATCATTTATTTGGATCCAGGCCACTATATGTTATTGGGCCCGGAATATGGACTAACTTAACAGAAGTGCACAAGGGTGCATAAGGCTATTTAAAACCCAGTCCACGGTTACGAATTCAAGTTCTTGGGCTTAGAAGCTTTCATGGTTGAATCCAGCTTTCTATGCCTGGACTCATCAAAATTAACAACTAAATTTGAAGCCGATTTAATCATTTATCAGGTAAACCATACAAATACTACTACTTTAGTATCAAATTTCAACTAAAAATGTAACTTCGATTTTATTCATCTATCAACATTTGGCAATCAAACTGTATCAATCAAATTGTATTGAGACATATGTGTTCATCCGGATTCAAGTCTATTTAATTTACTTGCTATTTCGAAAAGATTAACTAATTATACAGTTTGCATATTTTTTAACTAATTCCTGAACTTCATTCATATTATATTCAAGTTTCACGTCTGTTTTTGAATCTAAACCAATTTAAACAGAATCTAACACTTCAGAATTATGAACGCGTGTGTCTAACTACCTCCTTATTTTGGTTGACAGTCAATAATTCAGAAACTTTAAACATTGAAAATGCTTTAATATTTCATGTTCACTTCTTAATTTCAGAAATCAAATGATGATCTAGAAGCGTTTAGCTAGAATTAACAAATTTTGAACCTATAAATCTTATGTGATCATTTTTGAACTAAGCTATTCCATGTTATCCCTATATTAATTCCTAAGCTAATAATTAGCAATATTACTAGCTTTAGTTCATAGTTTTTTACAATCCAAGTCCATATTACAACAAAAATCCTAATGAATTACATAGGTTCTAAATGTCTACAGCTATGAGTAAATCAGAATTACAAATACAACAGAAAAACTAGCGCATTTCATTTCTTAAGAATTCTGATTACATCCTTGAGAGGTAGTAGTGTACCTGGTCAAATTGAGAGGAAACTCAATGAGTTCTAAAGGGGGTAGGAGAAGAAGATCAGCAATAAGCAGAAATCAAAATAATAATAGCAGTAACTCCAATATAACACAGCAACAGTGTAATGATCCGACCAGTCGTTTTGAGCTCCGACGCGTCATTCAGCAGATTGAGGCCATGAACAACTTCATCTCAAGTATATTGACTTGTGTGTATGGTCAGAATTAAAATTCCGGAAGTTTGGAGTCAAATCTAAATGGAAATTCTCATTTTGAAAGCTTAAAGTTGAAAAAATGAACCAGGATTGGAATTTTGAGTAAATGACCTCGGAATTGGCATCTAAAAGTTCTAGCATACTCGTATGATGATTTTGAACTTGGGCGTATGTCCGGATTTGGTTTTTGATAACCCTTGAGCAAATCACCGTATTTAAATGCTAAGTCACCTGTTTTTGAAAAAATTAAATAAAAGTTAAAGTATTTTCATAATTTATGAACTGGAACCTGGTAATAAATAATTTGAGTTGTTGTGTGACTTATATGTTTGTTGTGGACTGAGGATGGATCGGGCTGCACGCCGCAGCGGTTGATATGAGGATCGGGCTGCACGCCGCAGCGGTATTGCGCTTGGGCTGTAGGAGCCCCTCCGGAGTCTGTACACACCCCCAGTGAGCGCCGTCGACATTAAATGGATCGGGCTACACGCCGTAGCAGTTATGTGCTTTGCATTGCATCTTTGTCCGTGAATTATCTATGATAGTGGTAATGTACTGTTGTTGTTGCTAGTTCGTAGAATGGATCGGACTGTAGTTTAGCTTCATTTTGTGGTGTTCTGTGGATTTCTTACTTTCAACTACTTGTATATATTTATTACTCACTAAGTACTTAGTACTCACCCCTACTCCCTGCACCTTTGTGTGCAGATTCAGGTACACAGGAGGGATAGATGAGCACTCCAGCTTTTATCAGTATTTATCCGAGTTGCTGAGGTAGCTGCTGGCGTTCGCAGGACCTGGCTTCTCTTCTTATTCCAGTTTTCCTTTGTATATACATTATTTATATTTGAGTATTTGGTTTAGATATTGTTATCCGATCATGTTTAGAGGCTCTAGACTCGTGACCCTAGATCTTTTGGTGGTTATTCAGTTTAGCTTTATTGTTGATAATAATATCCAGGTAATTGGTTTGAGCTTCATGCTCGGGATGAGAGGGTAAATGGTCGGGCTTGCCTAGCAGTTGTGTTGGGCGCCATCACGACCGGGATTGGGGTCGTGAAAGTTGGTATTAGAGCCTAGGTTACTAGGCCTCATGAGTCTTGAGCCAGTTGGCAGAGTCTTGTGGATCGGTACGGGGACGCCTGTACTTATCCTTGGGAGGCTGCAAACCTTTAGGAAACACTTCACATTTCTTGGAATTCTTATCGTGCATACATGATTCAGCTTGAGATATAATTCTTGGAAATTCCTTCCATACGCCTGTACGCGCACTCGAACGCTCGGTAATATAATTGCCTTGATGGCTTGTGATTCCCTAGTCGAGGGGCGAGATATAATCTCCGCGAGTTCATGTTGGGCAAGTCGGGAGGACTTGAGGCCATATCTTTATCTATGACACGAGCACCAAAGTGCTGATTTAACAAACTAGTATTATGAAATTTCGTGGGATCGGTATTGTTCCTAACTGTGAAAATGACAGCTTAATAATTTACGAGCTGTCAGGTGTTAGATCCTTATTATAATCTGTTGTGTAGCCCCGAGCTATGGGCGTGGTGAATATTTATCATATCTCTTAGTTGGAAGGCAAAGTGCCTTATGTGTAGTAAAATGAGTTTAGACTCAGGAAAACTAAAATGATTATGCTATGTATATCCCGGTGGAAGGTGTTGTACTAAAATACTAGATTGATGCAAAGTAGATGGGTGGATTCGGATGTGTAATTGAAGGGTATTTGATATGTGTTATGATGCGAGCAGGTGTAGCGCATGTTTAGGTATAAATTGTCATAATATGATTCGTATAGTATTGAGATTTAATATTGTTGAAATACATTGTGATGTCTTGTTAAGTTGTGGATGTATTGTTAGAATGGTTTGGTGATTCTCTGGCAGGTGGATAGGCCAATTTACAAAGGAAATTCTGCCGAAATTTTTGAAAAATTTGGGACTTAGAAAAGATTTCTGTCACCTAAAGAGAGTAGGCTTAACTGTGGTGTGTGTATAAATGCAAGAATTGTAGAAGGGTTAAGGTCTCTGATGATACGAGTCTTCGTAGCTTGTAAATGACTTGAGTTTAATCTCACCATAACATTGTGGCATCATTTGAGTAAAGAATGCTATGAGCGGCTAAAAGTGCTTTGATGTATGGCTCTGAGCCAAGTTGGGGAGGTTGTTATTGATTAACTGATTGCACTATTGTGTACTATGTTGGTTCTGTCTCTAAGTATGTTGGAAAAATTCTAATAAAGGTTATGGTGCTTCGTAGATATAAAGAAATAATAGGATGGTTCGAACTGCCGCTGGTAAGAATGTTCGGTGTATAGGAAGGAAAGATAGCTAAATGCATTTGTATGTAATCATGTTCTGCGGTGCCAGAGTTCTAACAGGGCACGAGTGGTCCTGTCCAATAAGATAGTTGAATTATAATTGAATAAGCGTGAATGACGGCCGAGAATGGCCTTGCGATGTTCAAGACTTTGCTTGTAACGGTAAGGTGTCTTAAGATTGTGTATATGGCTAAAAACGGCGGTTTCGTTAGAAGGAATCAAGACTTGTGTATGTTATGTGAATGAGGGGATTCTATGTATCTATGTTGGGGAGTAATGATAACGAATTTCAAAATCACAGGAAGTTCATCAAACAAAGTATTGTAGAATATGGTACTTCTTGGAAACATTGAGAGAGTATTCAGCGGCCTGTGAGCCTTAGACCGTGTAGTCTTTGTCATACCTCCTTTTGGCGCGCCCTACCCCGAAGGGTGGATGCGTAGGGTAGTTTTTCCAATTTAAGTGACAAGATTCGAAATGGGATTATTTACTTATTTCAGAGTCGCCACTTGGAATAAATTATGGTGTTCCAAGTCACCAATTTATTCAAATCCCGAATCGAGGAAATTTTGACTTTCCAAATGAAGTCTGTGAACCAGAAATTCTAAGTAAGGAATTCTGTTGACCCGAGGGAAGGTGTTAGGCACCCCCGAATCCCGTGGTTCTAGCACGGTCGCTTCAACTATTATAAATGGCTAAAAATATCTGATTTTATACATGTTTATAAATTATGTGCTCTAATTAAACTTTAAACCGCTGTTATTAATTCAAAACTGTACATTTTAAAAAAAAAGCAAAGCAAACCTAGTTATAACATAGACTCGGACTCTTGACAAATATGGAAATCAAAATTCTCCTAGATCACTTAACTCAACCTATGCCGATTAAAGCAATTGTTAGACTAAACAGAAAATGATACCTAAATTGAAACCCACAGCTGGCCGTTTATATACTAACAAAATAGTGCCGATTTTGATCTTAGGGCCAAGGAGCCCAAACCATGTAATAACTCATTGGGCAAAACTCTTAGTAACATATACACTGGGCTTAAGATTAACCAAGTCGGACAAAACATTTGGACGAGTAGAAGATCGAATCCCTTTTGCTCATATTGTGACGAGACATTAACACTGTCCGTTTAAGTTCTATTTCATACTCACATTATTCCCTAATCTATTAGTGAAGGTTACTGAAATTGACGATCAAATAAACACAAGAGTTTGGTGATAGAATTACTAAAGCCAAACTAGCTATTTTCGATCTTACTAAAACTAACATTATTAGATAATTAGACTATTGGAATTGTGATACAAAGCCATTTTTTGAACTCCTCTTTCACCACTGTTGAGAATACATCAGTGCCTAAGAACTGACATTAGGCTAACATTATTCACTAATAATAAGAACTAACACTAGTTATTAACCTTATTCAGTATTAGTGAAATTAACATGACTTTGCTCACATATCCTGCAATTTCGTAACCGCAAAATTGAGTTAGCCTACTGAAACACACCACTGGGATCAATTAAGAAAGCTGTTGAACTTTCATAAATATGAGAAGCCATAGTTTGTACGGTCTAGTCCTATTGCAGAAATTAATAAGGGGGTATAGGACACATTAGCACATATGCACTCCAGTTATACACTTATTAATGAGTTACAGGCTAAAACAATTCTACTGAAACATCCAGATATAAGGTAATTCAACTAAAAAACTTGACATCACTCCATTTCATCTCAAATTAGCTCGAAATACAAAAATGTGTACCTGGAAATAGAAATTAAAAAGATGAAGAAGAGGTCAGCTGAAACGAATATTGAGCAGCAACAACAAACAAAGCTCAACAACAGCTCAGTGACAAATGCAGCCAACCCAGGAAGATTTGAAACCAGATGAAGACCAAAGTATTCCAATTCAGACTGCTCAAATAATTTTCAACGATGAAGAACCCAGAAATCCACAAAATCAATCAGACAGAAGCTGAACTAAAATGCCACTTGGTGATTTAAAAATGAAGTTTTACTCTTCGAGATTTGGTTTAAACTTTCCAGCTTTCTTTTCTTCCTAAAGTCTCGGCCCTCACTCAAATCTCTATAGCAAAACTATTTTTTTTGAAACTGTTTTCAAATCTCTGTTTAAGAATATGTAAAGAGAAGCTTGTTTTCTTTTCAAGGATGTGAATGTGTTAGAGAAGCTATTCTTTTTCTCCCCCAAATCTCTCTGTTGTTTTTTTTCAGAATTCTCTTAAGTGTATTCCCTCCCTGTTTTTTTTCAGAATTCTCTCCCCTTTATAGACAAAGAAAAACAGCCCTTAAACCTGTCAAATTTCCCACTGTTATTGCCTTGCACGTGCCTCTCTTTAACCTTTTAATCACTCCCCCATGTGTTTTCCTGATTTCCAGCTCTTAAGAGCACCTAACAGTATTAAAAACTAATTTTTGACCCTTATATTCTCTGCCCAGCCCACTACTTAATATCTAATCCTATTTTTAATTCTCTCCCCTTTATAGACAAAGAAAAACATCCCTTAAACCTGTCAAATTTCCCACTGTTATTGCCTTGCACATGCCTCTCTTTAACCTTTTAATCACTCCCCCATGTGTTTTCCTGATTTCCAGCTCTTAAGAGCACCTAACAGTATTAAAAACTAATTTCTGACCCTTATATTCTCTGCCCAGCCCACTACTTAATATCTAATCCTATTTTCAATTCAAAAATGTATTAGCAGCCCATATCTTTATTCAAATTCTTTCAAACTTTGTAAACATGGTGTCCATGTGATCTCCTTTCCTTTCTGACACTACAGTGTATTGATCAATGTATTAACTTATTAGTCCAATAGTATTACCTAACCAACAACTCACTGGATCATTTTTAACTTCTCAAACTCCAAACTACCCTCGAAAACTTCATTAGGAATGCAACTATAACCAACCTACATTCTGAATGCAAAGTTAGCTAACAATGCAATCTTAAACTCAAAAAACAACTGTCCAGTTATCCCTAAAACTCAGCAATATACACATTAGGATTCAACAAAATCCAAACCAAATTGATTAGCAGTGAACTCAACCAGTGAGTCGAACAATCGACAAAGCGAATCAAATCCTCAAACAAACAATGCAAACAGAAATTTCCACAAAATCAAAACCAGTAACGTTTTAACTACCGATTAAACTTCGTATCCAGCTCATAACGGATTTAACCGATACAATTGATCGATAATCGATAACAATCAATCGTAAAAATAGTGACTCAAGCAACTCTCGGCCAATGCTGGAAAAATGCAAAGCTAACTATTCGACGACGCTAATCGACATGAATACGTATTCTACAACATACGTAATCAAATAAACAAAACAGAGAACAATTGACCAAAAAAAAAGGTCTTTGAGTTTGGAGGAGAAGAAGAGAAACAAAACGATAACAAAAATGAAAACAACAACTGAAATTATACTGACCAAACAAGTAAAAACCGAAAAGAAAAGAAAAGGAAGTACCTTAAATAGAGAACTCGGAAATCGGCCGACTTGGATTCAAACGGACATGAAATTGCGTATTTGAAGTTAAATGGACTTTAATTGAAATGTTTTCAAACGAAAACGTTTCAATTAAAGTCTATTGACTTCAATTACTTTTAACTCGGAAAAATCCCTAGTTTTTGAATTCTAGGGTTCTTGAGGTTCGATTTGGGGCTTGAAGGGTTTTAGCTTGATTTGAACGAAATGGTTTGTAGATTTAGATAGAGGGGAAGGAGGGGAACTTGTGGTGTCATTTTGGTGGCCGGCGACATTGTTGCCGCCGGGTTTTGGGTGGAGGAGAAGGGCAGTGGCTACTAGGGTTTGGGAGGGTATTACTGTGGAGTCTCTAGGTTGAAGACGATAGGGGAGGGGGAAATGAAATGAAAAAAAATGGGTTTTGGGAGTTTTTTTTGTGTATTAAAATCGAGCTTTTAATCTTAGCTGTTAGATTATAACAACCAACAACTGAGATCAAATGAATTAAAATGGGGTTGGGTCGGTTCATCTTGGGAATGGGTCGGATTTGGGTGTATTTGGGTTGGGTTTCAAGAATTGGGCTTGGAGTGTTGGGTCTGGTCCGATTTTCTCTTTTATTTTTGTTTCTTTTCTTCTTCTCTTTTTGTTTAATTTAATTCCTAAACAAAAAATTCTAAATTACATTACAAAAATTAAATTAACTTATAAGAATACTAATTAAGTTATACTAGTAATTAGCACACAAAAATAAATATCAATCAAAAATAAATCACACAAGTTTGATATTAAACCCTAAAAAATGCAAAAATACACATTTCTTTTTGTAATTTTCTATATTTTTTTGTAAAATAAACTTGATTACTTTTAATGAATCCTAAATGCAAATGTGACATATTTTTTTTTGTATTTTATTTTATTTTTTATTAATTTTAAACAAATAAACACGCACAGATAAATACAAACAATAAAAATAAAATAACATAAAATCCACAAAAATCACACACAACACAAAACTATTTTATTTTGAATTTTTGGGAGTAATTCTCATATAGGGCAAAAATCACGTGCTCACGGTCTTGTGTATGAGTCTCGTGTGGTAACATGAGTTGAGATATTGTAGTGCTACAGTAAAGAGAAATGGCTTCATAAATGGTTGATTTGAGGAATTGTTACGATTTAACCCGTGTTTTATTTGTCGTTGGCAGTATATGAAAGTGTTGGAATAAGACTTCAACTAATAAGAGGATTCCATCAGTATTTGGATATTGTAGGCAACTGCAGTAAATAAAGAATGTTATTGTGGTCATATGAGTATAGTGATGCGAAGTGTAAATTCAATAAAGTTATGCATTAATGTTTGGGTATAATGTGTGGAGATTGATATAGTAGTCGAATGATGGAAACAGACTTGGCAGGAAATTCAGGGTGTTGGAATTTGGCCTAATGGCTTATTCGCTTGAATAAAGAATTATATCTACAGAATTATATAGCTAATGTGCTCAACTAAGTAGTGGTAGCACGGGAAGGTGCATGAAGTGTCAAACAAGTTATTTCAGACTACATCATTGTAGTTCTCAGCACGTTCGAGGACGAACGTATATTTAAGTGGGGGAGATTGTAATGACTCGACCGGTCGTTTTGAGCTCCGACGAGTCATTCAGCAGATTGAGGCCATGAATAGCTTCATCTTAGGTATATTGACTTGTGTGTATGGTTAGAATTAAAATTCAGGAAGTTTAGAGTCAATTCTAAATGGAAATTCTCATTTTGAAAGCTTAAAGTTGAAGAAATGAACTAGGATTGGAATTTTGAGTAAATGACCTCGGAATTGGTATCTAAAAGTTCCAGCATGCTCGTATGATGATTTTGAACTTGGGCATATGTCCGGATTTGGTTTTTGATAACCCGTGAGCATTTCGGCATATGTGGTGGAAGTTAGTATTTTAGAAGAATTTCATAAATTTGGGTTGGAAGGCATTTTAGAGTTATAGATGTCCATTTGGAATTCCGAGTCTGGGAATAGATCCGTACGGTAATTTTGGAATTGTTTGAGCAGCGGGCCGGGGGTCGGGTTTTACCAACTTGGTGTATTTTCGCTTATTTCGTATAAATTGAATTGGGTTATATTTCTTTGACCCGTATTTGATATAATTGTTGTGGTTTGACTAGATTCTACACACGAGGCGGCAAATTCAAAAGTAAAAGGCATCGCGGACGAGTCTTCGATCGGTAGAGGTGAGTAGTTTGTGTATATAGTAGCCTGAGGGTTCGAAACCCTGGCTTAGCACATTGTGATGCTAGTAGGGCGTGGCTCGCACCCCGTGGCAGGTGCGGGATTGATTGTGACTGGGGATTGAAACTTTAGTCCATCCCGAATGAGTATAATATGATACTAGTGGTTGAAAAACACCGTGTTTGGAATAATTGTGCGCGGTAAGGGTGTTTGGGGCCTTGTGCCGACCTGTAGAATCCCTATGGGATAGCTATACTTGCTTAATCACTGATCTCAGTCCTGGTTTGAAATCACCGTATTGAAATGCTAAGTCACCTGTTTTTGAAAAAATTAAATAAAAGTTAAAGTATTTTCATAATTTATGAACTGGAACTTGGTAATAAATAAATTGATCTATTGTGTGACTTATATGTTTGTTGTGGACTGAGGATGGATCGGGCTGCACGCCGCAGCGGTTGATATGAGGATCGGGCTGCACGCCGCAGCGGTATTGCGCTTGGGCTGTAGGAGCCCATCCGGAATCTGTACACACTCCCAGTGAGCGCCGTTGACGTTATATGGATCGGGCTACACGCCGTAGCGGTTATGTCCTTTGTATTGCATCTTTGTTTGTGAATTATCTCTTATAGTGGTAATGTACTATTGTTGTTGCTAGTTCGTAGGAGGAATCAGACTGTAGTTTAGCTTTCATTATGTGGTATTATGTGAATTTCTTACTTTTAACTACTTGTATATATTTATTACTCACTGAGTACTTAGTACTCACCCCTACTCCCTGCACCTTTGTGTGCAGATTCAGGTACACATGAGGGATAGACGAGCACTCCAGCTTTTATCAGTATTTATCCGAGTTGTTGAGGTAGCTGCTGGCGTTCGCAGGACCTGGCTTCTCTTCTTATTCCAGTTTTCCTTTGTATATACATTATTTATATTTGAGTATTTGGTTTAGATATTGTTATCCGATCATGTTTAGAGGCTCTAGACTCGTGACCCTAGATCTTTTGGTGGTTATTCAGTTTAGCTTTATTGTTGATAATAATATCCAGGTAATTGGTTTGAGCTTCATGCTCGGGATGAAATGGTAAATGGTCGGGCTTGCCTAGCAGTTGTGTTGGGTGCCATCACGACCGGGATTGGGGTCGTGAAAAATAGACTTGATTTAAAAGTATAAGATCTAACAATTTCAACTAAATGATGCAGAACAGTGATCGAAACAACAGAAACCCAGAGTTTTAACTCAAATTGAACCAATGAAACAGTAGTGATACTAAATTTTTAGTGTATTTTAGATACCAAAACTTCTGAACCTCCTATGGTGGCCTAAGAGGGCCTATTTATAGAATAAAAATGGGAGAGAAATTTGAATTAAATATTCAGAATTCCCACCCCTATGCTTTTTAATTGTTTTCAGTTTGGTATGTATAAATTAGTCGTGAATACACTTGAACCCTTGCTAGAAGGTTCTATTGTATTCTATATTATTCTATTTAAGCCTAAATGCCTTTATTACCCTCACTTGCTAGTGATTTCTACTTATTTACCCTTTAGGTATACCTAGGGTGCCCTTTATTATTTAGCTAATTATATAGAAACCAGGCAGATTTGTCTTTAATACCCTTACCCTTTTCCATTTATTTCAAAAATATGACTTATCCCTTCCCCTTTTACCCCTGTCTTTTATTCCTATTTACCCGAGCAACATTTAGGTCAATTAGACCTTGAGTAGTCAAACTCAGAATTGTATTTAACAAATAGCTCTAATTAAGTAACCTTTATATTATAGCCAATTTAAAGCTAAGTAACCCCTTTTTTTTACAGAGATAACCACTTTGCAGACATAGCCCTAATTATGACTAAGTAATTAACTATCCCTTTTAATTAATTAAAAATTGAGAAGAAGTCAAAAGAGTCAAAATTACATTGCAATAATAGCCAGTATTAAAGTTCTTACAGATATAGCCACATAATGATTAAACATTCGATTAACGGGACTTAGAGGACCAATTGGATATAGGTTGAATCGATTAACATAATCGTTCAATCAGACTTAGATCTATTTAAGTAAAAATCTTAAACGGATATAAAGCATGCAATTTAAACTAATGACTTAAATCAGAAAAGAAAACATATAAGCACATAGTCAGGTTTTCATGATTGAACAGAAGGGTTTGAGAATGTAATAAACTTCATATTGTACTCAAGAAAATTCAGAATCAGAAGGAGTAGAAGAACAAAAGCACAAGTAGAGAAAAATAGTGGTTTGGGCACTTAGCTTTCGTGTGTTTTCTTTTATTTCTTTCTATTTTTTCTTCTTTTTCTTCGTTTTTCTTTTCTTGTTCTCTTCTTTTTCTTGATTTTCTGGCATCAGAGGTCTAGAGGCCATTATTCTTTCTTTTCTTGATTTTTCGACAGTCTTATCGAGTCTTTTGTGCCAAGACTCCTAAGAACAGGAGTATGGGTTCATCGGGATGGTTTTCTGGACTGAGAGTGTTCTCCAGAATAGGGTTCCAGCGACACACTTTTCAATATTTGAGAAGTTTGAGGCTTATTCGAGGGATTCCACCTAGTGGAGGTTGAAAAGGGTGAAGAGATGGTCCTGGGATGTTAATGGTGGAAGGTGGTTCAAAGGTTGATGGTCGCCGGCTAGGGTTCCGGTGAACCATTTTTTCTAGATTTGAGACGGTAGGGTAGTTTTTGGTCGTGGTTTATGGTGATGGGGTGAGAGAAGAAGAGAAGAGGGTTCAGGGTGTGGAGTTTGGTCAGAGAAGATGACCAATGTTAAACCACCGGTAGGGTTCCGGTAGCTCAAGTAGAGAGGAGGGGGAGATGATGGCGGCTAGGGTTTGGGAGTTATGAGTGTCACACCTCCCTTTTTACTACCCCACTTAAGCATACAAATACGCTTGTAAGGTATACCCCGACGCTCAAATATCCGAAACGGATAAAAATAACGTAAGGGAAGGAGTTTTCCAATTAAAGGACAATCGGTTCGGGATTTATTGAGATTAATCAGAGTCGCCACTTGGGAATGATAATGGTGTCCCAAGTCACCGGTTAATCCCGAATCCGAGGAATTTTGACTCTTAAAAATGTCTGCGAAGCAAAGATCCGGATAAGGAACTCTGTTAACTCGGGAGAAGGTGTTAGGCATTCCCGGGTTCCGTGGTTTTAGCACGGTCGCTCAATTGTCGTTCCCGACTCTTGTTTGACTCAATTATAGATTTTAAACAACATATAATGCTTTTTACATTAGGTATTATTTTAAAGAATTTGCGGCATCGCGAAAACACGCCTCGAGTCATACCGCAACCAGTACGCCTATGACTTTCGGTGTATTTTAGCTTTGCCGAGATTTGGATTTGAGTCGCACCAAGTGCACACTCGTTCAATGGAAAGTACATTAACATCGTGCCCTAAATAACGTCTATCGGCTTTTAACTTTGGGGAGAGGCTATGGAATTTGCTATTAGCCTCTCCGGTTCTATTATGTTATCTTATTACTAAATGGGGGCCCCGATGTTTGTTATTCGGGCGAGGCTCATCCCAATTTTCATTAAAGGATTCAATACTAGTATTTGGCTATGTTTTCTACATTTGTTTTTTCCTTAATCGATTTCTAATATTTAAACATTCCAGGCCCGTAATTTTGTTATTCAATGGGGACTGGATTTCCAGAATAAGGATTTACTACATTAAAAACAGGTCCAGGTTCTTAAAGAACCAGACCTGATTCGGGCATTCTATCGCCAGCCCAGTTGGCATTATAAAGAGATTCAGGCCCATAACACGCCTTGGGCCCAAACTAAATAAAATTGGAAACAATTGAAACAACAGAACAAAGATACACATTTGAAATGGAAAGCACTTTTATTTATTCAGTGAAGGAAATCAATATCATACATTAGCTACAAATTAATTATTTATTACCATAAATCAGAACTAACAAACTACTTCTTCTTCTTACACTAGCATTTTGAAGTTAATACCAGTTACTACCTAATTTGAGAAAGCGACGGATTACATAATGGACTTAAAGAATGATTAAACTAATTAACTATGGATCTGAATTAACTGATTAACTACTCACGAATATTTACATTACCAGTTTCGTTATGTACTAGGCATTTTTACATTACAAAGATGGTTCTAATTAAATTGTATCAATATCCATAAATAAATAACTCAGAGACCTATTTATAATTATGCTACTGATTTCAATAGGGCTTGCTTTATTACCAGATTATTAACCTAAAACATGATTAAAGCACTATCTAATCTAACATTTCCTATTTTTAAGCTTATATATGTGTAAATGACATCTGATATGTGATTAAGACTTATGAATCTATTGTGAGTAAGTAACCAACCGATTTTTTGAAATTATTATTAACTAACCCATGTTTTAAGATCTATTACCTAATTAAGCTATGTGATACACTATTGCTACTATACTACTAGTTATTACAATGTTTTTGTTTTTCGTTTTTTAGCTACTACAGAATACTTCAATAGATAAATTACAAATCTAAACTAACAACACTAAACATAAACTACATGACAGCAAATAATCGGATCCAGATCTTCATTTTTATTTCAACAATTCACCATTACAGCTTCAAGTGAAAGAGATATGTACCTGGTTTTGAAAGGAATGAGAAAATGGCAAATCAACAAGGCGGTGAAAATACAGCAACAACAACAGTAACAACCAGCAGTAGCTTCAACACCTCAATCCTGAAAATCTGAGCAATACGGAGAAAAACAAAAACAAACCAGTAAAAAATAGAAAAGAAAAATATTTTCCAGATTTTCTCTTTGTTTTGGCTTTCTAGATTTGAACTATTTTCACTTCTCAAAAGAAACTCTCAAAAATTGCATTTTTCTTCGTGTATACTTCTGTATCCAGAGTGTATATCGAGTGTATACTACAGCAGGGAATTTTTTTTATTTTTTCTTCTCTTCTGATTTTTCCTCTCTTTTTTCCCTCTTTTTTTTCATAAATCTTCTCTTCTATTTATAGGCAAGAATTTCGAAAATTTTCAGATTTTTTATTAAAAAGAAAATATTTTTTTAATTTAAAGAAAACCCACTAATCCATGTTTTCCTCTCCTTGTTTTCTTCCTTGATTTCCTTGCCCCCCACTACTTTATGTTATGTAATTATGATTATTTTTTGCTAAAAAAATCTGAAATTTTCTTCTTGGGCCAAGGGGTTTTGGGTTGGGTAAGGTTTCTTAGGATTGGGCTTGTAACTTAATTTGCAAGATGGCCCAATCCAAAATTTATCCATTTTGTTCTTCTCCATTATTCAACTTCCTAATTAATAAAGCCCAAAATACTAAGATTAATTTATAAAAACTAAAATTATCTTGAAATACTAATCACATAATAATAATTGTCACCTAATTTTAAATGGTAATTAAAATACAATCACACAATTTGGACATTAAAGGCTAAAATGCAAAAGATGCCTATTTTTGTGATTTTCATTTTTGTAAGATAAAATTAATTACTCCTAATTGTAGAATTAAATCCTAAATGCAAATGCGATATATATTTATATATATATATATATATATATATATTGTCATTATTTTTATATATATATATATATATATATATATATATATATATATATATATATATTGTCATTATTTTTTTAAAAATGACACTAAATTCACAACAATTGCAAACAAAACAAAACTCTTTTATTTTGAATTTTTGGGAGTAATTCTCATATAGGGCAAAAATCACGTGCTCACAGCTGCCCCTCTTTGCGCGTAAACACGAAGAGTTTCTGTGCAAAGACAAGTGAGCGGATACGAGCGATTTTTGCCTGTTTGAGCACTCCGTGAGAAGCATTTTTTTTCAATTTCGACCGAACCTTTGCTTCAAGAGGTTTCCTACATATCCCTGGCTAAAAGGGAATCAGGTCAATGTAGTTCGGAAAATTTTGGTAGGTGGGACTACCAATGAAACTGCGATTTTTTGCTGTTACTGTTGCTGCTGTTGCGGTTACTGCTTGTTGACCTCCTTATTACAACGGGGGGAATGTAAAATGAAGAAGTTATTCTAAGCTATGATTCTACAATTACAATTATTCCTATCCTAGCTTTTGTTTGCTTCTCCTTGTCTCTTTTCTTTGATTTTTTGAGATGCTCACTCTCCCTTTTTTGTTGATTTTCTTTCTTGTTTTCCTCTTCTTTTTTTTGTTTGCTTCTCCTTGTCTCTTTTTCCTTTGATTTTTTGAGATGCTGACTCTCCTTTTTTTGTTGATTTTCTTTCTTGTTTTCCTCTTCTTCTTTTTTTTTGATTTTCAACGGTACTTCTTGCTCTCGAGTTGAACCTGCTCAAAACAAAACAGCAAACTACTTTTTTTTCTTTTTCTGCCCCAGTGTGGGCTTTTAGCTATATAAACCATGATGTGTAGAAATATATTACCGTATTTGAAGGTGGGCGCCTAACAGAAATTAAACGTGCAATGCAAATGCCGAAATATATTCCCGTATTTGAAGGTGGGCACCTGACAGAAATTAAACGTGCAATGCGATGCAGAAAAGTATTCCCGTATTCGAAGGTGGGCATCTAACAGAAATTAAACGTGCAATGCGATGCAGAAAAGTATTCCGTATTCGAAGGTGGGCACCTAACAAAAATTAAACGTGCAATGCGATGCGGAAAATATTCCCGTATTTGAAGGTGGGCACCTAACGGAATTTAGACGTGCAATGCGATGCGCAGAAAAGTATTCCCGTATTCGAAGGTGGGCACCTAACGGAATTTAAACGTGCAATGCGATGCGAGAAAAATATTCCCGTATTCGAAGGTGGGCACCTAACGGAATTTAGACGTGCAATGCGAATGCGAGAAAATATTCCCGTATTTGAAGGTGGGCGCTGACGGAATTTAAACGTGCAATGCGATGCGAGAAAATATTCCCGTATTTGAAGGTGGGCGCCTAACGAAATTAAACGTGCAATGCGATGCGAGAAAATATTCCTGTATTTGAAGGTGGGCGCCTAACGAGAAATTAAACGTGCAATGCGATGCGAGAAAATATTCCCGTATTTGAAGGTGGGCATCTAACGAAATTAAACGTGCAATGCGATGCGGAAAAGTATTCCCGTATTCGAAGGTGGGCACCTAACAAAAATTAAACGTGCAATGCGATGCGGAAAATATTCCCGTATTTGAAGGTGGGCACCTAACAGAAATTAAACGTGCAATGCGAGAAAAGTATTCCCGTATTCGAAGGTGGGCACCTAACAGAAATTAAACGTGCAATGCGATGCAGAAGAATATTCCCGTATTCGAAGGTGGGCACCTAACAGAATTTAAACGTGCAATGCGATGCAGAAAAGCATTCCCGTATTTGAAGGTGGGCGCCTAACAGAAATTAAACGTGCAATGCGAATGCAGAAAATATTCCCGTATTTGAAGGTGGGCGCCTAACTGAAATTAAACGTGCAATGCTAATGCAGAAAATATTCCCGTATTTGAAGGTGGGCGCCTAACGAAATTAAACGTGCAATGCGATGCAGAAAAGTATTCCCGTATTTGAAGGTGGGCGGCTAACAGAAATTAAACGTGCAATGCGATACAGAAAATATTCCCGCAGCCTGAGGACTGGGGAGTGGATTTTCAAGGATGCTACCTTCCTCTTTTTGGTATTTTCTTTTACCAATTATCCCTTGCCTGTGAATTTCTCCACTTATTGGCGAACTTTCCCTTTTTGCGTTTTCTATTTTTCCACATTGGCCACATTCACTTTAAAGTGATGAGTGACAATTTGTTCTTGCATGAAACAAAATTTATTAGATATAAACTGCTGGCAACTGGCATCTGCCGTCCCTGCTTCTTATTGCTTTCTTCTATCTTGCTTTTCTCATGCTGTGTAACTTTCAACTGCTAATGCAGAAAATATTCCCGTATTAGAAGGTGGGCGCCTAACAGAATTTAAACGTGCAATGCAGAATGCAGAAAAATATTTCCGTATTAGAAGGTGGGCGCCTAACTGAATTTAAACGTGCAATGCGAATGCAAAAAATATTCCCTCAGCCTGAGGACTGGGGAGCCGATTTTAAAAGATGTTACCTTCCTCTTTTTGGTATTTTCTTTTTACCAACTTATCTCTTGCCTGTGAATTTCTCCACTTATTCGGCAGACTTTCTCTTTTTGGTATTTTAAATTTTCCACATTGGTCACATTCACTTTAAAGTGATTAGTGACGGTTTGTTCCTGCATGAAACAAAATTTATTAGATATAAACTGCTGGCAACTGGCATCTGCCGTCCCCACTTCTTATTGCTTCCTTTGTTTTTGCTTTTTCATGTTGCATGGCTCTTGACTTCTCGTCCCTTTGCAGACTCTTTTTGTATTTTTCTCATTTCTTCATTTTTGTTTGTTTTCTTTTCTTTGGCCATGTTTGCCAAGCTTCTTTATTCCTTTTTCCCAATCTTCTATCCTTTCTGATCCAGTGTTGTTTCAACTTCCGTTATCAGGAGCTGGTAGTTAGCTCTCAAAAGGGTAAACAATGAAATGCAGAAAAAATGAAAGAAAGGTAAGGGTATTTTGGAGAGATGACAGAACTTATATGGGTATTTGCTGGCTGATTCCGCTGACCATGCCATGTATTTAAACTCTGACCCAGTTCGTTCCAATCATTATTCAGACTCTGAATTGCCTTTAACCCAAACCGATACTCTCTTTTGTTGCTTTTTTCTCTTTTCTGATAGTCCTCACGATCGCCTTACGGTGCCTCGAAAGGTTTTCACCAATAAGACTCTCTCGTTTATTCTCTTAACCTCACAATCATCTCACAGTGCCAAAGGTTTTCACCAATAAGACTCTCATTTTATTTCTCTCAACCTCACAATCGCCTCACAGTGCCGGCTAAGGTTTTTACTGATGAGACTCTCTCATTTTTTATATTTTCTTTTTTCATTTTTTCCTTTTGTATTTTGTTTTCTGTACCACGGGTATTATCCGACGCTTCGCTCCTCCTTCGTTGTATTTGTTATCATTTCAAAATTGATCAGAAGGTCTTTCTTTGGAATGTAACGTGGCTTTTGGGTGGGTTAAGAAAGAAAGATATAAAGGCTCAAAATTTCAACGAGGGTTAAAAATATTTACCACTTTCGGAATTATTAAACATAACTTCTGCCCCAGTTTCAATATGTGGGGAATTTTTGGATTTTTTCTTTATTGTGACTGAACCTCAAAGAGGCTGCCTACGTACCCTTTCGGGATCAAGTCGGACGTAGTTCATCCAACTTCATTAGTTAGATGGATTTCTTTTGACTTTTTCCCGATTTCTTTGTCTTTTTCTCTTTTTTTTTCATTTTTTTTTTTTTCATCATCATTTTTTTTTCATTTCAGTTTTTTTTCATCATTTTTTTTTCATTTTCCATCATTTCATTTTTTTATTCTGGCAATTTCGATCTTGTTGCACCAGAGCGATTCCGAGAGAGGGATATGAAAGAATTCATTCATTAAGGCTCAAAGGGGCTATCAATGGATAAAGTGTTTGGATAGAGAATAAAATGCCTTCGTCATTTCAATTCCAAAATCACAACAAAATACAAAACACATAATTGAAAAGGAATCATACATAGTATATTTTGACCGCATCTGAATTGATAGCAGTCTCTACGCACTTTCCCTCAACATCTGTTAAATATAATGCTCCATTGGACAACACCCGTGATACCACGAACGGTCCCTGCCAATTCGGCGCAAACTTGCCTTTTGCCTCTGCCCAATGTGGTAAGATACGCCTCAATACCAGTTGTCCAACTTCAAACTTTCGAGGTCGTACCTTCTTATTATATGCTCTGGCCATTCTTCGCTGATACAACTGCCCATGGCAGACTGCGGCCAACCTCTTCTCATCAATCAAATTCAACTGTTCTAACCGGGCCTTTACCCATTCATCGTCATCTATCTCAGATTCGGCTATAATTCGCAATGACGGTATTTCTATTTCTGCGGGTATAACGGCCTCTGTTCCATACACCAGAGTATAAGGTGTGGTTCAGATAGAAGTACGTACCGTCGTGCGGTAACCCATGAGAGCAAAGGGTAACTTTTCATGCCACTGCCTGGATCCCTCCACCATTTTTCGGAGAATCTTCTTGATATTCTTGTTAGCCGCTTCTACTGCTCCATTCGCCTTTGGTCTGTAAGGTGTGGAATTGCGGTGCGTGATCTTAAACCTTTCACAAACTTCCGCCATGAGATGATTGTTTAAATTGGCTCCATTGTGTGTGATAATCACCTTGGGGATTCCAAATCGGCATATAATATTTTCGTGCAGAAAATCCACCACCGCTTTCTTCGTCACCGTCTTGAATGTCTTAGCTTCAACCCACTTGGTGAAATAATCAATTGCAACCAGAATGAACCTGTGCCCATTAGAAGCGGCTGGATCTATTGGACCGATGACATCCATGCCCCAAGCAACAAAGGGCCAAGGTGCTGACATTGTGTGCAACTCATAAGGCGGGGAGTGGATCAGATCCCCATGTACCTGGCATTGATGACATTTCTTTACATACCTGATACAATCACGCTCCATCGTGAGCCAGTAGTACCCTGCTCTCAAAATCTTCTTTGCTAAAACATATCCGCTCATGTGGGGCCCGCATACTCCAGCATGTACTTCAATCATGATTTCATTTGCTTGTTGTGCATCTACACACCGCAATAAACCCAGATCTGGTGTTCTTTTGTATACCACTCCTCCACTGAAGAAAAATCCATTGGCTAGACGCCTGATGGCTCTCTTCTGGTCTCCGGTGGCTTGCTCCGGGTATTTGCCAGCTTTCAAGTATTCTCTAATATCATGATACCACGGCTCTCCATCCGAGTCTTCTTCCACAGCGAAGCAATAAGCATTCTGATCTCGGACTTGGATCTGGAGCGGATCTATATATGTCTTGTCCGGATGATGCAACATAGAGGACAATGTGGCCAAAGCATCTGCAATCTCATTGTGCGTTCTTGGGATGTGTTTGAACTCTATAGACCGGAATCTTTGGGACAACTCGTGCAAACAATACCGATAAGGTATCAATTTCAAATCTCGTGTCTCCCATTCCCCTTGAATTTGGTGTACCAAGAGATCCGAGTCACCCATGACCAAAATCTCTTGAACACCCATGTCAATCGCCATCCTTAATCCCAAGATGCACGCCTCATATTCGGCCATATTGTTGGTACAGAAAAATCGAAGCTGAGCTGTTACGGGATAGTGTTGACCCGTACTTGAAATAAGTACCGCTCCGATACCAACGCCCCTGCTGTTGACAGCTCCGTCAAAGTACATTTTCCATTCTGGCCTCTCCTCTTGCTCCATCTCCTCGACAAACATTGCCTCTTCATCCGGAAAGTATGTCTTCAATGGCTCATATTCATCATCCACCGGATTTTCGGCTAAGTGGTCCGTAATAGCTTGTGCCTTCATTGCCGTACGAGTTACATAGATAATGTCGAATTCTGTGAGCAGAATCTGCCATTTGGCCAGTCTTCCCGTAGGCATAGGCTTCTGAAATATATATTTGAGAGGATCCAACCGTGATATCAAGTACGTGGTGTATGCTGACAAATAATGCTTTAGCTTCTGAGCCACCCAGATCAATGCACAACAAGTTCTCTCCACTTGGGTATACTTCACCTCGTAGGATGTAAACTTTTTGCTGAGGTAGTAGATGGCTTGTTCTTTCTTGCCTGTCTCATCATGTTGACCCGGTACACAACCGAAAGAGTTATCCAGCACCGTCAAATACAAAATCAGAGGACGCCCTGGTTTTGGAGGAACTAACACCGGAGGGTTGGCCAAATATTCCTTGATCCTGTCAAAGGCTTCCTGACATTCGTCGGTCCATTTCACTGCTGCGTCTTTCTTCAACAACTTGAAAATCGGCTCGCATGTTGATGTCAGCTGAGCAATAAACCGACTAATGTAATTCAACCTTCCTAATAAGCTCATGACCTCCTTCTTGTTCTTCGGCGGAGGTAGACTTTGAATAGCTTTGATCTTTGATGGATCCAGTTCAATACCTCGCCGACTCACAATAAACCCCAGTAGTTTCCCCGAAGGTACTCCAAAAGCACACTTCGCCGGATTGAGTTTTAGATTGTACCTCCGGAGTCTTTGGAAAAACTTCCTCAAATCTTTCACATGATCAGGTTGTTTTCTGGACTTTATGATGACATCGTCCACATACACTTCAATTTCTCGATGCATCATATCGTGGAACATTGTGGTCATTGCCCTCATGTAAGTTGCCCCGGCATTCTTCAATCCAAACAGCATTACTCTGTAACAATACGTTCCCCGAGGTGTAATGAAGGCGGTTTTCTCAACGTCTTCTTCGTCCATCAGGATCTGGTGATAACCGGCATAACAGTCCACAAACGAACCGATTTCATGCTTGGCGCAATTGTCGATCAATATGTGGATGTTTGGCAATGGGAAGTCATCCTTCGGACTAGCTTTGTTGAGGTCTCTATAGTCTACACACACTCTGGTTTTGCCGTCTTTCTTCGGGACCGGCACAACATTTGCCAACCAGGTGGGGTATTTGGTAACTCTTATGACCTTTGCCTCGAACTGCTTATTCACCTCTTCTTTTATCTTCACGCTAATGTCCGTTTTGAATTTTCTCAGCTTTTGTTTTACTGGCCGGCATTCCGAGTAGATAGGCAACTTGTGTACCACTAAATTTGTGCTAAGCCCGGGCATGTCATCATAGGACCGGGCAAAGATGTCCTTAAATTCATGTAACAACCCTATCAATTCATCCCTGAGGGGTGCCTCCAAATGCACACTAATCTTTGTTTCTCGGACATCATCTTCGCTCCCCAAGTTTACAGATTCCGTATCACTCGGATTCGGCTTGGGTTTTTCCTCGTATTGTTTCATGTCCTTACTTATTTCCTCCAGGGCTTCCTCGTCCTCACATTCTATTTCACTATCTTCCTCGATTTCTTGTATAGTAGCGTGATTGTCAGAACTGGGTCTAGAATCCTTCACGCATGACATGGCATTGGAATCAACACATGCAAAACTGTACAAAAGGAAAAATAAAGAAAAATAAGGCAAAAGTGAAGAAAAAGGAAAAACTGCATTTCATTAATAAAAGAAACGAACAATGTTCGGGATACGTGGTGATTTTTTCATGAGGGGAATGGGGAAATTATAAAATAACAACTTTCGGGGAAGCAATGATGAAATTTTGAGCTAACTACCAAGACTCCTTCCGAATAAGGAAAGGAGTAGCTTCCCAATTGTTCAATGTGACTCTAGGCCCCACAAATTGCACGTCCATTCTGCTCGTGCCTTCCCCTGCTTCAATCGTGTTCACCTCCCAAAACATTTTTGCAAAACCAAGCATTTCTTCATCAAGTTGGGTCTCAATGCACTTTGTTGCAGCAGATGGTTGATATTTTGTACCAGGCCTGATAAAGATGTCGGATAATTTGGGTATGGGTTTGGGCAAGGTCCAGTTTCTCTTGGCTTTAGAGGCTCTTTGGATATCGGCAAAGGTGGGTTTGAACCCTAAGCCGAATGTACCTTTATTCTCCGGAAGCTGAACTGGTTGAGTGACTCCCTGCAGTGTTTTACCTAATCCCCTCCCCGGTGCAAATCCATTTTTCAGCATTTCTCTGGCCACCATCACAGCAGTTGGTGCCATCATAGGGGTTGGTAACTTTTCTCCTTCGGCAATTTTGTTCACTACAACAGCATCCGTCACTTGGTAGACCCAAGGACCTCTATCACCATCAGTACCATCAAAAGGTGCTACCACATTACAAGCATTTTCCTCTCCGTGTACAACAATCTCTTGCTGCTCCCATTCAAACTTGACCATCTGATGTAGAGAAGATGGTACCGCTTTAGCCGCATGAATCCAGGGTCGACCTAACAGCAAGTTATACGATACGGCGATGTCGAGCACCTGGAACTCCATCGTAAAATCAACGGGACCGATGGTCACTTCCAAAATAATATCTCCCAACGTGTTCTTACCTCCGCCATCAAATCCTCTCACATTGATACTGTTTCTCCGGATTCTGTCCGGGCTAATGTTCAGCTTCCCTAAAGTTGACAGCGGGCAGATGTTCGCGCTCGATCCATTGTCAATCAATACCCTGGTCACGACTGACTCTTCACTCTTTACCGTGAGGTACAATGCTTTATTGTGTTCGGTTCCTTCCACCGGCAGCTCCCTATCAGAGAAGGTGATCCTATTAGACTCGAAAATTTTGCTGGTAATCTTCTCCAAGTGACACACTGAAATTTTTTCCGGAACATGAGCTTCATTTAGAATCTTCATAAGAGCCCTCCGGTGTTCTTCTGAATGTATCAACAAAGATAACAAAGAAATTTGGGCAGGGGTCTTTCTTAGCTGCTCAACCACTGAGTACTCTTGTGACTTCATTTTCTTAAGGAATTCTTCTGCTTCCTCCTCCGACACTGGCTTCTTCAGTTGACTTTCTTTTACCGTCTTCATCTTTCTCAGTTCCTCTGGAGCGAAACACCTTCCCGACCGAGTGAGTCCATGCGTTTCATTAATTTCACCAGAAATCTCTTTTCCCTTGTAAACTACTGTTACCTTGTTATAGTTCCAAGGCACAGTCTTTGTATTCACCACTGGTATTTGCACTACTGGTTTTATGATTACTGGCTCTGCAATTGCTCCTTTCACAGTCACGATTGTCTTTGCACCTGGAACTACCACCTTTAAACCTCCCATCACTACTGGCTTTGGTTTCTCGACAATTGCTTCCTCTTTCACAATTTCTTTCTCTAACTTGTCACTCGACTTTATCATCATGACGGCTTGAGATGGTTTTTGATTGCCATCACCCTGCACCAGTTCTATCATATTCGTTTCGTGGTGATTCGGCAATGGATTCTGGGTAATGTTTGGGGCCTCGGGAGCCTGCACTTCAATTCTTCTCTCATCGATAAGATCTTGAATGGCATTCTTTAATTGCCAACACTTCTCAGTATCGTGGCCCAATGTTCCCGAACAGTATTCACATCTGACAGAAGAATCAAGATTTTTCGGGGGTGGGTTTGGATTTTTTGGTGCGATTGGTCTCAGCATCCCCAATTCTTTCAACCTGTGGTAAAGACTGGTATATGATTCTCCGAGAGGAGTGAATGTCTTTCTTGCTTTGTTTCTCCAATCAGCGTCCGGCCTGGGTCTATTATGGTTTCGGTAAGGTTTAAGGGTTGGGTATGTGTTCTGGGTGTGGTATACATTGTGTGGAGCTTGAGCTCTCCACACATGGGGTGGTGGTGGTGGGTAAGTTTGGGCTTGAGGGTGGTGGTAATGTGGGACAGTTGGTGGGTATGGTGGTGGTGGTGGGTTATATGGGCTTGGTGCATTGTAGGGGTTTGGCGGGTAAGATGGGGGTGGTGGATTATATGGAGTTGACGGGCTTGGTGGGTGTTGGCGGTAGGGTCTCGGTGGGTTATAATGTGGGTTGCGACTCCAGGACCTACTTTCGATGGTTGACACTTCTTCTTTCTTCTTCTTTCCCATCACTCCTCCATTTCCACTCTGTATAGCTTGATTGGTGGCTTTGATAGCCGAAAAACTCATAATTTTGTTTGTCTTCAAACCCTCTTCTACAAAACTTCCCATTTTTACAACTTCGTTGAAACTCTTTCCAATTGCCGACACTAGATGGCCGTAGTATGTTGGATCCAAAGCTTGCAGAAAACAATCCACCATCTCTCCCTCTTTCATTGGTGGATCCACTCTAGCGGCCTGTTCCCTCCATCTAAAACCGTATTCTCTAAAGCTCTCTCCTGGCTTTTTCTCCATCTTGGTCAGGGATAACCTGTCGGGTATGATCTCCAAATTGTGCTGAAAGTGACTAGCGAAAGCTTGCGCTAAGTCATCCCAAACGAACCATCTTGTATGGTCCTGTCGGGTATACCATTCCAGAGCTGATCCACTCAAACTTTGGCTGAAGTACGCCATCAACAATTCATCTCTTCCTCCCGCGCCTCTCATCTTGCTACGGTATCCTCTTAGATGAGCTACCGGATCCCCGTGTCCGTTGTACATGTCGAACTTTGGCAACTTAAATCCCGCAGGAAGCTGCACCTCAGGGAACAAACACAGGTCTTTGTAGGCTACACTTACTTGCCCTCCCAGCCCTTGCATATTGCGGAAAGCATTCTCAAGACTCTTTACTTTCCGAGCCATCTCTTCCTACCCGGCACTTGCTTCTATCATAGGAGCGTGAGACTCGTGTTGTCTGAAAGTAGGCTCCGGAGGGTAGTAGTGAGGATCCTGGATATGGAATATCGGTTCGCTAGAAGATTTGTGGATAACAGCGGGCGGAGGTGCCACATATACAGGAGCGACTTGTGGTGTAGGAGGTGGTGCTTGCTTGGTTGGAGGTGGTGGCATTTGGGAGGTGGAAGCATAGTAGTGAGGGTAGTCGGGGTAGGTGGAGGACGAGTTCATTGTTGGTGGCTCGGGGTTAGGATTGGGTGGAGGGACATATGTAGGGTTAGCAGGGTGGACTGGTAGTGGTTGACCTCTTGACCAAGCCTGGTACATTTCAGCCATCTGCTGTCTCAACTTGTACATTTCTTCTTTCATCCCTGCCACATCCACGATCTCTTCTTCGTGAGCAGGGTCTACAATGGTTGCCTCGATTTCTTGGGACACAGCCTTTGTCATCTTTTTAGATCTGGTGTTGTATGGGTGGGTAGCCAGTATGCCAGTTGCCTAGAAAATCTGAACTCACAAACATCAACACTTGTTAGTTGTTAGCGCATGAATAAGATGTAACGACTTTAAAAACAAACACATTTGCTCGAGTCGTTATGCATCATCCCGGCCGCTGCTCACTTCGATCATCTTTTTCTTTTTCCGCTCTTTAGTTTTCTTTCTTTCTTTTCTTCTTTTCTTTTCTTTTCTTTTTTGCTTTTTCTCTTTTCTCTTTTTTCCTTTTCTTGCTCTCTTTTTCCTTGCCGTTTTCATAATCACGCTCCTATTTATTTGCCTAGCGGATATAAAGGAAATGACATAAAGCAAAAGAATTGGTAACAACACTTTGTTTTCTCATTGATAATTCAAAACCTTGATTACAAAGTGATGTTTAAGAAAAGAAAAATAAAAGATGATGCATGACCTAAGAGTACATTAATGCACCTAGTGCCCGCGAGGCATCGTTCGGCCTTGCCGCGGGCCTATATGCTAAACCCCTTTGAAGCCTATCCAGGTCGGCCATGACTTGTTGTACGAAAAACTTCACTGTAGATACAAAAGTCCTCCAAGTCATATCTTCACAAAGCTGAGTCTTTCGGGTGATGTATTGGGCGATGCGAACAACCTTTTCTCTGATGACCCCTTTTTCTTGCAATAGTCGACTTATTTGTTGAGCGCGAGCATCCAAGGTATGTTGGTTGTCCTTTTGCACTTGTTGCAGCTTCAATTCCAATCTAGCCATAGTCGTGTAGCAGTGCTCTCTTTCTTCTTCAAGATCTTTGATAATCTTGTTACTTTTGACTGTGGCTGAGATCATTTTCTTTCTAAGCTGAGCTATTTCAACATCATGCTTGTCTTGTAGCTGCCGAACCAACTTAGCTCTTTCATCGGCGTCTCTACCCATTTGCTTCCGAGCCTTGACTAACTCTTTTTCAACTACGTCCAAATCAAAGCTATAGTCGTTTACTTTCCGCCGGAGAATCTCAATTAACTTTTCATCGCGGGCTGAACGAACCGGGGTCTCGGATGCAATTTTCATTTGAGCTATTTGAGCCTTCAACACATCATTTTCTTTCTTCAGCTGTTTCTTTTCTACTTCATCGGATGCTGCTTGCAAGCTACTTTCAAAATGAAGATTTCTCAGTTTATCTTCCAACAGACTGATTTTGGCCTTATATTCTTTTTCCTTGGCCGCCCATTTCAGATTTTCCTCGGATTGCTCTATCAAGTCTTGCAAGTGAGGTCTCTTTGAAAGACGTTCGTGTTCAACCCCTCGTCGGTACCATGTGGAGTACCCAGATGATATCTCCCCTCTTGCTCTATTCGGCACACAAGTATCCATTTTCAGGTTTTGGCACTCATTCCAGATTTGCCGGATCTTTGCTTCCGGGAATTGCCCATCTGGACCAATTTCTATAGCTTGCGAACCGAGGTCTCCGTCTCTCGGAACAACTTGACATCTACCCAACTGTCGCAGGGCCCTGTATGGGGCATAAGGTTGGATGCTTTTCAAGCCCATGATCAAAAATGGCGACCCTTCTGTCGGCATATATATTACCTCGTCAAGAGGTAGCCAATCATATGTCCAATCGATTTGGCCATCAGTTAATGATCGAAGATGCAAAATCCAATCTTTGACTCCCTCCGGCAATTTCACTTCTTTTGTTCTCGTACAGAATTCTTCCAAACATGTTCGTTCAACTGAACCATAACTTGAGAACGAAGGATGATGGCATAGATGTTCAATTAACCAAATCTGCAAGATCAAATTACACCCTTCAAAGAAGTTGGCTCCCGCTTTGCACGCAGTCAGAGCACGGTAGATGTGAGCTACAATCATTGGAGCTAGAGTACAATTATCTTGTACTATCAATGTGCTAGCTACCCCGGCAACCTTTATACTGATATGCCCATCTTTTCTCGGAAATATGACAATTTCGAGAAATGCCACTAAGAAAGCAAACCTCCGGTGCTCCTCCCATTTTGCTCGGTTGGACTTGCTGCATAACTTGTTCGTGGGGTCATTGAAACCCCCGATGTGTCCATACCTACTATAGATGAAGTTTAAGGAGCAAAACCCGTTGGCTAGATCTTCGTTGTGAACATTCCTGGCAATTTTCAAAGAGTCCATAAAACGATGCACCGTTACCGTCCTTGGAGATACCGGGTATTTTCCTTTTAACGGAACCTCGGTCTTCCCGATATAGAAAGCAATTTCCTCTAGAGTAGGAGTGAGTTCAAAATCCGGGAGATGCAATACATTGTGTGCTGGATCCCAAAATGTGACCAACGCTCTAATTATGTCGCCTCGGGGAATTATGTCCAATAATCCTGTAAGATCTTTCAAATAACTTTTGACCCAGTCCTGACCATCTGATCCCATGTCTTGCCACCATAATTTCAGCTCCAAAGGGATTTTATTTAGGGAAAAATGCTCATTCATCATTGTGCTCGTCCTGCACATTTATTAAGGCGATTTTATTTAGAAAAAAGGAAAATCTTTTTCAATGCAAGTTTTCATTTTTGAAGGAAAGGAAAGAAAATGACTTTCGAAGTGGCCATTTTTGCCAAAACAGCCTTCCGGCGTCCTTTCGGAACATTTGGCCATTTCCAAAAATAGCGATTACCTCGATTATTTGAAAGGAAAATCTTTTTGGTCTTTTTTTTTCTTAAAAGTGTGGTTGGACCCGTTTAAAGGTTGCCTACGTATCCCACCTAATGGCGAGAATCAAACCTCTGCGTAGTTCGGTCAGATTAATTGACCAATTATTTCAACAAATGCTTCACCTATTTTTCAAAAAAAAATTTCAAATTTTCAAATTTTTCGGATACCTATTTTCTATAACTCTTATTTTCCTCTCTCTCTTTTTTTCTTTTTCAACAATTTTTCTATCCTCGGGATTTCCGCCGGTCCGCATAACGATCAAGGACAATAAAAATGCAACACATAACATGCTCGGTCTTTTCCAATACCGGGTCACCTGTCCTAGACGGACCCAACCCCTGTGTTGAGTCCCCTAAGTCAAATATGATGCAAATAATCGTCCTAAACCTATGTTCAAAATCTTACGGTTTCATAGAGTGCTAGACCGTGTACCCGAGCGGACAACTCGAATCGAGGAGGGGCTACGTACCGGTGACCCGCGGAGTCAATCGGCTTTGTAACTTATCCGGCCTCTATTTTCTTAATTTAAGGTGACTTTAACAGAAAGGGGAGTCTCAACCAGTAAGCACATCCCCGGGGGTGAAGAGAGAAAGGTTTTCGGCACAATTTTATATACAATCCACATAATATCAAAGCGAGAAAGCACATAGCATGTTGTTCAAATCATATAATGAAGTCAAACAATAACGCGAACGTCAATTCTAAAGAGCTCGAGTTCTTAAACCCTGAAACCGAAGTTCGGGGTTGGTTTCCCTAGCAGAGTCGCCAGAGCTGTCACACCTCCCTTTTTACTACCCCACTTAAGCATACAAATACGCTTGTAAGGTATACCCCGACGCTCAAATATCCGAAACGGATAAAAATAACGTAAGGGAAGGAGTTTTCCAATTAAAGGACAATCGGTTCGGGATTTATTGAGATTAATCAGAGTCGCCACTTGGGAATGATAATGGTGTCCCAAGTCACCGGTTAATCCCGAATCCGAGGAATTTTGACTCTTAAAAATGTCTGCGAAGCAAAGATCCGGATAAGGAACTCTGTTAACCCGGGAGAAGGTGTTAGGCATTCCCGGGTTCCGTGGTTTTAGCACGGTCGCTCAATTGTCGTTTCCGACTCTTGTTTGACTCAATTATAGATTTTAAACAACATATAATGCTTTTTACATTAGGTATTATTTTAAAGAATTTGCGGCATCGCGAAAACACGCCTCGAGTCATACCGCAACCAGTACGCCTATGACTTTCGGTGTATTTTAGCTTTGCCGAGATTTGGATTTGAGTCGCACCAAGTGCACACTCGTTCAATGGAAAGTACATTAACATCGTGCCCTAAATAACGTCTATCGGCTTTTAACTTTGGGGAGAGGCTATGGAATTTGCTATTAGCCTCTCCGGTTCTATTATGTTATCTTATTACTAAATGGGGGCCCCGATGTTTGTTATTCGGGCGAGGCTCATCCCAATTTTCATTAAAGGATTCAATACTAGTATTTGGCTATGTTTTCTACATTTGTTTTTTCCTTAATCGATTTCTAATATTTAAACATTCCAGGCCCGTAATTTTGTTATTCAATGGGGCCTGGATTTCCAGAATAAGGATTTACTACATTAAAAACAGGTCCAGGTTCTTAAAGAACCAGACCGATTCGAGCATTCTATCGCCAGCCCAGTTGGCATTATACAGAGATTCAGGCCCATAACACGCCTTGGGCCCAAACTAAATAAAATTGGAAACAATTGAAACAACAGAACAAAGATACACATTTGAAATGGAAAGCACTTTTATTTATTCAGTGAAGGAAATCAATATCATACATTAGCTACAAATTAATTATTTATTACCATAAATCAGAACTAACAAACTACTTCTTCTTCTTACACTAGCATTTTGAAGTTAATACCAGTTACTACCTAATTTGAGAAAGCGACGGATTACATAATGGACTTAAAGAATGATTAAACTAATTAACTATGGATCCGAATTAACCGATTAACTACTCACGAATATATACATTACCAGTTTCGTTATGTACTAGGCATTTTTACATTACAAAGATGGTTCTAATTAAATTGTATCAATATCCGTAAATAAATAACTCAAAGACCTATTTATAATTATGCTACTGATTTCAATAGGGCTTGCTTTATTACCAGATTATTAACCTAAAACATGATTAAAGCACTATCTAATCTAACATTTCCTATTTTTAAGCTTATATATGTGTAAATGACATCTGATATGTGATTAAGACTTATGAATCTATTGTGAGTAAGTAACCAACCGATTTTTTGAAATTATTATTAACTAACCCATGTTTTAAGATCTATTACCTAATTAAGCTATGTGATACACTATTGCTACTATACTACTAGTTATTACAATGTTTTTGTTTTTCGTTTTTAGCTACTACAGAATACTTCAATAGATAAATTACAAATCTAAACTAACAACACTAAACATAAACTACATGACAGCAAATAATCGGATCCAGATCTTCATTTTTATTTCAACAATTCACCATTACAGCTTCAAGTGAAAGAGATATGTACCTGGTTTTGAAAGGAATGAGAAAATGGCAAATCAACAAGGCGGTGAAAATACAGCAACAACAACAGTAACAACCAACAATAGCTTCAACACCTCAATCCCGAAAATCCCAGCAATACGGAGAAAAACAAAAACAAACCAGTAAAAAATAGAAAAGAAAAATATTTTCCAGATTTTCTCTTTGTTTTGGCTTTCTAGATTTGAACTATTTTCACTTCTCAAAAGAAACTCTCAATAATTGCATTTTTCTTCGTGTATACTTCTGTATCCAGAGTGTATATCGAGTGTATACTACAGCAGGGAATTTTTTTTATTTTTTCTTCTCTTCCGATTTTTCCTCTCTTTTTTCCCTCTTTTTTTTCATAAATCTTCTCTTCTATTTATAGGCAAGAATTTCGAAAATTTTCAGATTTTTTATTAAAAAGAAAATATTTTTTAATTTAAAGAAAACCCACTAATCCATGTTTTCCTCTCCTTGTTTTCTTCCTTGATTTCCTTGCCCCCACTACTTTATGTTATGTAATTATGATTATTTTTTGCTAAAAAAATCTGAAATTTTCTTCTTGGGCCAAGGGGTTTTGGGTTGGGTAAGGTTTCTTAGGATTGGGCTTGTAACTTAATTTGCAAGATGGCCCAATCCAAAATTTTTCCATTTTGTTCTTCTCCATTATTCAACTTCCTAATTAATAAAGCCCAAAATACTAAGATTAATTTATAAAAACTAAAATTATCTTGAAATACTAATCTCATAATAATAATTGTCACCTAATTTTAAATGGTAATTAAAATACAATCACACAATTTGGACATTAAAGGCTAAAATGCAAAAGATGCCTATTTTTGTGATTTTCATTTTTGTAAGATAAAATTAATTACTCCTAATTGTAGAATTAAATCCTAAATGCAAATGCGATATATATTTATATATATATATATATATATATATATTGTCATTATTTTTATATATATATATTGTCATTATTTTTTTTAAAAATGACACTAAATTCACAACAATTGCAAACAAAACAAAACTCTTTTATTTTGAATTTTTGGGAGTAATTCTCATATAGGGCAAAAATCACATGCTCACAATGAGGTGTATATTGTATAATGACTGAAGGTTTAACGGTGGGTGTATAGATATATTAGAGATGTGATGCTGATTTTCAGCCGTTAGATCAAGTCCGGTGAAGGGTCAGGATCTATTAATATCACACGACGTCGTGTGATTTCATTAAGGCTCTCAATTTCATATGTTAGATTAGCCAATCGAACGGTCCTAATCATTTAGATGAGCGACGTCATGTTTAAACCACTGTTATTCCTGGACCGTTTGATTAAAATTTTTAACGGTCCAAATCAAGACCCCTTAGGCGACGTTGATTCTTTATTAGACGATCATTTGTTTTGGACCATTTGATTAAATTTTTCAATGGTCGAGATTCAACCGCTTGGAACGGTGTCGTTTTGGTTTATGTATAGGCAAGCCGGCTAATTTTTATTTGGGCTTGGTCCGTGTATTTATTCATTTGGGTTGCTGAATTTGTTATTTGGCCCAATTGTATTTTGTATTATATATTGTATTTTGTATTTTCTTATATCTTCGCATTTATATTATATTTTATTTTTCTGTATTTGTATTACTTTTGTATTTTATTATTCCTTGTATTTTGTATTTTTCTTTTAACTTTTCTAATTTTTCTAGAATTAAGGGTAATTTCCTTATTATATTTTTTGGTATTTTCATATTTAATACAAATAATGTATTTTATTTTAATTCTTTTCAGCAATAAAACGAGCACTGGTATATCTACACAATTATCAATAAACTACACACAAAAATCATTTTTTTATTATATTTTTGGAATAATTTGTTTTGGGGGCAAAAATCACGTGCTCACAATAATAACATGTTGAGTTCGTGAGAATCAATAGAACCTTAAGAGTAAAATTGTAACGACTCGACCGGTCGTTTTAGAAAATTACGCCCCAATCCCTAATTTAACTGTTCCCCTAAGTTCATTTCTGCTATTGTGGTTTGCCGGGAGAGTCGGTTCTGAAAATTTGAGTATTTTGGGTCACTTAGTCCCTAAATAAGAGCTTTGAAGCTAGAAAATGGCCCGTAGCCGGAATAGTGTTAAGACGATCTCGGAACGGAAATCCGATGGTTCCATTAGCTCCGTTAGGTGATTTCGGGGTTGGGAGCGCGTTCGGAATGTATTTTGGAGGTCCGTAGCTCAATTAGGCTTGAAATGCCGAAGGTTGAAATTTTGGCGAATCCGAACGATACGTGAGATTTTGATCCGGGGGTCGGAATGGAATTCCGACAATTTCTGTAGCTTCGTTATGTGATTTTGGATATGTCCGCAAATGTTCAGGTCATTTGGACGTCGTTTGGCCGGGTTTTGGATTGAATGTTAGTTTTGAAAGTTTTGAAGAAATTTAGGCTTGAATCGATGTGAATTATGGGTTTTGATGTTGTTAGACTTGTTTTTATGATTGGAATAAGTTCGTATCATGTTTTGGAGTATGTTGGTGGTTTTTGTTGGGGACCCGGAGGCGTCGGAGTGTTTTCGGATGGGTAAACGGAAGGAAAACATGGAAAATTGCAGGTTGGGCCTTCTGTTCTGTCGTTTTCGCCCCTGCGGAAATGGGACCGCAGAGGCGAGTCCGCAGGAGCGGAACTTGGGGCGCATGAGCGCCTAGGTTCGCAGAGGCGGATCCTCTTCCGCTGAGGCGGAGTCGCGGGTGCGAAAGACTCGTCGCAGAAGCGACCTTGGGTCGAGGAGTGAGAATCCGCAGGAGCGGAGGGGAATTCGCTTAAGCGAGTCCGCAGAAGCGGACTATTTCTCGCAGAAGCGGAAATTCTCGCAGGAGCGGTTGTCCAATCGCGGAAGCGGACGCGCGGAAGCGGTCCTTTTCTCGCAGAAGCGGGATTGGCCAGTTAGGCCTGGGATCGCAGAAGCGACCAGTTGGTCGCAGATACGGGCTCGCAGGAGCGGAATTTTGTCCGCAGAAGCGGAAATCGCAGAGAGTTAATTATATCAGAAGTTAAAAATTTCAGAAACATTTCCAAACATTGAGGGCTCGGCTTAAGGGGCGATTTGGGCGATTTTGAAGGGAGATTCAAGGGGTTTCTTCAGGTAATCAACTATGGACTCAAATTATGATTATTGTTGACAATATTATGCAATTATCTCATGAAAATGGAGGAATTTGGGGTGTTTTATGGGGGTTTTCACCCTAGGCTTGAACTTTAGAAAATCAAGGTTTTGAGTGGGCAAATGGAGTCCGAATTTGATAAACTTTATATGCTTAGACTCGTATTGAGACAAGGGTTCCGAAAATATAACTTTCGTGATTTTTCGATAAGCGTACCGAAAGTCGGGTTTTGGCAACTTGTGGGTTTTGGTATATTTTGAGTTATTTTTGATTGGGTAATGCCCAATTAGCCTATTTTGATGTGATTCTATTGATTTTTATCGGATTCTACACTTGTGGAGGCTGACATTCGCGGCAAGAGAGTTGTTTCATAGCGGTTTTGTAACCGGAGTCGAGGTAAGTGGCTTGTCTAACCTCGTGTGGGGGAATTTTCACCCCTAGGATATTATGTGATAGTTTAAATGCCTTGTATGTGAGGTGACGGGCGTGTACATGCGCTGGTTGTTGAACACGCACTTTAATTAAAATGTTCGATGAGCGATATTCCTGTCTTTGGCTGTTAATTTGATATTTTTACCCGGTAGTGGTTAGGGAAGCATGATTAGGTAGTACTTAACTGTTTAGTTGCCTAATTGCCTTATTTGAACTCCTTGATAATTATTGGCACTATGTTTTTCGGTGAAGTTATAGTTAAGCATAATTGATCTCTCTGTGGATTTCTTTATTTGCTGTGCTTGTGGACTGCAGGTTCGATTCCCGGAGACCCAGGGTTGTGTGTTCGATTCCCCGAGATCCTGAGTTATTGGTAGGGACTACGGGTTCGATTCCCGAGATCCTAAGTTATTGGTAGGGACTACGGGTTCGATTCCGGAGATCCTGAGTTATTGGTAGGGACTGCGGGTTCGATTCCCGGAGATCCTGAGTTATTGATTATTTATTGAGACATGGGCTGCGGGTTCGATTCCTGAGTTATTGATTATTTATTGAGATATGGGCTGCGGGTTCGATTCCCGGAGACCCAGAGGTACTGTCAATGGGACTGTGGGTTCGATTCCTACAGGTCCTGGACTTGTTTTATTGAGTTGACTATTTGTTGTTAGCTTAATTGTAGACGATTGTAGTCATCATCTTATTGTTGCTAGTTCGGAAATTTATTATTCATTTAAGCTGCTTATTGTTGTTATTATCATTGTATTATTGTTTTCTCGGTAGGGCCACGACCTTCATCGTCACTACTCCGTCGAGGTTAGGCTTGGCAACTGCTGAGTGCCGCTGTGGTGTACTCATGCTACTCTTCTGCACACTTTTGTTGTGCAGATCCAGGTACATCAGGGCAGGCTCACACCAGGTGATTCAGCAGCGTTTTGGGAGACCTCGAGGTATGATCTGCTACGTCCGCGGATCCGGAGGCCTTCCTTCTATTCTAGTGCTAGTAGATGTTTTTCCTTCATTCCGTTGTTAGATACTCCTTTTACATAGAGCTACAATTGTATGATCTCTTTTAGTCTGTGTTACCCGTGGGATTCCGGGTCTTGGTAGTGTTTTAAACAGCGTATTTGACTGGTGTATGTGCCAAGCGGCACGGATTTCATTCCTTTCCTCTTATTTTCCGCTAATTCTTATTAAATGTTCATAAACTGGTATATTTCGCAACGTGTTAGGCTTACCTAGTCGTGGGGACTAGGTGCCATCACGACATGTTCACGATTGGTGAACTAGGGTCGTGACAAGTTGGTATCAGAGCTCTAGGTTCATAGGAGTCACGGGACACAGACCGGTTATTTAGAGTCTCGCTGATCGATACGGAGACGTCTGTATTTATCTACGAGGGGCTATGTAACTGTTTAGGAAACTCTTCATTTCTTTGGATTCCTTGTCGTGCGACATTTTTTGGCATCAAAAATCTAAACTATTGATTTCTTCACAGATGGTGAGGACACGAGCTACTCGCGACGATTAGGTACCCACGCCCCATGTTGCCGCCGTCAGAGGCCGGGGCCGAGGTAGAGGACGAGGACGCGCCCAAGGTGCAGCCACAGTACCCGCGCGCACTGCCGCTGAGGTGCCACAGGTAGACCAGGTTGGAGCGCAGACACCTGGTACACCGACTACAGCTGCTACTACTCCAGCACTACAGGAGACCCTGGTCCAGTTTATGAGTATGTATACCACTTTAGCTCAGGCAGGACTGCTTCCTCTCGTCGCAGCTACATCTCAGGCCGGGGGAGGGGTCCAGACTCCCGCAGCCGTTACACCGGAGCAGCGTGTGCCAGTGGGACAGGTTCCAGATGTTTTGGTTATGCCTCCTGCCGCCCCAGCACGGAGGTGGACCAGCTGCCTCTGAGGACGAGCAGCGTAGATTGGAGAGGTTCAAGAAATATGACCCTCCAGTGTTTAGTGGTTTGGCTTGAGATGATGCATTGGGTTTTCTAGAGGAGTGTCATCGTATTCTTCGTACTATGGGGATTGTGGAGACCAGCGGGGTTTCCTTCACTGCTTTTCAGTTTCGCGGGGCCGCTTATGATTGGTGGCGCACGTATGAGTTGGATAGTCCAGAGGAGTCTGCTTCATTGACTTGGACGCAGTTTTCGGATCTATTTTTGAGAGAGTTTGTTCCACAGAGCCTTAGGGATTCTTGGCGCTCGGAGTTTGAGCGGTTGCGACAGGGTTCCTTGTCAGTATCGGAGTATGCTATCAGTTTCACCCGTCTAGCCAGGCATGCACCGGCCTTAGTAGCCACGGTTCGGGAGAGAGTGCGGAGATTTATTGAGTGCCTGATTCTGCCGATCCGATCCAGCATGGCCAGAGAGTTGGAGATAGATATATCTTATCAGCAGGTGGTGAGCATCGCTAGGAGGATCGAGAGTATGCTCCCTAGAGAGCGGGGAGATAGAGAGGCCAAGAGGTCTCGTGAGTCGGGCCATTTCTCTGGTGCCCGCACTTCAGCAGCCGATCGTTTTGGCAGGGGTTATTCCGGCCGACCAGTTCACTCAGCATTGCCCGTAGCCGGTAGTACTCCAACTCTTCCAGCACCTCAGGAGCCTTATTATGATCCCCTAGTTTCCAGTGCACCTCCTGCGCGGGGTCCTTCCAGGGGTCAGACTAGTGGGGGTGAGGCCGGTCAGTCACAGTCACCGTCTCCTCCCAGAGCTTGCTTTGGGTGCGGAGATACTCGCCATCTGGTCAGGGGAGTGCCCCGGGCGTAGGAGGGAGCCCTCGTCGGTCTTTGCGGCCTCGGCGTAGTTCTCGGGGCCGGCGGGCTATCATTCCAGCTCTAGCGCGCCACTCCGCTGCCCGGCCGGCCGGGGGCGGGGGTCAGTTCGAGAGGCCGCCCTCGAGAGGGGGGACATGCCAGATTCTATGCTATTCCTGATCGCGCTGCGGCTGTTGCATCTGACTCTGTTATCACAGGTATTATTATGGTTAGTCACAGGGAGGCATCGGTTCTATTCGACCCTGGTTCCACTTTTTCATATGTGTCTTCTTACTTTGCTTCTCATCTGGGTATGCCTCGGGATTCTTTGAGTGCCCCCATTTATGTTTCCACTCCGGTGGGTGATTCTTTGGTTGTGGACCGTGTATATCGGTCGTGTTTGATTACCATTTGTGATTTTGAGACCAGAGCGGATCTATTGCTGCTTGGGATGGTCGATTTTGATATTATTCTGGGCATGGACTGGTTTTCACCCCATTATGCTATTCTTGATTGTCACGCCAAGACCGTGACGCTGGCTATGCCGGGCATTCCATGTATTGAGTGGAGTGGTACTCTAGATCACACCCCTAGCCGTGCTATTTCTTTTCTCAGAGCTCAGCGTATGGTTGAGAAGGGGTGTGCTGCTTATCTAGCCTATGTGCGGGACGTCAGTATTGACACTCCCTCTATTGATTCTGTTCATGTGGTACGTGACTTTGCTGATGTATTTCCAGCTGATCTTCCGGGCATGCCGCCCGACAGAGATATTGACTTTGCTATTGACTTGTTGCCGGGTACTCAGCCCATTTCTATTCCACCGTACCGTATGGCTCCTCCTGAGTTGAAGGAGTTGAAGGATCAGTTATAGGAGTTATTGGGTAAGAGTTTCATTAGACCCAGTGTTTCGCCTTGGGGTGCTCCTGTATTGTTTGTGAAGAAAAAGGACGGTTCTATGCGTATGTGTATTGACTATCGTCGGCTGAACAAGGTTACAGTGAAGAACCGGTATCCTTTGCCCCGTATTGATGATTTATTTGACCAGCTACAGGGCGCACATGTGTTTTCTAAGATTGATTTGCGCTCTGGGTATCACCAGCTGAAGATTCGGGAGCCAGATATCCCGAAGACTGCCTTCAGGACCGGGTATGGTCACTATGAGTTCCTCGTGATGTCTTTTGGGCTGACTAATGCCCCAGCAGCCTTTATGCATTTGATGCACAGTGTGTTCAGGCCTTATCTGGACTCGTTCGTGATTGTTTTCATTGATGATATTCTAGTATATTCCCGGAGTCGGGAAGAGCACGAGCAACATTTGAGGATAGTGCTTCAGATTCTGAGGGAGAAGCAGCTTTATGCCAAGTTCTCTAAATGTGAATTCTGGTTGAGTTCAGTGGCATTTTTGGGCTACGTGGTGTCGAGTAATGGTATTTGAGTAGATCCGAGGAAGGTGGAGGTCGTGCAGAGTTGGCCCAGACCCTCCTCCGCTACTGAGATTCGCAGTTTCCTTGGTTTGGCGGGCTATTACCGTCATTTCGTAGAGGGGTTCTCTTCGATTGCAGCACCTATGACTAGATTGACCCAAAAGGGCGCCCCTTTTCAGTGGATAGACGAGTGTGAGGCGAGCTTTCGGAAGCTCAAGACAGCTTTGACTTCGGCCCCTATATTGATGTTGCCTACAGGTTCGGGGTCCTATACCGTATATTGTGATGCCTCACGAGTTGGACTCGGTGCGGTATTGATGCAGGACGGTAGGGTGATTGCCTACGCGTCGAGACAGCCGAAGGTGCATGAGAAGAATTACCCTGTTCATGATTTGGAGCTAGCTGCCATTGTTCACGCCTTGAAAATTTGGCGTCATTATTTATATGGGGTTCCTTGTGAGATCTACACTGATCATCGGAGCTTGCAGCACTTGCTTAAGCAGAAGGACCTGAATATGCGTTAGAGGAGATGGTTGGAACTACTGAAGGACTATGATATTACTATTCTCTATCATCCGGGCAAGGCTAATGTGGTTGCTGATGCCTTGAGTCGTCGGGCAGAGAGTTTGGGGAGTTTAGCATATCTACCGGCTTCGGAGAGGCCTATGGCGATGGATGTTCAGGCTTTGGCCAGGCAGTTTGTTAGACTGGATCTTTCGGAGCCCAGCCGGGTTCTAGCCTGTGTGGTTTCTCGGTCTTCTCTATTTGATAGCATCAGGGAGCGTCAGTTCGACTACCCTCATTTGCTTGTCCTTCAGGATAGAGTTCGGCGTGGTGATGCTCGAGATGTTACCATCGGGGATGATGGAGTCATGAGGATGCGGGGGCGTATCTGTGTGCCCAATGTAGATGATCTTCGAGAGCTGATTCTAGCAGAGGCCCATAGTTCGTGGTATTCCATCCATCCGGGTGCCGCGAAGATGTATCGGGACTTGAAACAGCATTATTGGTGGAGGCGGATGAAGAGGGATATAGTTGATTATGTTTCTAGATGCCTCAACTGCCAGCAGGTGAAGTATGAGCATCAGCGTCCGGGTGGATTGATGCAGCAGATTGAGATTCCCGAGTGGAAATGGGAGCGCATTACCATGGACTTTGTATCTGGACTTCCACGGACGGTTAGGAAGTTTGATTCCATTTGGGTTATTGTGGATCGGCTGACCAAGTCCGCCCATTTCATAACGGTGAGCACTGCTTATTCATCGGAACGACTGGCGGAGATCTATATCAGGGAGATAGTTCGGCTGCATGGTATTCCAGTTTCCATCATTTCAGATAGAGGCACCCAGTTCACTTCACGGTTCTGGAGAGCTGTACAGCAGGAGTTAGGTACTCGGGTGGAGCTGAGCACAGCATTTCACCCCCAGACTGATGGGCAGTCCGAGCGCACTATTCGGATTTTGGAGGATATGCTCCGTGCGTGCGTGATTGAGTTTGGAGGTTCATGGGATCACTTCTGCCACTGGCGGAGTTTGCTTATAACAATAGCTACCAGTCCAGTATTCAGATGGCACCGTACGAGGCCCTATATGGTAGGAGGTGCAGGTCTCCCGTGGGTTGGTTTGAGCCGGGCGAGGCCAGGTTGCTAGGTACTGATATGGTTCAGGATGCTATGGACAAGGTCAAGGTAATTCAGGACAGACTTCGTGCAGCCCAGTCTAGAGAGAAGAGTTATGCGGACAAGAAGGTTCGCGATGTGGCTTTATGGTTGGCGAGCGGGTTCTGCTTCGAGTCTCGCCCATGAAGGGTGTTATGAGGTTTGGGAAGAAGGGAAAGCTGAGTCCTAGATTTATTGGCCCTTTTGAGATTTTGAGGCGTGTTGGGGAGGTTGCTTATGAGTTGGCCTTACCTCCCATTCTAGACGGAGTTCATCCCGTATTTCATGTCTCCATGCTCCGGAGATACCTTGGTGACCGGTCGCATGTGTTGGATTTCACTTCTGTTCAGCTAGACAAGGATATGTCTTATGTTGAGGAGCCAGTAGCCATTCTAGACAGGCAGGTCAGAAAGCTAAGGTCGAAGAACATCGCTTCGGTAAAGGTTCAGTGGCGGGGCCAGCCGGTCGAGGAGGCGACTTGGGAGACCGAGCAGGATATGCGCAGCCAGTACCCTCATCTTTTCACTACTCCGGGTATGTTTTCTATGCTCGTTCGAGGACGAACGAATCTTTAAGTGTGGGAAGATGTAACGACCCGACCGGTCGTTTTAGAAAATTACGCCCCAATCCCTAATTTAACTGTTCCCCTAAGTTCATTTCTGCTATTGTGGTTTTCCGGGAGAGTCGGTTCTGAAAATTTGAGCATTTTGGGTCACTTAGTCCCTAAATAAGAGCTTTGAAGCTAGAAAATGGCCCGTAGCCGGAACAGTGTTAAGACGATCTCGGAACGGAAATCCGATGGTTCCATTAGCTCCGTTAGGTGATTTTGGGGTTGGGAGCGCGTTCGGAATATATTTTGGAGGTCCGTAGCTCAATTAGGCTTGAAATGCCGAAGGTTGAAATTTTGGCGAATCCGAACGATACGTGAGATTTTGATCCGGGGTTCGGAATGGAATTTCGACAATTTCTGTAGCTTCGCTATGTGATTTTGGATATGTCTGCAAATTTTCAGGTCATTTGGACGTCGTTTGGCCGGGTTTTGGATTGAATGTTAGTTTTGAAAGTTTTGAAGAAACTTAGGCTTGAATCGATGTGAATTATGGGTTTTGATGTTGTTAGACGTGTTTTTATGATTGGAATAAGTTCGTATCATATTTTGGAGTATGTTGGTGGTTTTCGTTGGGGACCCGGGGGCCTCGGAGTGTTTTCGGATGGGTAAACGGAAGGAAAACATGGAAAATTGCAGGTTGGGCCTTCTGTTCTGTCGTTTTCGCCCCTGCGGAAATGGGACCGCAGAGGCGAGTCCGCAGGAGCGGAACTTGGGGCGCAGGAGCGCCTGGGTTCGCAGAGGCGGATCCTCTTCCGCTGAGGCGGAGTCGCGGGTGCGGAAGACTCGTCGCAGAAGCGACCTTGGGTCGAGGAGTGAGAATCCGCAGGAGCGGAGGGGAATTCGCTTAAGCGAGTCCGCAGAAGCGGACTATTTCTCGCGGAAGCGGACGCGCAGAAGCGGTCCTTTTCTCGCAGAAGCGGGATTGGCCAGTGGTCCTATGTTCGCAGAAGCAGAATTGGCCGCCTAGACCTGGAATGGCAGAAGCGACCAGTTGGTCGCGGATACGGGCTCGCAGGAGCGGAATTTTGTCCGCGAAAGCAGAAATCGCAGAAAGATTAGAAGTATTAGGAGTTAGAAAATTTCAGAAACATTTCAAACATTTGGGTCGGCTTAAGGGGCGATTTTGAAGGGAGATTCAAGGGGTTTCTTCAGGTAATCAACTATGGACTCAAATTATGATTATTGTTGACAATATTATGCAATTATCTCATGAAAATGGAGGAATTTGGGGTGTTTTATGGGGGTTTTCACTCTAGGCTTGAACTTTAGAAAATCAAGGTTTTGAGTGGGCAAATGGAGTCTGAATTTGATAAACTTTATATGCTTAGACTCGTATTGAGACAAGGGTTCCAAAAATATAACTTTCGTGATTTTTCGATAAGCGTACCGAAAGTCGGGTTTTGGCAACTTGTGGGTTTTGGTATATTTTGAGTTATTTTTGATTGGGTAATGCCCAATTAGCCTATTTTGATGTGATTCTATTGATTTTTATCAGATTCTACACTTGTGGAGGCCGACATTCGCGGAAAGAGAGTTGTTTCATAGCGGTTTTGTACGGAGTCGAGGTAAGTGGCTTGTCTAACCTCGTGTGGGGGAATTTTCACCCCTAGGATATTATGTGATAGTTTAAATGCCTTGTATGCGAGGTGACGGGCGTGTACATGCGGTGGTTGTTGAACACAAACTTTAATTAAAATGTTCGATGAGCGATATTCCTGTCTTTGGCTGTTAATTTGATATTTTTACCCGGTAGTGGTTAGGGAAGCATGATTAGGTAGTACTTAACTGTTTAGTTGCCTAATTTCCTTATTTGAACTCCTTGATAATTATTGGCACTATTTTTTTCGGTGAAGTTATAGTTAAGCATAATTGATCTCTCTGTGGATTCCTTTATTTGCTGTGCTTGTGGACTGCGGGTTTGATTCCCGGAGACCCAGGGCTGTGGGTTCGATTCCCACAGACCCGGTGTGATATTGGTAGGGACTACGAGTTCGATTCCCGAGATCCTGAGTTATTGGTAGGGACTACGGGTTCGATTCCCGAGATCCTGAGTTATTGGTAGGGACTACGGGTTTGATTCCCGAGATCCTGAGTTATTGGTAGGGACTGCGGGTTCGATTCCCAGAGATTTTGAGTTATTGATTATTTATTGAGATATGGGCTGCGGGTTCGATTCCCGGAGACCCAGAGGTACTGTCAATGGGACTGTGGGTTCGATTCCTACAGGTCCTGGACTTGTTTTATTGAGTTGGCTATTCGTTGTTAGCTTAATTGTAGACGATTATAGTAATCATCTTATTGTTGCTAGTTCGGAAATTTATTATTCATTTAAACTGCTTATTGTTGTTATTATCATTGTATTATTGTATTCTCAGTAGGGCCTTGACCTTCCTCGTCACTACTCCATCGAGGTTAGGCTTGGCACTTACTGAGTACCGCTGTGGTGTACTCATGCTACTCTTCTGCACACTTTTGTTGTGCAGATCCAGGTACATCAGGGCAGGCTCACACCAGGTGATTCAACAGCGTTTTGGGAGACCTCGAGGTATGATCTGCTACGTCCGCGGATCCGGAGGCCTTCCTTCTATTCTAGTGCTAGTAGATGTTTTTCCTTCATTCCGTTGTTAGATACTCCTTTTACATAGAGCTACAATTGTATGATCTCTTTTAGTCTGTGTTACCGTGGGATTCCGGGTCTTGGTAGTGTTTTAAAATAGTGTATTTGACTGGTGTGTGTGCCAAGCGGCATGGATTACATTCCTTTCATCTTATTTTCCGCTAATTCTTATTAAATGTTCATAAACCGGTATATTCCGCAACGTGTTAGGCTTACCTAGTCGTGGGGACTAGGTGCCATCACGACATGTTCACGATTGGTGAACTAGGGTCGTGACAAAAATTTAACAATAAATAATCCAGTATAGCAATCGTGCACCTATCATGTCATGAACCTTATTTCTCGCATTGATAACAACCTAAGTTTGCTACTCTCTAAGTCATTGTGATCTAGTATTACTTGCTTTAGTTTTAGATTGTTAGTTTTAGTATTAATAATTTCAAATCAAAGTATTAAAATCTAATCTTTGTGGAGATGATATTTTACTATACTACCTTTAGCTAGCGCATATTAATTTTTGTGTTGTATTTTGCGCTCGTCGCAAATATAAAGAGACAATTGATTTTTTTTATCAAATCCCCCAAAAAGTGATAAATTTAACTATTTAGGAATAAATGTAATATTTGCTACATACATTTTGGTTAGTCAATGATTTCATATTAAATTTACAGGATTGCATATTATTTTTGTAACAAAAGTGGATCTCCTATAATGCAGATTAATAATTGCTATAACTACTTACTTACGAATCAATACTGCTAATTCAAAAATTATGTTCCATCTTTACTATAAAAGTATAGCTCTGTTGCATCTATAAGTACTTCAATAGAAAAACTAAGAGCAAAAAATAAGTACCTACAGGCATAACAAGTATAGTTATTTAAGATGACAAAATCGACCAATGTTTTGACTTACATGATTTTTGTCATGTTTGTTCTTTTTTCATTAACTCAGGGGGTGCCAGAGTCGTCGTACGCACCAAAATCATCATATGTATCGGAGCTATCGTACGCACCAGAAGCAACACCACCACCAACATCACTAGAATTGTCTGCTGCAAGTCGTAGCACTCGTGTATCTATTACAGGTATATCAAATTTTAATTTTTCTTTTTCTTTTTCACTTCTCCGTCGATAATTAAAACTAAATTTTGCATAACTTATGAATTGGTACATGTTCAAAGACACTAAATAACTCAAAAATTTATTCTTATAGGATATTTGAAATGGATGTTTGATGTTGAAACTTCAAGATAATTTTTTTATTTTTTTTACTTACACTTTTGTCACTAATAGATTCACAGTTTTCTTATGAATATATAATTATTTTTTTAATCATCATTATAAATGCATATTTTTTTATTTCAAAATTCGTAGATTCGATTTACTTCTGTTAGGTTTATAGCCTTTATAATGAACGTCTTTATATTTTTTCATTTATTGTATTTGAAATATGTTTGTTTCATGAACTGCAGGTTGCACTTTTGCTTCACAATGCAAAACCAAATGTTGTATTTGCGATAAAGGGGCATGCATTCGATGTTGTTGAGAGGGTATAACTCCAATTATTTTGTAATGGATGACTAGCTAGCATACTGATAAAAACTAGTTATCAATAAAACATATGTATCTATAGCTATTAAATCACCAAAGAACAATTTTCATCTTCATGCTCAAAAGATTTTTCTTTCACATTTATTTTTTTGCGCGGTTCATTTTGTTTTCTTTGTAGTATCTGTCATAATTTAATGCGAGGACCATGATGAGCCCTTATGTAATTATTTTGTAACACCAATAATAACATACAATCTTATAATAAGTCCCCAAGTAGTCAAACTATCTATAATACATAAAACGAGATCTGATAAAGGGGTATCAATATCATTATCATAAGAGTCGCGACTTGAGAATATAATGGTGCCCCAACTCACCGGTTTAATTCCGAACTGAGGAAAGTTTGACTCTGTTACAGTCTGCGAACTAGAAATCCGGATAAGAAATTCTGTTAACATGGGACAAGGTGTTAGGCACTCCCGGATTCCGTGGTTCAAGCACGATCGCTCAACTGTTGTATTTAATTTTAACTAATTCCGATTATATGTTTTTAAATCATGTGCATTAATGTTCCGCTTTTCAAATTTTAAGAATTGCAACGTCGTTAAAATGCAGTCCTTGACCACACCGTACCAGTACGCCTGTGGCTTTTGATACTTTTCGACTTCGTTGGGAGTATGATTTGGGTCACATAAATGTGCACCCGTTCATGAGAATGTATATTGAAATTGTGCCTAATGGTATCTATTTCTTTGTTACTTTGGAAAAGATCGTGGACTTAGCTAAACGATCATTCCGATGTCTAAATTATCATAATTGTTATTTGAGGGCTCCGTTTGTCTATTTTATGACGAGGCTCATCTCATTGTCTTTTAAAGGTAAAACCTAGGTGGTACTAAGTTTTCTATCACTTGTTTTTTCCTTAATAGAAATAATTATTAGCAGTTTTTTAATATTTTTTATTATCATTTATTCGGATCCAGGCCACTATATGTTATTGGGCCTGGAATTTGGACTAACTTAACAGAAGTGTACAAGTGTGCATAAGTCTATTTAAAACCCAGTTCACAATTACGAATTCAAGTCTCTTGGGCTTAGAAGCTTTCATGGTTGAATCCAGCTTTCTATGCCTGGACTCATCAAAATTAACAAGCTAAATTTGAAGCCGATTTAATCATTTATCAGGTAAACCATACAAATACTACTACTTCAGTATCAAATTTCAACTAAAAATATAACTTCGATTTTATTCATCTATCAACATTTGGCAATCAAACTGTATCAATCAAATTGTATTGAGACATATGTGTTCATCTGGATTCAAGTCTACTTAATTTTACTTGCTATTTCAAAATGATTAACTAATTATACAGTTTGCATGTTTTTTAACTAATTCCTGAATTTCATTCATATTATATTCATGTTTCACGTCTGTTTTTGAATCTAAACCAGTTTAAACATAATCTAACACTTTAGAATTATGAACGCATGTGTCTAACTACCTCCTTATTTTTGTTGACAGTCAATAATTCAGAAACTTTAAATATTGAAAATGCTCTAATATTTCATGTTCACTTCTTAATTTCAGAAATCAAATGATGATCTAGAACCGTTCAGCTAGAATTAACAAATTTCGAACCTATAAATCTTAAGTGATCATTTTTGAACTAAGCTATTCCATGTTATCCCTATATTAATTACTAAGATAATAATTTAGCAATATTACTAGCTTTAGTTCATAGTTTTTTACAATCCAAGTCCATATTACAACAAAAATCCTAATGAATTACATAGGTTCCAAATGTCAACAGCTATGAGTAAATCAGAATTACAAATACAATAGAAAAACTAGCGCATTTCATTTCTTCAGAATTCCAATTACATCCTTGAGATGTAGTAGCGTACCTGGTCAAATTGAGAGGAAAATCAATGAGTTCTAAAGGGGGTAGGAGAAGAAGAAGATCAACAATAGGCAGAAATCAAAGTAATAACAGCAGTAACTCCAATATAACACAGCAACAGACTTGATTTAAGAGTAGAAGACCTAACAATTTCAACCAAATGATGCAAAATAGTGATCGAAACAACAGAAACCTAGAGTTTTAACTCAAATTGAACCAATGAAACACTAGTGATACTAAATTTTTAGTGTATTTTAGATTTCAAAACTTCTGAACCTCCTATGGTGGCCTAAGAGGGCCTATTTATAGGATAAAAATGGGAGAGAAATTTGAATTAAATATTCAGATTTCCCACCCCTAGTCTTTTTAATTGTTTTCAGTTTGGTATGTATAAATTAGTCATGAATACACTTGAACCCTTTCTAGGAGGTTCTAGTATATTCTATATTATTCTATTTAAGCCTAAATGCTTTTATTACCCTCACTTGCTAGTGATTTCTACCTATTTACCCTTTAGGTATACCTGGTGTGCCCTTTATTATTTAGCGAATGTCACGATCCAAACCCGGTCGTGATGGCGCCCAGCACACTGCTAGGCCAGCCCGACCAATTAACAACATTTACGGAGCTAGAAGCTCTTTTATCCAATTTAAGCATAACAGAACTAAGTCAACAGTAATGAAAATATCAACTAGGGAACCAAGTCCCAAACAGTACAACTCCCCAAAGACCGAGGGGTCAAGAGTCAAGAGCCTCTACAGATAACATAAGTGTAATAGTGTTTTACATGATACCAAGTGCGGAAAGAAATAGGAAATATGAAATCAATAGACAGTAGGAAGGAATATCGGGTCCTGCGGACTCTGCAGCTACCTCGATTATCCCACAGAAGTCGCCTCGAACAGCTACCGAATCAGGCCTGCTGAGAGGTACCTGGATCTGCACACAAGGTGCAGGGAGTAAAATGAGTACTGCCAGACTCAGTGGTAATAAACAGGGGTAAGACATCGTAGATAAGAAATTCACAATAAAGCACTATGTAAAGCTGTAACCAATACCCTGTAACAGTTCAATATCAGCAGTAAAGTACCAACAAGTATCAACAACATAGTATATCAGCTAGCAGATGTAGCTAAATGCAATGCAATGCATGACGTGACCGCTACGGCGCGTAGCCCGATCCAATTTGGGTACCTGTGCTCACTGTGGGGGTTCAAACTCCGGAGGGTCTCCTACAACCCAAGCACAATATCATGAATATACGCTGCGATGCGCAGCCCGATCCACTACCAGTCATCTAATATGCAAATGCAGCCTCACAGGCTCAAAAGTAGTTTTGAAAACTCTTTTGTCATTTTTTAGTTGAAAACAGTAAATGTCAAGTTCCAGAGATTGGAAATATCATGATAACAATAATAGCTACGGACTGGTAGTAAAACTAGCATGTCAATATCACAGAACAATGATAACGATCCTCGCAGGATCCAATAACTGGATCATAGCCCATAAGTGTACTCAACCGTCCACGAAGGAGGTTCAACGGCTCAAGAGTAGCCAATATCACTATATAATATGCAACCATCCGAGAAGGAGGTTTGACGGCTCAAGAATATAGCCAATATCATAATTCAATATCAACAGGTCGGACTAAGCCATAGTCCCCAAATCACAATCGACCCCGCACTCACAAGAGAGTACATGTCTCACCGCCATACATCATCACAAAGTGGTATACCGGGGTTTCGAACCCGCTGGTCATCACCCACATCTATTACTCACCTTAATACGGCTCGACGACTAGTTCGCGCTGCCCTTGCCACGAGAATCAAGATCCAAACGTGTAGAATCTGATCAAATATAGTAGAAACATATCAAATTAGGCCAATGGAACGATACCCAGTCAAAACAACTCAATTTACACCAAAATGCACAAAGTTGCCAAAACCCGACTTTCGGTACGCTTCTCGAAAAATTACGAAAGTCACATATTCGTAACCCTCGTCTCAACACAAGTCTAAGCATATAAATTTTACCAAATTCGGACTCCATTTGCCCATTCAAATCCTTGGATTTCTAAAATTCAAGCCTAGGGCTAAAACCTCCATAAAACACCCCAAATTCCTCCCATCAATACTAATCATAATTTGAGTCCATAGTTGATTACCTGATGAATCCCCTTGAATTTCTCTTCAAAATCGCCCAAATCGCCTCTTAAGCCGGCCCCAAATGTTTTGAAATTTTTCTGAAATTTCTAACTTCTGATATAATTAAACCCTCAGCGATTTTCACTTCTGCGGACAAATTCCGCCTCTATGATACTGCTTCCGCGACTTATTGGTCGCTTCTGCGAATCCCAAGCCTAACTGGACATTTCTTCTTCTGCGAGCCATGGACCGCTTCCGCGCGTCCGCTCCTACGGAACAACGTCCGCTCCTGCGGGTTTTCCTGCTTCTGTGAATAGGAGTCCGCTTCTGCGGACTCGCTTAAGCGGCAACACTTCCGCTTCTACGGATCCTTCACCTCATGACCCTGGACCGCTTCTGCGGCTCGCCTTCTACACCAGCGGTGCCGCCCCTGCGGGACAAGCTCCGCTTCAGCGATCAACAGTGCTTCTGCACTCCCATGTCTGCTCCTGCGGACTCGCTCCTGCGCCGCCATTTTCGTAGGAGCGAAAACAACAGAACAGAACTCAAAAACCTGCAATTTCCATGTTTTCTCCCGTTTAACCACCCGTAAACACTCCGAGGCCCCCGGGACCTCATCCAATCACACCAACACATCCTAATACCTTATTCGAACTTGTTCCAATCCTTAAAACACATCTAAAACATCAAAACCCACAATTCACGTCGAATTCAAGCCTAAATTCCTTAAAACTTTCCAAATTACACATTGGATAAAAAACCCGACCAAACAACGTCCGATTGACCTGAAAATTGACAGACATATCCAAAATCACATGACGAAGCTACAGAAATTGTCGGAATTCTATTCCGACCCCCGGATCAAAATCTCACCTACCGTTCGGATTTCGCCAAAATTCAACCTTAGCCAATTCAAGCCTATTTCTACACGGGACCTCCAAATTCAATTCCGATTGCTCCCCTAAGTCACAAATCACCTCCCGGAACTAACCAAATCATCAGAATCAAATTCCGAGCCCTCTAACTAAATAATCAACTCCAGGTTGACTTTCCACATTCAAGCTTCCTTCAAAAAGGCTATATGCCTCATTTTCAACCCAAATCACTCCTAACTCACCCGATAGACTCAAACACTGATATAAAAGCATAAAACATTTAATTACAACATAATGGGGTAGTAATTCCCGTGACGACGGGCCGGGTCGTCACATTCTCCCTATCTTAGGCAAACGCTCATCCTCGAGCGGGTCAAGAAACATACCTGAAGTCTCAAATAAGTGAGGATATCTGCTCCGCATCTCCCGACCGATCTCCCAAGTGGCCTCCTCCACGAGTCGACCTCTCCACTGAACCTTAACTGATGCAATATCCTTGGACCTCAATCTTCTCACATGACGACCCAAAATAGCTATAGGCTCCACATCATAGGTCAATTCATCATCAAGCTGAATAGTGCTAAGGTCCAACACATGCGACGGGTCGCCAACATACTTCCGGAGCATGGACACGTGAAACACTAGATGAACTCCTGATAGACTGGGTGGCAAAGCAAGCATATACGCCACCTCTCCAATCCTCCCGAGGATCTCAAAAGGGCCAATAAATCTCGAACTGAGCTTCCCTTTCTTCCCAAATCTCATGACGCCCTTCATCGGCGAAACCTTTAATAAGACTTTCTCACCCACAGAATAAGACACATCTTGAACCTTCCGGTCCGCATAACTCTTTTGGCGGGACTGAGCTGTGCGAAGTCTCTCCTGAATAACCTTCACCCTATCCAAAGCATCATGGACTAACTCTGTCCCCAACAACCTTGCCTCACCGGGCTCAAACCAACCAATTGGAGATCTACACCATCTCCCATATAAAGCCTCATACGGCGCCATCTGAATACTGGATTGGTAATTGTTATTATAGGCAAACGCTGTGAGAGTCAAGTAATCCGCCCACGAACCACCAAAGTCAATAACACAAGCTCTCAACATATCCTCCAAGATCTGAATAGTATGCTCGGACTGCCCGTCCGTCTGAGGATGGAATGTAGTACTCAACTCAACCTCGGAACCCAACTCCCGCTGAAATGTCCTCAAGAACTGTGAAGTAAACTGCGTACCTCTGTCTAATATAATAGAAATTGGGACTCCATGCAATCTAACATTCTCCCGAACGAATATCTCTGCTAACAGCTCCGAGGAGTACGTAGTACACACAGGAATGAAGTGAGCTGACTTGGTCAGCCTATCCACAATCACCCAAACAGAATCAAACTTCCTCGATGTTCGAGGGAGTCCAGTAACAAAGTCCATAGTGATCCTCTCCCACTTCCACTCGGGAATATCAATGCGCTGAAATACGCCACCGGGCCTCTGATGCTCGTACTTAACCTGCTGACAGTTGAGGCACCGCGCTACATGTCTAACAATGTCCATCTTCATCTTTTTTCACCAATAGTGTTGTTTCAAGTCTTGGTACATCTTCGTGGCTCCTGGATGGATAGAATACTACGAGCTATGGGCCTCATCCAGAATCAACTCACGAAGGCTATCAACATTGGGCACATATATCCGGCCCTGCATCCTCAATACGCCGTCACTATCAATGGTGACATCTCTAGCATCATCATGCTGAACTCTATCCCTAAGAACAGCCAAGTGTGGATCATCATACTAGCGCTTAGGAATACGATCATATAGAGAAGACCGAGATACGACACAAGCCAACACCCTGCTGGGCTCTGAAATGTCTAGCCTCACTAGCCGATTGGCTAGCACCTGCAAATGATCTCTCCTCAGCTGGAATATATGCCAAGCTCCCCATACTGACCGCCTTCCGGCTCAAAGCATCGGCCACCACATTGGCCTTCCCGGATGATATAGAATAGTAATGTCATAATCCTTGAGCAACTCAAGCCATCTCCGCTGTCTCAAATTAAGATCCTTCTGTTTGAACAAGTGCTGGAGACTACGGTGATTGGTATACACCTCACATGACACACCGTACAAATAGTGCCTCCAAATCTTCAAAGCATGAACTATGGAAGCTAGCTCTAAATAATGAACATGATAGTTCTTCTCATGTGGCTTCAACTGCCGAGAAGCATAAGCAATCACCTTACCTTCTGCATCAATACATAACCTATCCCCACTCTCGAGGCATCACAATAAACAGTATATGAACCTGAAGCTGATGGCAATACTAATACTGGAGTTGTGGTCAAAGCTGTCTTGAGCTTCTGAAAGCTCTCCTCGCACTCATCCGACCACACGAATGGTGCACCCTTCTGAGTCAATTTAGTCAATGAAGAAGCAATGGATGAAAATCCCTGAACAAACCGACGATAATATCCCGCCAAGCCAAGAAAGCTCATGATCTCTGTAGCTGAGGACGGTCTAGGCCAACTCTGCACCGCCTCTATCTTCTTTGGATCAACCTGAATACCATCACGAGACACCACATGTCCCAGAAATGCTACTGACTCGAGCCAAAACTCGCACTTGGAGATTTAGCATACAACTTCTCCTCCCTCAATCTCTGCAACACAATGCTCAAATGCTGAGCATGCTCCTCCTGACTACGGGAGTAGACTAGAATAAAATCAATGAATACAATCACAAATGAATCCAAATAGGGTCTGAACACACTGTTCATCAGATGCATAAATGTTGCTGCGGCGTTGGTCAGCCCAAAAGACTTCACAAGGAACTCATAGTGGCCATATCTGGTCCTGAATTCAGTCTTCATAATATCAGAGTCCTTGATCTTCAGTTGATGATAGCCTGAACGAAGATCAATCTTAGAAAACACCCTCACACCCTGTAACTTATCAAACAAATCATCAATGTGCGGTAGAGGGTACTTTTTCTTCATTGTTACTTTGTTCAATTGCCTATAATCAATACACATTCGCATAAAACCATCTTTTTTAACAAATAACACCGGCGCACCCCACAGGGACACACTAGGGCGGATGAAACCCTTATCTAGAAGCTCCTGAAGCTGCTCTTTCAATTCTTTCAACTCATCTGGTGCCATCCGATAAGGAGGAATGGATATGGGCTGAGTGTCCGGCACTAAGTCGATGCCAAAATCAATATCCCTGTCCGGCGGCATGCCCGACAGGTCTGAGGGGAATACATCTGGAAAATCCCTCACAACAGGTACAGAATCTATGCTAGGAGACTAAGCTCCCACATCTCTCACAAATTCTAAGTACAACAAACACCCCTTTTCAACCATTTTCTGAGCCTTTAAGAACGAAATGATACGGCTAGGGACGAAATAAGTTGAACCCCGCCACTCGATCTGAGAAATACCAGGAATAGCCAACGTAACTGTCTTAGCATGACAGTCCAATGTAGCATGGTACGGAGACAACCAGTCCATACCCAATATCACATCAAAGTTCACCATCCCCAATAATAACAGATCCGCCTGGGTCTCCAGACCCCCAATAGAAATAACATAGGATCTATAGATATGATCCACAACAATCGTATCACACAGGGGGGGTGGATACATGGACAGGTAAATCAAGATTACCACGAGTTGCACCCAAATGATGTGCAAAATAAGAGGACACGTATGAATATGTGGACCCTGGATCAAATAGAACAAAAGCATCTCTGTGACAGACAGAAATGATACCTGTAATCACTACATCGGAGGAAACTGCATCACGCCTGTCGGGGAGTGCATAGAATCGTGCCTGGCCTCTACCGGATCTCTCCTCACCTCTGGGGCGACCACGAGAAGACTGACCTCCACCTCTACTAGCCTGAGATGGTGCTGAAGAGGAGGGCTGATCCCTCTGCTGAGCCTTGTCCTTACGAAGTCGAGGGCACTACCTCCTCATGTGGCCAAACTCACCACACTCATAACAAGCGCCTGGCGCTGGAGAAGGGGACTGAAGGGAACCCCTCGCCGCAGAAGAACCCTAGGCTGAAGAAGTAGGTGCTGTACTCTGGGCTGGGAGGGCACTAAGTGAAGGCCGACCCTGCTGAAATCCCTGTCGACCACGACCATAAGAACCTCCGCTCTGCTCTGGGCGGCCTGAATGAGAAGGTCTAGATGAGCGACCTCTGCCCTGCTGTAATGCCCTCTAGATGGAGCACCACTGAAGCTACCAGAACCACGAGGCCTCTTGGCCTCCCGCTCCTCTCTCTCTCGACGACGATCCTCAATGGAGTGTGCCATATCCACAACCTGCTCAAATGATGATGATAGAACTCTCTCTCTGGTCATAAGAATGCGGATGGAGTAGTTGAGTCCATCAATGAACCTCCTAATCCTCTCCCTATCAGTAGGGATCATCCATATGGCATGCCTAGCCAATTGTGTGAATCTAAGCTCATACTGGGTCACTGACATGTCGCCCTAAACCAACCACTCAAACTGGCGATGAAGCTCCTCACGACGACGGCACTGAGGTACATACTTCTCTAGGAAGAGAGTAGAAAACTACTGCCAGGTGAGAGGTGCTGCTCCTGCGGGCCTACGCCTCTCAAACTCCTCCCACCAATAAAATGCAGGACCAGTAAACTGAAAGGTAGTGAATGAAACTCCGCTGGACTCAAGAATACCAGCTGTACATAGCATCCTCTGGCACTTATCTAAGAAACCCTGGGCATCCTCGCCCTCAGCGCCACTGAAATAGGGTGGCTGAAGTCTACCAAATCTCTCAAGTCGACGCTGCTCATCGTCGGGCATAGCCTGAACCGTATGCTCTGGAGCTGGTGCAGCTGGAGGAATAACTGGTGCAACCACCTGAGTGGGGACCGCCTCTGGCGTCTGAAGCCACTGAACAACCTGCTCAGGTGTTCGAGCTGCAGGGGTCTGCTGACCACCCCCTGTCTGAGATGTCGCTGCAGTAGCGGTAGTTGATACTACTTGAGCCAAACCGGAACACACCGATAATATCTGGGCAAGAGTCTCCTGAAGACCAGGAATAGCAATAGATACAGTCTGTGCCTGAACTAGGGTTGCTGGAGCATCAGCTACTGGGGGCTGCTCCTGAACAGGTACAACGGGCGGGTCAGCTGGCACTGCCTCAACTGCCCTACCTCTACCTCTAGCACGACCGCGCCCATAGCCTCTTGTAGGTGGCAATGGAGGTCGTTCACCTCGTCCTGATGCTCGCGTTCTCGCCATCTACGAGAGAATAAAATATAGAAGTTCAGTTCTCAAAACAACAAGATCGCACGACAGAGTTCAAGAAAGGTGAATTGTTTCCTAAAGGTTTGCAGCCTCCCGAGGATAAGTACATGCATCCCCGTACCGATCCACAAGACTCTACTAACCGGCTCAAGACTCATGAAGCCTAGTAAACCTAGGCTCTGATACCAACTTGTCACGACCCAAACCCGGTCGTGATGGCGCCCAGCACACTGCTAGACCAACCCGACCAATTAACAACATTTACGGAGCTAGAAGCTCTTTTATCCAATTTAAGCATAACAGAACTAAGTCAACAGTAATGAAAATATCAACTAGGGAACCAAGTCCCAAACAGTACAACTCCCCAAAGACCGAGGGGTCAAGAGTCAAGAGCCTCTACAGATAACATAAGTGTAATAATGTTTTACATGATACCAAGTGCGGAAAATAATAGGAAATACAAAATCAAAAGACAGTAGGAAGGAATATTGGGTCTTGCGGACTCTACAGCTACCTCGATTATCCCATAGAAGTCGCCTTGAACAGCTACCGAATCAGGACTGCTGAGAGGTATCTGGATCTGCACACAAGGTGCAGGGAGTAAAATGAGTAATGCCAGACTCCGTGGTAATAAACAGGGGTAAGACAGCGTAGCTAAGAAATCCACAATAAAGCACTATGTAAAGCTGTAACCAATACCCTGTAACAGTTCAATATCAACAGTAAAGTACCAACAAGTATCAACAACATAGTATATCAGCTAGCAGATGTAGCTAAATGCAATGCAATGCATGAAGTGACCGCTATGGCGCGTAACCCGATCCAATTTGGGTACCCGTGCTCACTGTGGGGGTTCAGACTCGGAGGGGCTCCTACAGCCCAAGCACAATATCATGAATATACTTTGCGGCTCAGCCCGATCCACTACCAGTCAGCTAATATGCAAATGCAGCCTCACAGGCTCAAAAGTAGTTTTGAAAACTCTTTTTTCATTTTTCAGTTGAAAACAGTAAATGTCAAGTTCCAGAGATTGGAAATATCATGATAACTGTAATAGCTATGGACTGGTAGTAAAACTAGCATGTAAATATCACAGAATAATGATAACGATCCTCGCAGGATCCAATAATTGGCTCACAGCCCATACTAGCACTTCACAGTGCTATATTGAGATGAAACACGTGTCTTGTGATGGGAGTGGTGACATTGTGATTGGGGACATGGACTTGGTCCTTCCCGGCTAATAGTATACTGTGTATTATGACTGATAATGAGATTATAACTGTATAATTGGGCTGGTAACCATGTTTGGGGCCTTGTGCCAATTTGTAAAGCATTAGGGAACCTGTAGAGCTAGGTGACCCTTATATCGTGTTGGAAACTTTCACTCAGCCATAAAACTAGCTGAATAGCCTATTAAGAGCCAGTACTAGATGTGTACTGTGAGAGATAGATTACTTAGGGTGGAAATTCCCTGATTTAGCTGAGTGGGCCTGAAAGGCCAATCCTATACTAATTGGGACAGGGTCGAGGACCCGTTTTGAGGTATTATATATATATATATATATATAAATATTGGATTGGGCTGCACGTTGCAGCAGTATATAAATATTGGATAGGGCTGCACGCCGTAGCAGTATATATATATTAGATGCTTCGTACGGAGTACTCGAATGGGCAAAATCGCTTATATCCGCTCACTTATCTTTGCACGAAAACTCTGCGTGTTTACGCGCAAAGAGGGGCAGCTGTGAGCACGTGATTTTTGCCTTACCTGAGAAATACTCCCAGAAAAACTCAAAATAAAAATAGTTTCGTGTTAGGTAGGATTTTTGTGATTTTGTGTTATTTTATCTTAAATTTACATTTTTTTGTGTGCATGTTTATTAATAAAATACAAAAAAAATATACATTAGGTTTTGCATTTTTATGTGGTTTACATTTAAGTGATATGTAATTGTGTGGGATAGTTGTATGCATATATATATATATATATATATATACATGTACATATATATATGTGTAGTAATGAGATCAAATTTGGGCCATAGTTTAGTCCAGAAAAACCAGGCCCAAACGAATCCCAGTCCGTCCAGCCCAATACTCACCCCAGCATCTATCATTGTGGCATTCGATCTGGACCGTTGGATTTTATCATCCAACGGCCCAGATTAATCCTTTAATTCCAAACATACCCGGTCCAAGACTCGCCCAAACGACATCGTTTCGTTAAGTGGGTGGATCCAAGCCGTCGATCTAAATTGATCCAACGGCCTAGATCCAATCCCATGCGTGGTATATATTCCTGATCCCTTACCCCGCCCCCCTTTCAGACCCCCCCCCGCTTCGTCCCTCAGAAGCTCTCAAAGCCCAGCGTAACGCCGCCCTCCTCCGCCGTACTCCGCCTGCCGGAAATCGCCTCACGGCGGTTCCGGTAGGCCAATCACCACCAAACCAATGCCAAAACCTTCCCCTCACCTCCCCCATCACGGATCCGGCCTTCGCTAACCTCGAATCACCACCCAACGGCTCGAATCTTCATTCAAAGATTCGAGTCAAAATCCAAACTACGCCAAACTTCACCAAATTCACACCACAGTCTCCTCACACCTCCCCCACACTCCCATTGACATTGGTGTGGTTCGAATCTAATCAGAAATGCAAAAGCCCCAAATCCGAGCCCAAGAACCCTAGAAATCTAATTAGAGACTCGGGGTCCAAAATCAAGACGAATTGGGGTCTAATAGACCTTAGTGGAGATGTTTTCATTTTGAAAACATTTCGATTAAGTTCCGTTAGACTCCAAAATCCAAATGTGAGCCAAATCCGAGATTGGTCCGGGGCGTTCGAGCTTTGAGTTCGTCTTATATGGTATTTCTATTTTTCCGTCTTCATACTCAATGTGTTAATCACGTGAATTGCTTGGCCTTCGTTTCCTCTTTTAATTTTCTGCTTTAATGCTTCATCTCCAAAGACCTTTATTTGGTCAATTTGTGGTTTCTGATTTGTTTAACCAAATAAGCTAGTTATAGAAGACGAACTCGCGTCGATTAGCGTCGTCGAATAGTTAACTTCGCATATGTCCGGCATTGGCCGAGATTCGTTGAAGTCACTGTTTTAACAGTTTAAATTGGTTGTCATTGCTATGTGTTGTAATTGATTAGAGGTCGTCTTCTAATTGCATAGTTTGAATTATTTGAATTACCATACAATAATCAGCATCCCTGGATTGAGTAGGACTGTTTGATTGATCTGAAGATGAAGTTATGATTCAAATTAGCTAACTAGGGAATCGGGGTTCAACACTTAGAGTATTTGGTGCCCTGCACATGAGGCTAGTCAGTGGAATCCACTGTCACAGCAGAGCAGCCCACCAGTGCCCTGCACTTACCAATTTTTAATTATGAAAACCCCATACTTAGACATGGTTTAGTGGGTTGGACAGAAGGAGGATGGGCAAGGGGCTGTTCTGCAGAATCTGGGTGTCCTAGGTGTTGTTTTTGGTTATAAATAGATAGACATTGATACCTAAAAGGGGGATATTCATACAGACATTAGAGAATACCTGGAGAGCAAAAACATAGACAGTGAGACTGAAGTACCTGGAGAGCAAAAAACAGTCGTAGCTAGAGAGAAAAACCTGAGGGAAAGTAGACAGCAAGGATACATTTTTGATACATACATACAAAGATACAGAGAGAACAAAAGGGAAAGAGAGGTGACTGTTTCATTGGGTTTTTCCTTTGGTTACTGTTTCGTGGTTTTGATTCAGAGGCTGAGTGTGTGGTCATTTGGTTGCCTGTTGTCTTGTGTTGGTGGTGCTGTGCCATTGCTTTAGCTGGTTCAGTAGTTGAGTGTTGTGATAGCTCGAGTATTTGCTGCTGGGTCACTTGATTGCTGCCACTGTTAGTGTTTGCTATTGGTTTAGTTGAGGGCTGCCATTAGTTGTTGTTGCTGTGGTGTTCATTTGGTGCTGTTTGGTCAGTAGTGTTGTTGCTCTTGGTCGTTTGTGTTGCTGGCTGGTATGTTGTGTTGCTGCCTGGGTTGATTTGGTGTTGTTGTTCCATTGTTGGTTGCTGGCTGGTCTATAGTATTGCTGCCTGGGTTGGTTGTTGCTGTTGTTTCATTATTTTTGTTGGTTGTTGGTCTATTTGATTGCTGGTCTATTGGTTACTGGTTTACTGTTGCTGTTACTGTTCCTGTTACTGTTGCTGCATTGCCATTGCTCACTCTTCCTTGTTCTTCCGCATTCCAGGTACACACCTCTGTTATTGTAGTTCCTTGGTTCGAAAAGAATGAAGTTTGAAGCTTATGCATAAAGCCTATTGAAACATGTAGTCGTCTAAAGTTCTTATGTTTAATTACATTCTGTTATTCTTCAATTAAGCTTGTATTGCTAGTCTTGGTTATGGAAAAGTGTAGCTAGGCCAAAGATACACTGTCGTTAGATAAGCACGTAAACCTGAATTAGTCCGTTGTATCTCTATTCAATCTTCTCTGCTCGTGTGTGTAATCTCCAAATCCTGTTAACGTTAGACCTTATGCTAAAAGCAAGATTAGCTAGGGAGTTGTTACTCAACGGAATGACGTAATTAGATTAAAAAGAGTCGGGGCGCATTTCATGTGACCCGACCCCAATTTTGGGCAAGAGTAAACAAAGCGTGTCAGGAACCACAGGCGCATTTCATGTGGTGTGGTTCGTAGCAAGTTTTAAATAAATTGGAATCAACTCCTAAGTAAAATACAGTGGGATGTAGTTCGCTTTAGATTTGAATCAAAGGTGCGCCTCGCCCAATAGTTACACTAATCGCACGGCCTTCATAAATGTACATATAAAATACTTAGATTTTGAGATGCGTCGCTTCTTAACGAATATCACGCCCTTCTCAACAGTGTAAATAAGTAGTCGATCCGGGCGCATATTTTAGTTCTATCTTCTTAAATACGGGTGTGCATTTCATGCGACCCGAATCCAAACCTCGAAATGTTGAATAAGAATATGTCGAGGATCCGGGTGCATTTCATGTGACGTGATTCGAAAGCATATTTTTAAGCAACTTTCTCTTTCGTAAATCATAACCAATAATAAAAGCGGTAAAGGGGATATTAACTTGCACTAAGTACATAATTGTAAAAAGCAGATAGATAAGCCAAACACGACAGTTGAGCGACCGTGCTAGAACCACGGAATTCGGGAATGCCTAATACCTTCTCCCGGGTTAATAGAATTCCTTATCCGGATTTCCGGTTCGCGGACTGTTAAATAGAGTCATTCTTTTCCTCGATTCGGGATTTAACCGGTGACTTGGGACACCATAAAATCTCCCAAGTGGCGACTCTGAAGTAATTAAAATAAATCCCATCTCGATTGTCCTTTAATTGGAAAAACTCTTTGCATCCTTGAAAAAAAAAAAACAATATATATATATATATATATATATATATATATATATATATATATATATATATATATATATATATATATATATATATATATATATATATATATATATATTAGTAAAGAAAGGAATAAGTATGAAACAAAAATATATGAAATAAATAACTATAGAATACGTGGTACAATTACTCTCTTTATAATTTTTCTCCAAGCTCTCGGCTAGCAAATACCCTCTATAACCGGAGCATATATATATATATATATATATATATATCGGGCTACACGCTGTAGCAATATATATATATATATATATTGGATCGGGCTGCACGCCGGAGCAGTACATATATATTGGATCGGACTGCACGCCGCAGCAGTATATATATTGGATCGGCCTGCACGCCGCAGCGGTATATATGTTGGATCGGACTGCACGCCGCAGTATTATTACGCTTGGGCTGTAGGAGCCCCTCCGGAGTCTGTATACACCCCCAGTGAGCGCCGTCGACGTTAAATGGATCGGGTTACATGCCACAACTGTATATATATTGGAGCGGGTTGCGCGCCGCAGCGGTATATGTATACATACTTAAATACTTATACATTATAGACATAGGTATATATATATCTTCATACATTGAGATGGCTGTACACCATAGTGGTACGAGTGAGGAATTGATCAGTGTGGGGCCTTGTTGAGATAGATGTGGACTAGAGATTAGATTACTCACTGTAGTTATGACTTACCGGTGGGGGTTGCCTTAGAACTGTTTAGTGATAGTACAGGAGTTCTTATTTTTAGTTATTGTTTATTATTATTACTCACTGAGTTGAAATATACTCACCCCACTCCCCTACACTTTTTGTGCAGATTCACAGGTGCCCGAGAGCAGTTGAGTTGTTGTAGCCGCTGATCCTTATCTACTTTTGCGGAGATTACGAGGTAGCTGCCGGCGTCCGCAGAACCTATTTTCTCCTTCTTTATCATTGTGTTGGCTTCATCTTGTTTAGACTTATTTGTACTAGGATGTTTATTCTGTAGAGGCTCAGACTCGTGACACCACGATTCGATTGGGATCGTATTCTGTATGTTGCTATTATTGCGTTTATCATATTGACATGAACACTTGATGTTTAAGCTTAACTGGATTAATTGGAATTAATAATTGGCTGGTTTAAGAGATAATATGGTCAGGCTTGCCTAGCATTGTGTTGGGTGCCATCACGACCGGGGTTTGGGTCGTGACAATACGCCTGTGGCTTTGGATACATTTCGACTTCGTTGGGAGTAGGATTTGGGTCACATAAATGTGCACCCGTTCATGAGAATGTATATTAAAATTGTGCCTAATGGTATCTATTTCTTTGTTACTTTGGGAAAGACCGTGGACTTAGCTAAAAGATCATTCCGATGTCTAAATTATCATAATTGTTATTTGAGGGCCCCGTTTGTCTATTTTATGACGAGGCTCATCTCATTGTCTTTTAAAGGTAAAACCTAGGTGGTACTAAGTTTTCTATCACATGTTTTTTCCTTAATAGAGATAATTATTAGCAGTTTTTTAACATTTGTTATTATCATTTATTCGGATCCAGGCCACTATATGTTATTGGGCCTGGAATTTGGACTAACTTAACAGAAGTGTACAAGTGTGCATAAGGCTATTTAAAACCCAGTCCACAATTACGATTTCAAGTCTCTTGGGCTTAGAAGCTTTCATGGTTGAATCCAGCTTTCTATGCCTGAACTCATCAAAATTAACAGCTAAATTTGAAGCCGATTTAATAATTTATCAGGTAAACCATACAAATACTACTACTTTAGTATCAAATTTCAACTAAAAATGTAACTTCGATTTTATTCATCTATCAACATTTGGCAATCAAACTGTATCAATCAAATTGTATTGAGACATATGTGTTCATCCAGATTCAAGTCTATTTAATTTTACTTGCTATTTCGAAATGATTAACTAATTATACAGTTTGCATATTTTTTAACTAATTCCTGAACTTCATTCATATTATATTCATGTTTCACGTCTGTTTTTGAATCTAAACCAATTTAAACAGAATCTAACACTTCAGAATTATGAACGCATGTGTCTAACTACCTCCTTATTTTTGTTGACAGTCAATAATTCAGAAACTTTAAACACTGAAAATGCTCTAATATTTCATGTTCACTTCTTAATTTCAGAAATCAAATGATGATCTAGAAGCGTTCAGCTAGAATTAACAAATTTCGAACCTATAAATCTTAAGTGATCATTTTTGAACTAAGTTATTCCATGTTATCCCTATATTAATTTCTAAGCTAATAATTTAGAAATATTACTTGCTTTAGTTCATAGTTTTTTACAGTCCAAGTCCATATTACAACAAAAATCCTAATGAATTACATAGGTTCTAAATGTCTACAACTATGAGTAAATCAGAATTACAAATACAACAGAAAAACTAGCGCATTTCATTTCTTCAGAATTTCGATTACATCCTTGAGAGGTAGTAGTGTACCTGGTCAAATTGAGAGGAAAATCAATGAGTTCTAAATGGGGTAGGAGAAGAAGAATATCAGCAATAGGCAGAAATCAAAGTAATAACAACAGTAACTCCTATATAACACAACAACACACTGATATAAGAGTAGAAGACCTAACAATTTCAACCAAATGATGCAGAACAATGATCGAAACAACAGAAACCCGGAGTTTTAACTCAAATTGAACCAATGAAACAGTAGTGATACTAAAGTTTTAGTGTATTTTAGATTCCAAAACTTCTGAACCTCCTATGGTGGCCTGAGGGCCTATTTATAGAATAAAAATGGGAGAGAAATTTGAATTAAATATTCAGATTTTCCACCCCTACTCTTTTTAATTATTTTCAGTTTGGTATGTATAAATTAGTCGTGAATACACTTGAACCCTTGCTAGAAGGTTCTAGTGTATTCTATATTATTCTATTTAAGCCTAAATGCCTTTATTACCCTCACTTGCTAGTGATTTCTACCTATTTACCCTTTAGGTATCCTAGGGTGCCCTTTATTATTTAGCTAATTACATAGAAACCAGGCAGATTTGTCTTTAATACCCTTACCCTTTTCCATTTATTTCAAGAATATCACTTATCCATTCCCCTTTTACCCCTCTCTTTTATTCCTATTTACCCGACCAACATTTAGGTCAATTAGACCTTGAGTAGTCAAACTCAGAATTGTATTTAACAAATAGCTCTAATTAAGTAAACTTTAAATTATAGCCAATTTAAAGCTAAGTAACCCTTTTTTTTTACAGAGATAACCACTTTGCAGACATAGCCCTAATTACGACTAAGTAATTAACTATCCCTTTTAATTAATCAAAAATTTAGAAGAAGTCAAAAGAGTCAAAATTACATTGCAATAATAGCCCGTATTAAAGATCTTACAGATATAGCCACATAATGATTAAACATTCGATTAACGGGACTTAGAGGACCAATTGGATATAGGTTGAATCGATTAACATAATTGTTCAATCAGAGTTAGATCTATTCAAGTAAAATTCTTAAACGGATATAAAGCATGCAATTTAAACTAATGACTTAAATCAGAAAAGAAAACATATAAGCACATAGTCAGGTTTTCATGATTGAACAGAAGGGTTTGAGAATGTAATAAACTTCATATTGTACTCAAGAAAATTCAGAATCAGAAGGAGTAGAAGATCAAAAGCACAAGTAGAGAAAAATAGTGTTTTGGGTACTTAGCTTTCGTGTGTTTTCTTTTCTTTCTTTCTATTTTTTCTTCTTTTTCTTCGTTTTTCTTTTCTTGTTCTCTTCTTTTTCTTGATTTTCTGGCATCAGAGGTCCAGAGGCCATTATTCTTTCTTTTCTTGATTTTTCGGCAATCTTATCGAGTCTTTTGTGCCAAGACTCCTAAGAACAGGAGTATGGGTTCATCGGAATGGTTTTCTGGACTGAGAGTGTTCTCCAGAATAGGGTTTCGGCGACATACTTTTCAATATTTGAGAAGTTTGAGGCTTATTCGAGGGATTCCACCTAGTGGAGGTTGAAGAGGGTGAAGAGATGGTCCTGAGATGTTAATGGTGGAAGGTGGTTCAAAGGTTGATGGTCGCCGGCTAGGGTTCCGCTGAACCATTTTTTCTAGATTTGAGACGGTAGGGTAGTTTTTGGTCGGGGTTTATGGTGATGGGGTGAGAGAAGAAGAGAAGAGGATTCATGGTATGGAGTTTGGTCAGAGAAGATGACCAATGTTAAACCACCGGTAGGGTTCCGGTAGCCCAAGTAGAGAGGAGGGGGAGATGATGGCAGCTAGGGTTTGGGAGTTATAAGTTGTATATTGTATAATGACTGAAGGTTTAATGGTGGATGTATAGATATATTAGAGATGTGATGGTGATTTTCAGCCATTAGATCAAGTCCGATGAAGGGCCAGGATCTATTAATATCACACGACGTCGTGTGATTTCATTAAGGCTCTCAATTTCATCTGTTAGATTAGCCAATCGAACGATCCTAATTATTTAGATGAGCGACGCCGTTTTATGTTTAAACCACTGTTATTCCTGGACCGTTTGATTAAACTTTTTAACGGTCCAGATCAAGACCCCTTAGGCGACGTCGATTCTTTATTAGACGATCATTTCTTTTGGACCATTTGATTAAATTTTTCAATGGTCGAGATTCAACCACTTGGAACGGTGTCATTTTGGTTTATGTATAGGCAAGCCGGCTAATTTTCCTTTGGGCCTGGTCCGTGTATTTATTCATTTGGGCTGCTGAATTTGTTATTTGGCCCAATTGTATTTTGTACTATATATTGTATTTTGTATTTTGTTTTTGTATTTTCTTATATTTTCGCATTTATATTATGTTTTATTTTTTCTGTATTTGTATTACTCTTGTATATTATTATTCCTTGTATTTTGTATTTTCTTTTAATTTTTCTAGAATTAAGGGTAATTTCCTTATTATATTTTTTGGTATTTTCATATTTAATACAAATAATGTATTTTATTTTAATTCTTTTCAGCAATAAAACGAGCACTGGTATTTCTACACAATTATCAATAAATTACACACAAAATAATTTTTTTATTTTTATTATATTTTTAGAATAATTTGTTTTGGGGAAAAAATCACGTGCTCACAATAATAACATGTTGAGTTCGTGAGAATCAATAGAACCTTAAGAGTAAAATTTAACAATATATAATCCAGTATAGCAATCGTGCACCTATCATGTCATGAACCTTATTTCTCGCATTGATAACAACCTAAGTTTGCTACTCTCTAAGTCATTGTGATCTAGTATTACTTGCTTTAGTTTTAGATTGTTAGTTTTAGTATTAATAATTTCAAATCAAAGTATTAAAATCTAATCTACGTGGTGATGATATTTTACTATACTATCTTTAGCTAGCGCACATTAATTTTTGTGTTGTATTTTGCGCTCGTCGCATATATAAAGAGACAATTGAATTTTTTTTTTATCAAATCCCCAAAAAAGTGATCAATTTAACTATATAGGAATAAATATAATATTTGCTACATAAATTTTGGTTAGTCAATGATTTCATATTAAATTTGCAGGATTGCATATTATTTTTGTAACAAAATTAGATCTCCTATAATGCAGATTAATAATTGCTATAACTACTTACTTAAGAATCAATACCGCTAATTCAAAAATTATGTTCCATCTTTACTATAAAAGGATAGCTCTGTTGCATCTGTAAGTACTTCAATAGAAAAAACTAAGAGCAAAAAATAAGTTCCTACAGGCATAACAAGTATAGTTATTTAAGATGACAAAATCAACCAATGTTTTGACTTACATGATTTTTGTCATGTTTGTTCTTTTTTCATTAACTCAGGGGGTGCCAGAGTCGTCGTACGCACCAAAATCATCATATGTATCGGAGCTATTATACGCACCAGAAGCAACACCACCACCAACATCACTAGAATTGTCTGCTGCAAGTCGTAGCACTCGTGTATCTATTACAGGTATATCAAATTTTAATTTTTCTTTTTCTTTTTCACTTCTCCGTCGATAATTAAAACTAAAATTTGCATAACTTAAGAATTGGTACATGTTCAAAGACACTAAATAACTCAAAAATTTATTCTTATAGGATGTTTGAAATGGATGTTTGATGTTGAAACTTCAAGATAATTTTTTTATTTTTTTTACTTACACTTTTGTCACTAATAGATTCATAGTTTTCTTATGAATATATAATTATTTTTGTAATCATCATTATAAATGCATATTTTTTATTTCAAAATTCATAGATTCGATTTACTTCTGTTAGGTTTATAGCCTTTATAATGAACGTCTTTATATTTTTTTCATTTATTGTATCTGAAATATGTTTGTTTCATGAACTGCAGGTTGCACTTTTGCATCACAATGCAAAACCAAATGTTGTATTTGCGATAAAGGGGCATGCATTCGATGTTGTTGAGAGGGTATAACTCCAATTATTTTGTAATGGATGACTAGCTAGCATACTGATAAAAACTAGTTACCAATAAAACATATGTATCTATAGCTATTAAAGCACCAAAGAACAATTTTCATCTTCATGCTCAAAAGATTTTTCTTTCACATTCATTTTTTTGCGCGGTTCATTTTGTTTTCTTCGTAGTATCTGTCATAATTTAATGCGAGGACCATGACGAGCCCTTATGTAATTATTTTGTAACAACAATAATAACATACAATCTTATAATAAGTCCCCAAGTAGTCAAACTATCTATAATACATAAAACGAGAACCGATAAAGTGGTATCAATATCATTATCATAAGAAAATAAGTCTCCTCCAGTTGTGAAGACGAATAAGTAGACAATTAAAAATTAAAGGAATTAAACAGTTTTGACAAAAATTGTGGAATTTAAAATATTCTAGACCCTAAACATCTAAGCATGATAGAAGTGTCACGACCCCAGTTTACCAATCGTGAACCTGTTATGACGGCACCCAGTCTTCGCGACTAGGTAAGCCTAACACATTGCGAAAATTTAACAACCTTTACAAAACAACGAAAATAATACTGAATAACATAAGTAAAATGTATAAAGTGATGCCTGGCACATACACTTCAACCCAAAATATTGAAATTACCTCCTAGACCTGGAAACTCACGGGCAAACACAGGCTAAAGAGCATAAACTATGGCTCTATCATCTAGAAGTGTCTATACAACTGAATAAATGAAATGAAACTACTATCTATGAGGAAGAGTAGAAGGAGACTCTTTGCATCTGCGGACACGACAGATGCATACCTCAAGTCTCCCAATGTAGCTCTGCAATCACCGATAATGCGCTCGATCAGAAGTACCTGGATCTGCACAATAAAAATGTGCAGAAGAGTAGCATGAGTACATCATAGCGGTACTCAGTAAGTGTCAAGCCTAACCTCGATGAAGTAGTGACGAGAAAAGTCAGGGCCCTACCGAGAATAACATAATAGCAGTATCAAACAGTGTAAAGCAATAAATAATCTGAAATGACAGCGAAAACATAATAGAAGATACAAGTCATTAGCAATTAAACTAACAAGGAAAAAAACATAACAAGTGTCCCTCAGCTGTCCGTGGATCTCCTGGGAATTGAACCCGCAGTCCACTCATCTTAGTAACAAAGATCTTCGGAAATCGAACCCCAGTCCACTCATCTCGGTAACAAGGATCATCAGGAATCGAACCCGCAGTCCACTCATCTCAGTAACAAAGATCTCCGAAATTGAACTCGAAGTCCAATCATCTCAGTAACAAGAATCTCCGGGAATTGAACCCGCAGTCCACTTATCTCAGTAACAAGGATCTACGGGAATCGAACCTGCAGTCCACTCATCTCAATTACTGGAGGATCTCCTGAGAATTGAACCTGTAGTCCTAAAATAAAAGTGCAGTATCTCCTGGAATTGAACCCGTAATCCCAAAGTAAATAAACAAGGGAGGAGCTCCTGGAATTGAACCCGTAGTCCCAAAATAAATGTGCAACCAACATCAGAGAAATATTCAGGAATTTAAATAAAACAATACAAAGCAACAAATAATAATGGCCTAACATGCCCCACGTAATCACATTTAAGGCAACTTAACAAATAGGCAACTTCGGTCAATTAAACATGTTCTTCTACGCTAGCACATGCTATAATAGCAAATAAAGTAAGGCAATTATGAAAGAAAATCCAAATCAAGTATTTATGTAAATATTCGGGTTTTCACAAGTTAGCTCAAGTATGCGCTCATCACCTCACACACAAGGCATTCAATTACCCAATATCACATCCTAAGGGACAAAGTCCCCCACACAAGGTTAGACAAGCCACTTACCTCAATCAAGTGCAAGTCAACCAGAAATCACGCTCTTGCCACGAGTATCCGACTCCAAATGGCTCAAATCTATTCAATTACATTGCACATTATAAATAATAATTTAAGTAAATTATTCTACAATAAAATTCTAAGCTAATACGCAAAATTTTGTAAGATGACCAAAATGCACCTCGGGCACCACGTCTCGGAACCGGGTAAAATTTACATTTCCAGAAATCTCGCACTCTTACGACTCTAACCATACAAAATTTATCCAATTCTGATACCCTTTGGTCCTTCAAATCTTTAGTTTATATTTTGAAATATTCCACAAATGTTTTCTCAAATTCCATCTCAAATTACTGGTTAAATGATAAATTCAATGATAGACTCATGTACTCTAACCAAATATGAGTTAGAATCACTTATCCCGATGAATTTCTTGAAAAACCTTCGAAAAATTGCCAAAATCCGAGCTCTATAGGTCAAAATATCAAATAAAACACAAAACCTCATGTTTATGGAGTACCACTCGGATTCTGACAGTGCTGACCGCACAAAAATGACCAAGGTCCGCGCCCAGGAAGGGCGGCCGCACAAAAATAGCCGCGGCCGCGCAACTTTTACTCTACAGTAATAGACTTTAGTATTTTGGCTAGAACATTCGCTACATATGTCCAAATTACAACTTCTTTATTTTTCTGGAAACTAGACACAAAGTGCTACAACTTTCATTTTTGAATCACCTCCAAATTAATTGTAGATCAAAATATATGAGCTTCCGAAGTAGGACCAGTGATCTGCAGGTCTTCACGATCGCTGGCCGCGTCGCCTGACCGCACCCAACGCTAGGCCAGCGCGCCCCCGCGCTAATAGGAGTGTGGTCCGTGCCCAAATGACAACCCCATCCGTTTTCTAAGTTCCGGGATGTCCGTGTTCGCTCAAAACTCACCCGAAACACATCCGAGGCCCCCGGGACCTCAACCAAAAGCACCAACGCATCCTAAAACATTATACAAACTTGTTCCAATCATCAAAACACCTTGAATAACACTAAAATCATCGAATTACATCAAATTCAAGCCTAAGTTCCTTTAAAACTGCCAAAACACACCTTCGGTCAAAAACCCAACCAAAACTTGTCTGAATGACTTGAAATTTTGCACGCATCTCCCCAGTCATCTAACAAAGCTACATCAACTTCCGGAATTTCGTTCCGACCTTTGGGTCAAAATTTCGCCTATCAATCGGAATTTTTCAAAATACTAACTTTCGGTTTTCATAGCCCGAATGAGCTACGAACATCCAAAATACATTGCGAACATGCACCCAAACCCAAAATCACCTAACGAAGCTAACGAAACCATCGAATTCCCATTCCGAGGCCGTCTTCACACAATTTCAATTATAGCCATTTTTCAACACTTAGGATATCATTTAGGGACTAAGTGTCCCAAAACACTCTGAATCCCAATACCGAACTTCCCGGCAAACAAAAATAGCATAAATGAACTTATGGGAAGCAGTTAATAAGGAATCGGGGAGTAAATTCCAAAAACGATCGGAGGGGTCGTTACATCCTCCCACACTTAAACATTTTTTTGTCCTCGAACGAGCATAGAGAACATACCTGAAGTAGTGAAAAGATGAGGGTATAGGATGCGCATATCCCCCTCAGTCTCCCAAGTCGCCTCCTCGGCCGACTGACCCCGCCATTGAACCTTTACTAAAGCAATGTTCTTTGACCCCAACTTTCTGATCTGTTTACCAATATAGCCACTGGCTCCTCAACATAAGATAAATCCTTGTCCAACTTAACTGAGCCGAAATCCAACATGTGTGACGTGTCACAGTGATACCTCTGGAATATCGAAACATAAAATATCGAATGAACTCTTGCTAAGCTAGGAAGTAAGGCAAGCTCATAGTGACCTCCCCAACATGGCTTAATATTTTTAAAGGGCCAATAACCTCAGACTCAAGTTCCCTTTCTTCCCAAATCTCATAATGCCCTTCATAGGCAAAACATGAGTCAGAACCTTCTCTCCAACCATATCGGAACCATCACGATCTCTTCGGTCCGCATAACTCTTTTGTCCTGACGAGGCTATATAAAGCCTATCCTTAATCACTTTAAACATTTCCAAAGCATTCTGAACCAAGTTTGTGTCCAATAATCCAACGTCACAACTGGTTAGCAAAGGCATGAACATCCATCGCTATAGGCCTCTTGATGCTGGTAAAATATGCCAAACTGCCCAAACTCTCCGTTCGACGACTCAAGGCATCAACCACAATATTGGCTGTGCCCGAGTGATACAGAATAGTAATATCATAACCCTTCAACAACTCTAACCACCTCCTCTGATGCATTTTAGATCCTTTTGCGTGAACAAGTGTTGCAAACTCCGATGGTCGGTCTAAATTTCACAAGGCACACCATACAAATAATGACGTTAGGTTTCAATGCGTGAACAATAGTAACTAACTCAAGGTCGTGGATAAGGTAATTATTTTCATATATCTTGAACGGTCTGAATGCGTAGGCAATCCCCCTACCATCCTGCATGAACACCGCTCCAAGGCTAACCCGTGAAGTATCAAAATATACTGTATAAGACCCCAAACTAGTAGGATATATTAAAATTTGGGCCGTGGTCAAAATTGTCTTGAGCTTTTGAAAGCTCGCCTCACACTCCTATGTCCACTGAAATGGAGAACCCTTCTAAGTCAGTCTAGTCATAAAGGTTGCAATCGACCGCAAAACGGAGGTAGTAACCCGCCAATCTAAGGAAACTGCGAATCTCTATAGCTGAGAAGGGCCTAGGTCAACTATACACTGCCTCTACCTTCTTCAGATCCACCCGAATACCCCCACTTGATACCACGTGACCTGAGAATGCCACGGAATTCAACAAGAACTTACATTTTGAAAACTTTGCATATAATTTCTTTTCTTTTAGAGTCTGAAGCACTGTCCCCAGGTGCTACTCATGATCTTCCCGACTCTGGGAATACACCAAAGTTTCATCAATAAAGACAATAACAAAGAGTAAAGATATTGCCGAAATACTCTGTGCATCAAATGCACAAAACATACTGGGGCATTGGTCGATCCAAGTGATATACATGGAACTCATAATGATCATATTGGTTCCGGAAAACAATCTTCGGGATAGCTAGCTCCCGAACCTTCAACGGATGGTAACCTGAGCATAAGTCAATCTTAGAAAGTACATGTGCGCCCTGAAGCTAGTCAAACAGATCATTAGTACGAGGCAAAGGATAGTGGTTATTCACTATAGCCTTGTTCAACTGGTGATAATCAATACACATACGCATCGAACCATCCTTATTTTTCACAAACAAGATAGGAGCACCCCCGAAGTGACATACAAGGATGAATAAAACCATTCTCAAGAAAATTCCTATAACTAATCCTTCAACTTAACTGAAGGTTTCACCTCATCCTTAGTCTATAACCTTAGGAAAATACCCAAACTTCAACATCTAACATTCATCAAATGGCCTAAATTCCACATTGTCACACTGCATTAGTCTTATTTCAACACATTTCAACTTTTAATAGCACTTAAATACTTCGAACTTGTTTTTTTCAGGATGTTACATTCTCCCACACTTAGGGTCATTCATTCTCAATTACATAACATAACTTATCCCTTTAATCGCACATCTAAATATCTCAATTTGTTTTCTAACTCCCAAATTCTTCAGAAATTTCGGCAGAGCCTCCCCTGTAATTAGGCCTATCCACCTGCTAGAGTAACATAAAAATAACTTCTAACAACACATCCACAATTCAATGAATACCACAACATATATATCAATAATACTAATCTCTGCATTACAAGCATCACATTATCATAATGATATCTGGACATGAAACACGTCATCTGTATGCCCATAACCCCGTCTCTGGCCATAATAGTTGTTCATAAATCACAACATTTCCAATTAACCTTATGTTAACAAACATCTCATTTCAGACCTCCACTTTACTCACAACGACGCACGAAGATCTCATAATTACTTACCCGAATTGACGAGTCACATTTAACACCACCTGGGTGCCCATCTCGTAGGCTAAGACTCAATGCTGACAACGAGAAAGAAAATGACAGAATATGAAAAGAAAATACACAAAAATTATCAAATAAGCCTAACAGGCTTGACTCCCATTTTAAAGATAGTACAAAATTTTAAATTTCATAAAATGAGAATTTTAAATACATAACTTTTCACCGCCAGGACCTTGTCCTTATATAACATCCACCGCAGTGTCTAGCTCGATTTAAAGCATTTCTCATTATATAATTATTCAAGGATATCACCCTCAACTCTGACACAAGTATTTGCACATTACGCCAACTGAAATTTTTTCATTTCCTTTCTTTCTCTTTTCAATAATTTTCGTCAAAGAGAATCACAACATATAACAAACCCTCATACCGATAGGGTATATAATTGACAATTGAAATTAATTATCCTGAAATTATATCAATACCTATTGTAGTAAGTAATAGAAAGTCACTTTTAGCCTCATAGATATTTTTAGTGACCAACACATAATGATAGGGATAGTTATCTCCATATAATATCCCAACGTGAGTATTCACATGATTAGATCTTAGGATTACGAAGCTCACTCATGAGTGAAGCACATTAAAAAGACTCGCCTCGATTTTCAAAACCAAATCAAGCTAAGAAAAAAAATATCTTTTTATAACAATCAGCATAATTTGGGCGCTTCCTCGGGACCTCATGGATCTTTAGAAATCAAAGCTCCTGGGGTTTACTCCTTCGAAGAGGTAATCATAGACCCGGGCTTATGCCTTGTATCTAATACTGGTGCTTCGGAGCTCATAGTGACCCTATTTCCTGGTGGGCGGTGGCTTTGAACGCGGAATGATATCTTCAGTCATGGAGATAATTCAAGCGGCTAACCGAGCTTTGCTGTTTGTTGGAGAGAATTTTACGGGTTGGGACTCAATCTATTAATTCATACTAAGGCTATTGGATTTTTTGAGCTTTAGACTGATCAGGCGACTCAGCATTGCCTCTTGCATATAAGAGGGGTGATATCGGCCTATCCGCGAGACTTCACTATTTTTTGGGTAGCTATTCTCCTGTGTCGGCATAGGGCTTCCTATCTTTTTAGAGTCGGTACTTTATTATTATTTTTTGTCAGTTCTACCATAGGCATGGTGACCACACCGGAGCTGGTACGACAAAGGGCAGAAAGTGTTGTCACTAGTACTGGAGAACTGAAGGATTTCATTCTGGAGATGGCATATTTGATAAGAGAGGAAAATCTAGAGATGGTGAGGTGATATTGTGGGTGGATCAAGGGGGAGATAATGCGGGTGTTTGCCCCTGGGGAAGGTATCACGGACTCCGCCGACGGGTTCTTGAGCGTGTATTTGCATCTATTTGCATTTGGCCCTCTTGATAATGTCGTGCTCGACATTTACTTAATGTATCAAGTTATTCTGGCATAGGTTCATCCGTCTTTTTGGTGAACGGTATTGATGATGGGATTCTTCACGGAAAAGGCCGGACTTGAGATTTCGCTCGATCATCTAATCAGGTTGTATCGCCTTTCCACCATCAAGGGTTTCTAACCCTGAGTGGTTGCTCGTCCACGGCCTTTGTTGTTGATGACGAGGAAGGTGGGGATCTAGAGTGGGCCTGCTGGTTTGTCTGAGTTAGGAAGACCGATATCATTCCTGTAGAATTTCTGATGTTCCCCGAAGAGTGAAACTATGCACGTAAGGGGGGAGCTTCGATGTTCTTTCAGTTTTTACCCGTAGAAAAAGTCAGCCAAATAATCAGTATTATTCCCTTTGTTGCAGAAACTTTGTGGGCGTCGAGTCGAGTTCATGATTTGCCCGGTTGGGTTCGAGAGCTGGTAATCCATACGTCTTGCGATGAACACATGTGGCAAGCTATGTCTCACATCAAGTGGGGAGCGGATCATCTAGCTATGTGCATATACTGCTTTTCTTCGGTCGATGTGTAATTGAGGTGGCATTTTCCCAGCTTATTTACGCTGGATGTGTTGTTCATATAGGCGTCGGGCAGTTCTTTGGGACGAGGCAGCGTTCTTCCGGAAAGAAGATAGAGTCGTCGGCCTCCGAGCCAAGAGATGGTAGTAATAAGAGGGTTAAGGAACCATCATATGGAGTAGATTCTAGTGGCATTGTTCGGACTCATATTTATATGGACAGGGCATCACCCAAGCCGACCATCCCCGAGATACCTATTTCTCGGCAAGCGGTATTGCTAGGAATGTGTTCTGTCTTGGAGAGATCATGTCATCTTCATTTTGTGGTGAGTTCGTGCATAATTCTTTCATATCCCATGTCCTCCTTTGCTCGTTGAATCTTTCTTGCGTATGCCTTTAATAGGCTCAAGTCTGAGTTACTTCATCAAAAGGCCAAGCTTAGAGGGTTCGGGATGAGGGAGAATCCCTTAAGCTTCTTTGTAAGGAGAACAAAGTTGAGCTGCAGCATTGGCGGTATGAGGCATATCGAAGCTCGAACTAAGGGAGCTATTTGGTGGAGTAGGTAACTTCCTATCGTGCGTTCCTTGCATCTTTCCAATGCTGAGGCTAACTTCATATGCCATATCAGTTGCAGAAAAAAGCAGAGGTCTTGGAGCGCCTCAAGGGTGAGGTGAACCATGTCAGGGCTACCTGTGAGGAATTAAGGGTCCAAGTGCAGACTCAAGAATTGGAGGAGATGAGCGTCTCGGCTAGGATCGCTGGCTTTGAGGTCCTACATAACTTGACCCATGATAACACCAAAGTTCAGGCAGATATGATCAATAGGCTTGAGTTCAACCTTTCGAAGGTTAGGGCCGAGATAATCGAGGCCCGAGTGAAAGCAGCACTAAGCCGAACCAGGGCGGATCATAAGATGGCGATTTGCATAAAAGAGGCTGGTGATGCCCAATTCGCATTGAGGCAAGCCCTTGATCATGAGAAAAGGATCGAGAAATATGTTCGTTGTCGATCTCGGAGGAAAGTATTCTAGGAGGTCAGAGTGAGAGTCTTTATCCTCTCGGAGGAATTAACTCAAGTAAGGGCAGATGAGAGTGACGTTCGGTCATTCCTTGTGGACATTGCGGATGGTGATCTTGATGGGTTGTAACTATTCGATGCAAAATATGGATCCTATCATTATGTAACCTGGTTTCCAGTGCACGTTGGGAGTGCCCGCAGGTGGAGGATGTTTTCTTTCGTATGTAATATATAAGGAGAATTTTCAAAGCATTATTTCTTCTGTACCTTTTTTCCGTTGTTGCTCTTGAATTTTTAGAATGGTTTACGGGATCGATATCTGAGTTGTGCTATGGATTGAACTCCGATTGGCCTTCCGACCTTTTCTGGTCTTTATGGACGGCGAGTGATAAAGCTAGGTGCTTCTGGACCGAAGCATTTTTGCGGGTGCATAGCTTGGGGTTTCACCGGGACTGTTGATAGCATCGTTGGGGCCTTGCTTTTTTATGCGTACGGTGATTGAATTATTCTCGGGATCAGTCTTTGAGTCAGGATCCAGCTCGAGCTTGATTTACCCTTGAGCCTATTTGGGCTGGCGATAATGATTGCCATTTTATCTTTTAGGTCTAGTCTCCGAGTCGCATTACGATTCAAGCTGTAATTAACCCTTTTAATCTTCTCAAAGGTTTCGGCTGGAGGTAGTGGCATCGATGTCCTTCCTCGGGAGTATTATAAATTTTGGGGCCAATCTTCAAGTCGCATTGTGACTCGAGCCATAATTGACACTTTAATTTTGTCTGAGTTTTTTGCCAGTGGTGGTGGCACTTACGCTGTTTGGTCATAAAGACCTTTTGATATGAGGCCAGGAGGATTGCTTTAGCCGGTGACTGCTCACACTTATGTTATTTGGTCATGGAGACCTTTCGGTATGAGGCCCGTAGGCTTTGTTTAGTTTAACTATTTTGGATCCACTCTCCGAATCAGGTAACAATTCGAGCTCACTTTATTCCTCAAGTTGTCAATTTGCGAGCTGCTGATTGTACAGACCTTTAGGTGTGAGGCCTGTAGGCTTTTCTTAGGCGGTGATAATGGCACTTACGTTGTTTGATGTGCAGCATGTAGGCTTTATGTAGGCTTTGTTTCCCCTCGTTAAGGTCTTATTGATTGTTTTTGCCTGAATCGTCGTCGGTTCTCAAAGAACCTCAATTTAAAGTCATAGTCGATGATGTTTTGAGCACCTCGGAATGTTCATAGCTCGTAGGTCGAGTAGAAAGAGATTTTTGTGATTTTAGGGCCAACGTGGTCATGACTCATTTCTTTTGCCAGTTAAGGGAAGCCTGTTTTTACCGATTCTTTTTAAAGTAGATTCGGAGGATGTTATAGCAATAGTCGAGCATCCCCGATTCACATTTTTTTGGGCTGTTGCAGCCGTTTCGACCAAAGTTGTGTACATTTGACCGTGGCTATTTTTTATCTCGAGAAGTAGTTTTAGGCATCCGCACCGAGGGTATGCCCTTTAGGGATTCTTACATAAGCGATGTGTAGCCTAAAACTGCAGGATTTTTCATGCCTGTTGAGGTCTTATAGTTTGTCATGCCTGTTAAAGGCTTACAGTTCATGGAGAATGGATCTGGTTTTGTTGAGGCTGCCTATTAGGGTCTAATAATTTTGGATCTTCCAGTGCGTGGTGATTCGCGACAGTCTCCTGAGTCCTCGAGTTTGCTTGAAGTTAGCTTCTCGAGAGTTTAGAGCTATTGGGGATTGATGAGTCCGAAGTTCCGACCCTAGGGTCGCACAAGTTGTCGGATTGCTCATGGTGAGTCTCCAAATATATCGGATCATTCTAGGCCTAAATACCACCTTTCATAGTTTTGGCGCCATGTCGTGAGGACTTTGTGAGCCCAGAACCCTGACCCTAGGGTCGCAAGGATGCCAATTTTATCAAATCATCGAGCATTTTTGGACGTATTAGATGTAGAAGTTTTTCATTGAGGATAAAGCCAAAATAATTTTCTTTGAGGCATTGAATGATTGGAAAATATTCTCTATTGCTCGGCGAAAATATAAGTTGCAAATACATGTTGTTTCGTTGTCATGAGCCTGCTTTACATGGGTATGACTTCCCTAATTATCCGATGCACTTGTATGGTCCCATATGAAAGAATAGAGAGAGGTTGTGGGCTTGTAGGGTCGCTTCCCAGGGAATGTGTATTCCTGCCAATAATCCTATTGGTGGGATTCTCTTCTTGATAGAAAACCCAATCGAGGAATAAATGTCTGGAGGTCCCATGGTGGACGCGGATCCTCGAGCGGGATCTAGAACTACTGAATGTCTTGTTTGCCTACCTGCGTACAAATTAACAACAAGAAGAGGAAAAAGGTAAATGGTAAAAGGATGTTGTGTTTCTGGGAGTATGCCCTTCGGTAGCCGCATTATTCGTCCGGCTAGGCCAGGCCGAAGACGCGAGTGCTCTTACCCTTTGACTTCATTTGAGGGCATCGTTGGTTATGGGTGTAAGGCAAGGAATCTCCTTTTGTCGCTTGTAGTCAGATTCTTTGGATGTGCCTATCCTAGGGATTCATACCCGTGGAGGAATAGGGCTGGAATTGCATCGATGTACTCGTCATTGTCATTTCAGAGCATCTGCACATACCCGTGGAGGAATAGGGCTGGAATTGCATCGATGTACTCGTCATTGTCATTTCAGAGCATCTGCACCCTGTGTTGTGTGATGTAATGGCCTGTGCCCAGGTGGTCCATGCAAGGAGGGCAATTTGGATGTTCTGGCAGCCACCACTAGGGACACATTAGCAGTTCGGCACGAGGGTGGCACTGGTCTGGACTGTCCTACTGCCTTTGGCTCGCCATTGTTGGTACAATTTTGGCTAATATACCTGTAATCATTAATGCCTTTTTATTTAAAAATGAGCTCGAATCAAAAGAATAGATTACCAATACATTGAGGTGATGCCGAGGTAGGTTCTCGACGTCCTTTTTCCTCAGGCGAGAGGGTATCCTCGGGGAGTACTCCCCGAGATCATCCCTTTCTGTCGATGGGCACTTGTATTTTACATTCATCGAATCTTGGTGGGGTGCCGCCATATTTTAACGGTTATAACAATATGGCGCAGCTTGTCGGCTCTTCTTTGTTTGGTTTCCCCTTGTCTGTTGAGCTAGACTCGGGTTTGCTTGCCTGGTGATGCTTTGTGGTTGCCTTTGTTGGATTGCGTAGTTGTTGCTCTCTTGGGTCCGTAGCTCCGAGTATTTTCTGACTCTCATGGTGGGTCACAGTTTCCTTTGACGAATTTTGGTTGAATATGTCCGAGCCACTCGGAGTACCCGATTTGACTTGCGGTGACTATTATGCTTGGAACCACATCGTTGAAGTCGAGCTCTATCGGGCGAGGTTTCTTAGCTGGTTGTGTCTTGTTGAATCTGGTACCTTTGGAGGTTCCTCCAGGATATTTTCTTTAGGCTACCGTCCCGTTGTTGCTAGATTCATTGTACCTCGGATCGTTTCTTCTGTTCATGCCATGTAGATGATGGTTCCATTTGTTTGGTGTCGGCTTCTCCATGGGAGATCTGCCTAGATATGCCGATCCGGTGAGGGTTTCTCAAGGGTTATCCGCGACTCTGACTCGCGTCCGATGTTAGTCGTTGGCGTATGTCCAAGTCTCTATCGGATATTCGACCATGCTTCGCTTGAATTGCTTTGGAGCCACCGGATATGTTTTGTTCGGGTTTTGGGCGAAGGCTCATGCCACCCTACTATTCAAGACTGGTACCGATCTTGTTTGTATTGTCGGATAGCGAGGCATGGTTTCCCGTGATATTTTATTTCTTCTTCTTTTCTCGGCCTTCACTGTATTAATCTCTTTTGGCATTGCTTTGATGGTGTTGGTGTGTGCTTCCCTGAATCGTGTCAGTATGGTGAGTGGGTCGCCGAGATCTGATATCGAACAATGATGCCACATCGTGGTCTCATCCGGGGTAATTTCTTCGAATCTCCTCATTGAGATGGGCCTGAGATCTCTTTTATGGATGATGTTGTTCCTGAACGGGTGTGCGCGAGTGGTGATATACCCGTGAGGACTTGAGGTCCCGTCATTCCTAGGGAGTCTCATTGTTTCTAACTTCCGCAGAATGGGTCCCGGGATCGTATCTCCAAGAAATGGTTATTGTAGGAGTCTTCGCAAACGTGAGTCAATCCTTTCGATAATGTCTTCTAGCACCCTTACCGTTATAGGATAGGTCGTTGGCTCGTCGTCGCCCGATACCTCGGGTACTGGCTTGAAGCGAGGAGATATTTTGGGTGCTACCGCGCCAAGAGTCTCTGAGCAATTCTATAGCAAGGAGATATCTAACAATTGTTCTTACAACATTTCAAAAATAATACGAAGGTTAACTTCTCGTTCTTCCCAGGCCTGGATATTTCGGGTTTCCTATTGGTTAGCGCATCGCGTACCGCCATCAAAGTGTAAGACTTTGTTACCCCACTGTGTAGAGTATGAATCTATATCCACTCGGGCCAATCTGGATGCATTATCAGGGTCCTGCAGTGTCGTGCCAGCCATTAGGATGGTTGTACTGTCTTCTTTGTGATTTTCAGGGTTATCATCCTCGATTCCTCATCGAGCTGATCATTAACCTGAAAGAAAGGTCTTGGCAAGAGAAAGTGTGAAAGATATCGTATATTTAAGTGGAGAAACTAGCAAAAAAATAATCACTATTATTTTTAGCCCTACGATGGGCGCCAAATTGTTTACCGTGAAAATGGTAGCAACTATTAAATTTGTAAATGGGGCTCTAAAAATATATGATCTATTCCCGAGTTAGTTTGGAAAGGAGATTAGTGTTGAGTTTGGAGCAAAGAAATAAAGATCGAATTAGCTTAAATTGAGTTCTTTAAGATCGTAGGTAGCTCCAAAGGCTTAATTTGAATTTGTTGGTTGGTAATATACTAGATTATATCAGTTCAGATGCTCGTTTGAGAAGAAAAGATGTGGTTGAGCTTTGAGTACGGTTGTTGAAGTGAGGTAAGTGTCGTGGTTAACCTTGGCTTGAGGGATTAGATCTTAGTTTCCTATTTGCTAGTTGATTGAATGTTGGGTACAATACAACATATAGGTGAAATGACGAGTACCTATGCATTGTTGTTGATTCATAGCATGCGAGTAGGTCTTATTCTAGCAATTGTTGCTTTCCATGATTATATTATTCATGATTTGACTAGTTAATCATTATGTTGATCATTTTTGTCATATTTATGGACTTTGATAATAACTGAGTGTTGTGCCCCTTTTTCTCGCGAAATTGGGTTGCAACACGTGACAACTCTTATAAGGAAGGGTGTTAAAAAAAGAGTTTCCACCTAATGATTTTTAAGGTGCGTTAGGGCGCCTATTTTCAAGTAACTCGGGCTTAACCAGTTTGCATCACCAAAGATCGGGTAAGGGCTCAAATTACCTTGAAGAGAAGGTGTTTGCCACTCTGTGAGGTCCACAACTTTGGGTCCCGTCCGGACTTGAATCATATGAATTAGTCGAACAAACAAAGACAAAGAAAACAAGGAGTTTGGGAAGTTCATTATTAAACATAATTAATTGATTTAAAGACAAGATGGGGGGTCCTAAATTTTTTAGCCTAAAGGATCACCCCGTGCAACATAAATAATACTTCGTAACTCCCTCAAGGTGGGGTGTTACTCGTATTATTCAACGGGCACAAACTATCATCACCTACTACCCAATAAGTATTTTTAAGTTGTTACCTAAAGCGCACTAGTTGATTATAAACTATGCCTTATGCGTGCACTACTCGTCACATGTCTATGGTCCAGGGGGTTTTGGACCTCTATTTGGATAGTTCTAGACCTTATCTGGGCTACTCAAAGTTTCAAAATCTAGACGACAAGCAAAATATATAAAGACTTCACATAAAGGCAACTAAAGGCTCACATTGACCCCCACACTTAGATAGCAAATGCACGCAAACACATATGCAAATTACGAGATTTCAGAACCTAAAACCTTGAACTTATAGACATGATTTTTAGATGATTTTGAATCAAAGTATGGGAAATTTCAAATACAAGACATTGCTTGTAGAAGGGACTATTCAATTGCTATAAGCTGATTATCGAAATCTCTGGTTTCAAGTTATTAACCTTACAAATCATGCAATCTTAAGTGATCTACACGCTGAGTGACAGGGAAGTCTATAGAAGAATCTCAAAATTATTCATGCTAGCTGACAGCTGCATGAACATGTAGTAAATGGGATTTTAAAGGTCCATTAGAACGAGCAATTATACTATATAGGCAAGATCTCTAACCATTGATGCTTGGCATTCACATTTTATTGTTATACTTAATATTATGGGCATGATTTCTAGTGAGCAGTACAAGACAATAATGAAGTGATCAAATCCCTATATGTATGATTTCTAGTGTATGGTGCAAGACAATAACAAATAAGGCGATCGAAACCTTATATGCATGACTTCTAGTGTACGGTGTAGAATTAAAAGGGATGTTATTAGCATTTATTCCCTATAGACGTGGTATCTAACGAATACTACATAACTTAATTTTATGACTGTATTTTCTAAGTGAACATCGTCAAATAAAACAATTGGAGTTCTATAGGCAGGATTTCTAATAACACGTAGCAAGAAACATAACTGCATCATTTTTACTTGTGTTTGCTAGTGGACAGCATGTGCGCGTGCTTTTATCTAATGACATGGTTTCTATAGTGTGCATAGTAATTGAAAGACACATATAGCAAATAATTATCAAGTCCTATCGGCATGTTATCTACCCATTTTGTATGCAGATATTAAATTCTACCCCTTTCCCCTTTTTACTAGCACCCCAATCATTCATACAACTATAATTACAAGCCCAATAATGAATAAAATCAAATTATTTTACAAAATGATGACAATAAGCCTTCAGCTGGCCCAACTAAAATACCCACCACCATTTGGGGCTTTAGTAAGCATACCCAGGAATCAACACAACCTAGAATCCATAGCAGAAATTAAGCTAGATCACACTGCCATAGACTGACCAACCGATTTACATATTCAGTAGACCATAGAAAGAGAGAGTTGAGTATCAGGAACAGTGTCGATTTTAGCAGTAGGAGGAGTAATTTAAGGACCCCAACTCCTAGTGTCTCAGCGTTTAAAAGGGTCTCAAATGGACCCCGAGCAGTGATCATACTAAGGAGGTTAGTGGTAAGAGCCTTGATAGCCTTAGCTTTCAACCGACTTAGAATAAAGAGTTCAGAACATCATAAATGACAATGCAGGAGAATGGACAGTGACTGATGGACAGAAGTGGGGAACATACTTATAAGATAAAGAGATAATACATAAAATACCCATCAAACTTGTCCGAAAAAATCATTTACACACCTAAACTTTACGGGCGACCTTTTACCCCACTATTCTAAACTTAAGTGAATTTAATACCCCTTTTGCGCAAAACGTGTAGTTCACATTGTAGCTGCGCGTGAAGGGAAAAAAAAGAACTTAAAACTAATTAGTGGTCCACGTGTCACTTTCTAATAGGATAATATAACTAATTAACTTAATATTATTTTTTTCTCTTTTCTTTTTCGTTTTTTCTTTCTCTATTTTCATTCATTATCCATACCTTTTTAAAAAATAAAAATATTATGCTAAAAAATAATTTTTTTTTTGTTTTTACAAATTTATTTTTCCAGTTTTTACAAAAAGAAAATCTTTAAAAAAATTTTCGTTTTTGAAAAATGTTATTTTTTTCTGTTTTTAAATATTTTATTTTTGTAAAAACTAATTTTTTTTTGTATAAACTGAATTTTTTTATAAATACAGAAAAAATAAATTTCATTTTTAACAAATATTTTTATTTTTTAAAACTGAAAAGATTATTGTCAACAAAATACTTTCTTTTTTTAAAAGTATATATTTTTATTTTTTTAGTTTTTTAAAAAAAAATTGTTTTGTAAAAACTAGGAACACAAATTTGTAAAAACATTTTTTTTGTTTTTTTTGTTTTTTAACTTAAAATTTTCATTTTTTAAAAAAAATTTAAAAAAAATGGAAAAACTAAAAATATGGGACTTTATGACGCGTGTAAACACAGCCACCACAAGACTTGGTTCAGTTTTTTAAGGGGTATTAAATTCACTTAAGTTTAGAATAGTGGGGTAAAAGGTCGCACGTAAAGTTTAGGTGTGTAAATGATTTTTTCGGACAAGTTTGATGGGTATTTTATGTATTATCTCTAAGATAAAACATACATAGCCATCGCGAGAAACTAATCAAACAGGCTAGCATGTTCAGCAGAATTTCAACACATAGGAAAACATCATATATATAGCCACACATTGAAAGAGTTGGGGGAAAGAAATAAGTTTGCAGGACTAGCAGTCATGACACCAAACCAATTGAGGCTTAAGAGGTTCAAATTTAGCTAAATATGCTTCCTAGGGTGATGCTAATCAGTATTTAGACATGATGGGGAACATATTTTGTGATAAACACCGAAAGAAACAAGGTATCAAATGAACAAAGGACATACTAGAAAACATATTAGCATAGAAGCAGGATCATGGTCAATAGCAAATAGTTTTAGTACAAATTGCAACACATTGTAGGTGCAGAACAAGGACTCAGAACAGTGTAAGAGGGCAAACTCATACCAAATATCACATATATGCATCCTGGGACTGTCATAATAGACTAAACAACTAGAGAAAATCTAAATCATGTCACAAAATGGTTCAAGCAGGGCATGAAAAAATAGGTTGAAGTAACTGTTAAGAGCTCAATCAGTTACTAATAGGGGATGAGGTTCAAGTGAGGATTGCTGAGTGACGAAATAGTAAGTGAACAGGTCAAAATTAACATAGACATTCTAGCATTAATTATAGAGGATAAAGATAAACAAATAAGCATGATTAAAGAAACATCCTGACACCCTTGAACTTAGATTACCCAAGTTAGGCTTGAGTAAACACAGAACTAGTATCATTAGGAGGAGAGTCAGATGCTAAAGGGCTTAGAACAAGGTAGAATTAACAGAATCACGTGCAAAAGTAATCCAGAAAATATATTGAGCCAAGGATTTCAGAGGTGAAAACACATAAAAATCGAATACATGTAGGGATGAAATAATGAAGTCAAGTAACTCACCAGTTAAGCGGATAACAAATAAGAGAAAAAGATCCACAAGAACCTAGAAACCTCGATGCGTAAAAGTTCCCAAGGGCTTCGGAGAACCCCGGAAAAAGCTGGCAGCCACAAGAGTTCGAACAGTAGATTCTCTGTGGCCTTGGCTTTCAGCCAGCCACCACGAAACAAAGAACATGATAATAAAGGAATTCACAGAGCAAAACTTCAAGTTTTTTTAGTGAGATTATCTCGATTCCGATATTTTTAAAAGGAATGGGGGAGGGGTTATATAATCATAAAAGCAGATGCACAAACAAGGAAAATAATTGATTGAACACAAGTAAGGAAAGAACGAGTAAACACTACCCTCCCCAGACCCCACTAAGTGGGATTATACTGGGTTGTTGTTGTTGTTGTATCTCGATTCCGATATTTTTAAAAGGAATGGGGGAGGGGTTACATAGTCATAAAAGCAGATGCACAAACAAGGAAAATAATTGATTGAACACAAGTAAGGAAAGAACGAGTAAACACAGACGAAGAAAAGGGAGAAATCTCACATGCAAGACAGTAAAACAACATAAAAGAAAAAAGTATCAAACTCCAAACCCTATTTAAGGTTTCAAACCCAGAATCGGACACCTGTTATGGAGAATCTAATTCATCCCAAGTATATGGACGGAATATCACACAATCTTTCAAGATTGAGTCGATTCTCGCCCAATATAGAGGTGGTATTTGCCAAAATTAGGCAAATATCTAAGTAATACCAAAGTCGAGTAACCAGTACCAAAGGAAACCAAACATGGTAAGGAAATAATGGTAAAATCCCATTATCAACGGGATTAGGATAGGGGATTTGAGGGTGAGACAACTAGGGTTTGACAAAGACGAAGAGATACGTTGAGAGCGTTTAAGGGCGGCGGGTTTAGAAAGAATGGGGAATTAGGGTTTGGGGTTGTATAACAAAAGGTAGGTTAATTATAGGTTGTTCATCTTAGAGATCAACGACCGGGATTTTAAAATAGGATTGGGACGGGTTAAAGAAATGGGTACCGATCAGGTTTTAGATTAGGGGTCGTTTGGTTTGGGCTGTGGCGTACTGGGCTAAGTTTTGGGTTGCTAATGTGGTCTAAAATTGGTTTGGAAAGGCAATTATTGAAATACCCAAAATTTATCAAAAAATAATTTATCAAAATACTTAATAAATTAAATAAAATATTATTTATGCCCTGAAATATTTAAAATAATAACTTTATTTTGTAAAAATATAAATATGTTATTTTGGCAAAAATATTATAAAGTAATGGAATTTTTGTGAATATAGGCCATTATTGCAAAATTAGACAAAATAGCTTTAAAATTCTAGTGTAATTACACGTAATGAAATAAAATGTTTGAAAGGTATATTATAGGTGCAAAAAAGTATTTAGGTAACCAAGTTATCACGAGATAATTTAAAGGATAATTACTAGATATTAAAATGCAAGAACATTAATTTAGAGCTCTAAAAATAATGAAAAATTATGAAAAAATGCTTACATGAATTTTGTAAATTAAACAATGCTGAACATATACTATTTATGAAAGTATACATATACAATTTAAAAATATGAGGGAAAATTTGGGTATCAACACTCAGCAATTATTGAAAGTGAGATTGGGTATCTCCTTGTTGTTATTGTTCATTGCTTTATGGTGAGGGAGAGTGTTAATGCACGAAGGGTGATGATGTGTCATCTTTATGAGTGTTAATGCACGATGGGGGATGTCGTGCCGTGTTGTGAGTGTCAATGTACGAAGGGTGATGGCGTGCCATATTATGAGAGAGTTAATGCACGAAGGTTGATGTCGCGCCATTTATATTGTTTCCTATGGTGAGGTTGGGAGTAAAAGCACGAAGTTTGAAGCCGTGCATTTTCCTTTACTATATTTACTTGTTTCTATTTGTTTAAGGTATATCAGTGATCAATTTCTTATTATTGTTGTGATTCGTTATCTTGTGATCCCCTCAGCATATCCACCTCCCGATGTTATTGTCTAACTTTTATTTATCGTTATATTCGTACATATACTATTAAATTGTACAAGTTTATTTGTGGGTGTCTTGTCTTAGCTTCGTCACTACTTTACCGAGTTTAGGCTTGACACTTACGAGTATATGGGGTAAATTGTACTGATACTGCACTCTACACTTCCTCTGCAGATTTTGGTATTGGCCCCAGTTGATCGAGAGGCATAGCAGCTCGGACCGGACCACCGGAGACTCGAATCTGTCGACGCTTACAGCCTTGAAGTCTCCGTCTATCTTTTCTATTTTACAGTTTCTTTCTTTCAAACAGTTATATTTCTTTCAGACTTTTACTTGTAGTGAATCCTATAATGTTCGTGAATTTGTGACACCATATCCAGGTAGTAGTAAATGATGAAGTTATTATATTATTCCGCACTCGTTGTATTTCACTTTAGCTCATTTACTGTTATTTATTGAATTGAATAAGTTTCGACTTGATAATATTCTAACGTTGGTTTGCCTAGCAAGTCGAATGATAGGCGTTACCACGATCCCGATGGTGGGAATTCCGAATCGTGACATATAGTGCCCTACATTTTAATAAACAATTTGTGCTAGGAATCACAATGTTTTTTCGAGGTTAAACAAAGAGAATACTTATAATACATGCATAAGTTTTAGAATGTTTTTCACAAGCACATCAAAACTTTTATACATTTCTACCTTCATGTTCCCACTGACTAGTACGTAAGTAGTACCTAATTAATTAAAACTGATGGTGTACTCACTTGAAGAAGTGAATCTATTTGGCATTTAATTAATTAGTTCTGAAATCTCTTCTTCCTCTCAGCAACCATAGAGAGAAGTCTTGAAACACCTTGCGTCCACATCTCATATTCTCTTTGATTTTTGCATTCGAACTCAACCACACCTCGTACTTCTGTCTTTAATCCAAAATATCGACGCTTTTCTCCATCCTCAAATAAATGCCTTCCTGGCCATGCTGGTACATCCTTGTATACCTCTAGTACTACATCTGCATGCACCCACATAAATTAATTTTCATGTCATTATTAACTGAGTGTCTCAATTGGAAGTTCTTTTGCTATAACATTATCAAAATTATTAGGACGTACTCTTCTTTTTCTTGGTGATAGTTTTTCCCACATGTTTGCTTTTCATCTTCAGCATCACCTGTGAAATAGGGAAACATAAATACTTAATTACTTTTTAAAACATATTAACTATAGTTTATTTTAAAAGACATATTATAACATATTAAATTACGATGCTTACCTCTCCGCTTCGATGAATATAGACAGAGACTATTTTCCAGTGAAGATCACCTGAAACGTCCAACAAATAGCATAAGAAAAAATGGGACAGATTTTTGGCATTTCAATTTTGTGTCACGGAATTTATGCAATTACCATTACGCGTTCTCTTGAGTAATTCACGACCCCGAGCCAGCAATTCTTGATTACAAACACCCAAAAAGTTCTCTTCAATGTCAAGTCCCTCGCAGTAATTATTGCTATTAGTCTGATTTTGGTCACTGTTTCTAACTGTGCCTACGCCAATTCCCTTTTCTATTGGAATTACTGCTGCAATATTCCATACTTCCTTCAGTGCTCTAGCCTTTAATGTCGCAGCTCCTCGTAAAGCTGAAAATAAATATAGGACTATATGAGATTGGACTTAACTTATATATACGGATAATGTAAATAACTATTATACCAAGTGTATTCTAACTTGTTGTAGCTCATAATCTGTCTTATTATCCAGGTTATTAGTCATAGAAGTACACAATTGGAGAAATAGACATGATTCTGACTAGCACTCAAAAGTTTTGCTGCACATTATCTGTAAGACTCATTACCTCGATCACATATAAAAACTAATCATATTTTTTGACATTTTACTGCCATAAAACTGAAAATCTACGCGAGTCTCTAATTTCCGTGTGCTAAGTCAAATTACCTTTGTAATTATTAAGTTAAAGTTTAAAATTGTAAATTAGCCAATGAAAAAATGGTAACTCTGGTTTCATATGAGATGTTTAAGTTACCTGTGGCGGCAGCAGCAGTAAGAGTTGATATATCCCCATGAGAACGAACATTGACAGCAGAGCTAATTGCTGATATAAGATGGTCACGGTCAGCTCCCATAGCTTCAGCAGCCTCCACGCACTGTGCAGCTACTAGCATTGCTGCCGAAGCAACAGCCGCATCCGTCTTTGCCATTTGCTCATCTTTGCCTGTGGACGATGCTGCTGCAGTGGCTGCAGCAATTGCAGCCACAGAAGCAGCAACTCCTGCTACTGAAACAATAGCATGAAGTTGCGCGTTCTGGGCTCTGCTCTCTTCTTTCTTTTTTTCTCTCCTTTCCTTTAACCATCTCCCTACTGTCTTACCACCAGGCGTGTTAGGTGCAAGCCCGCCAGTTCCACTGTATCCATTTGTTCTCACGTTTGTGAATAATGGTTGCAGAGTGTTGTTTGCCTTCAAGTACTGCACTCATATAAGAGAATGAAAAACTCAGTGGCGGATATACCAACAACAACGACAACAACTACTACTACTTAGTATAGTCCCACAAAGTGAGGTATGGGGAGCATAATGCGTACACAGGTCTTGCCCCTACCCGAAAGGGCAAAGAGACTGTTTCCAATCAATCCTCGGCTCAGGAGAGAAAGAAAAAGAAAGGAAAAATAAAAAACAAAAGAGCATTAGTGACTCCACCAAATCGCATAAATAATTATCTACACATAAAATCATAAATTAAATGGCCTGCAATAATATCGCCCAGTAACTACCGTAAGAGAGTACAATACAAAGTGGCGGATTTAGCATATACTAATAATTAAGAGGTTCAACTGATCCAACATTCACTAAAATTTCAAAAAAATAATAAATTTTGAACCCAAGATTTAAAAAATATGTAATTTATTCATCTAAAGGTTCTTGAATTTGGCTCTAATAAAATGACAATGCTAAACAACATCAAAAAGGTAAATCTTGAAGCAGAGTAGTAAATTTAATATTTACATTAGAATGGAAAAATCTTGATGGGAAACTAAACAAATAAGTCACAACTCTGAAACTTGGAAGCAATGACAATATATGATAAAGATTGAGAGAGAGCATCAATTTACCACTTACACACTCCACTAGTCTTTCCAAAATTTTCTGTCGTGATAATGGGTAACTAAAATAGGACAAACTGCAGCATAAGATCTCAGTCGTCTTGAATCTTACTTGTTGTATATTCTTGTGCAAGCAAATTTAATTTTCCTAGTTTACCCATGACATCTTCACGTGCTACATAAACAACCTATATTTAATTCAATAGTGGAATCTCGTAATAACAGAACCTGATCTATAAGGAGAGGTATAATATACCCAAGTTTATTTTTGGTCAAAAGTTCTTTTTTTAAAAGCTAGCTAAAAATACTTTTGGCCAAAAATTGAAGTGTTTGACAAAACTTTTAGAAGAAAAAAAAAATACTTTTGAGGATAAGCAAAAGCAGAGAAAAGTAGTTTTTCTCCAAAATTACTTTTTTGAGAAGCACTTTTGAGAAACTTAGAACTAATTTTTTAAAGTCTGGCCAAACACTAATTGTTGCTCAGAAGTTTTCAAACTAATTAGTCAAACACAAACTGTTTTTCACCGAAAGTATTATTAAAAAAAAATACTTTTGAAAAAAAGTACTTCACAAAATAAGCTAATTTTTACAGTTTGACCAAACAGACTATTAATTCCTAGCAAGTTTAAGTTTAAGAAAATTAGTAAGTCAAAAGAAAAAAAGTAGTATAAAAGTTACAGTGTATGTACTATGTAGTACTCCCTCCTTTCTTTCCTTTTTGATCCATTCCAAAAAAAAAAAAAAACTTTCTAAATTTGGTAATAATTTAACTTAAACTTACAAATCTATCTTTAATTAGAAGTTTTTGTAACCATACAAATACTCTGGACCCCATAAGTAATTGTTTAGGATCATAAATTCCAAAAGATTTTTTTTTTAATTCCGTATCCAATTAAATCAATTCATATAAATTAAAACGGAAGAACTATAAGTTAAATTCATTTATATACTCTAGCAAGACGTTACAACAAGGAAGTGAGTTACCCGAACATGGGTCGAGGGCCATTCCGTCCTGCCTTTTCTGTAAAAGTTTGGTTTCACTTTTGTTTTTGTTTTACTTTCTTAATATTGTAAATAAAACAAAGTTAACTTCTTTATAAGTTTGGTTTCACTTTTATTTTTGTTTTACTTTATCTTGGTCTCGTATAAAACCAAAGTTAACATCTTTTTCCTTTTTCTTTTTTCTTTTTCTCCCTTTGTGGTAGAGTTATTCCACAAACTAAGTCAAAAGGTGACTCTGATTAGACGGCTAAAGCATCCTTGTATGTAAAGCAAGAAAAGTTGAATATCGAAATTAACAAAAGTACATTATGTTCTTAACTTTTTCCTGTGAATAACATTAGAAAAAGCTTTGGAAATGGGTCCGATGGAAGTTTGGAACCCCTTAATTATTTCTATTAGCTCACAATCAAAGAAACAACAACCATCATCATTAACTACTAATAACTCTATGGACCTACTAACATTTAAGACAAAAAATATATGCACTTGGGGGTTGTTTTAATTAACAAAATAAAGTAATCAAGGTACTAATTACAGAAGAAAAAAAACTAATAACGAGAGAAATTAATTACCTTAACAACATCGTCAAACTCTTCAGAAGGAGAGACTGGAGGGCTATCCGTTTCTTCCGTTAGTGAACCATTGAGAGGTCCACTACTATGAGACAATCTTCCTGAAGTTAAAGGTGATATCTCCTGCCCATTATGCATCTAATAATTTCACAAAAAAAAGGAAAATATTAGGTTAAAAAATATTAATATGCTGCATTTATCCTCTGTAAAGAAACACCCCTTCTCCGTTTCATTTTTTCTAATGAAACACATTTTTTTCTTACTACAATATTGATGTCTCAGTCTCTAACAAATTGGGTAGATTTTACGAATCCACAATATTCATATCGCATTATTCAAGTTCATCTTAGTCCAATAATAATACAAGACATTCTCAGTAATTTTAACTACTCTCTCCCTTTTTACTAGCCACGGAATTTATGAAAAAAAGAATACGACTTTTAAAAGTTGTGGTATTAAAAGCTTAAAGGAGTAAAAGTTTTGTAGCGCCATGTTATTTGTATGGCTTTAAAAGCTTTTCATAAAGAGAAAAAAAGTATAAAATGAACAGTTTAAAGTTGAATTATTTCCAAATATAAAAATATGTCATTTATTTTGGAATAGACTTAAACGGAAAGTACCTACTGTGAGAATAGCATACAGTTTCATTGACATAACTAAAAGATTCCTAGAAAATAAACATATTTTTCGCTAAGTGGAAGAAAAATGTGGGGACTATATTAAGAGTACTTACAGATTGAGACATAATGCGTTCAAGAACAAGTTGAGAAGTAGCAGAGGAAGCAAAAGAGAAGGTATTTCCAGCAAGTTTGGTAGAGTCTTCTTCCTCAGCAGAGATATTCTCAGGTATAGTAATTACACTGCTACTACTACTGGACTGAGTAGTAGTATTATTAGCAGAGGAATTGGCAATGGTAGATTTGGGAAGAAGAGCAGGAGAAGAAGAAGTTAAGGCCTTGCAAACTTGCAAAGCAGAAGCACTCCATGATCTTGACAAGAATTCCATAGGTGCTTTTGGACTTTCTGGTAAATTAACCAAGCTTTTCTCACACCATTTGCTATCCATGATATCAAACTAGTTACTATTTTGGGCCAAGTTTATGTGAACTAGTAGTGTCTTTGTGTGTGAATTGCTTTTGACGAAGAATGGCGGGGTTTTATTATTTTAGCTTTGGACGTCTTTTTATACTATACTACCAACTTTAACTTCTCCGCTAGTTTCACTTTTTCTTTTACGTCATCGGTTTATGATGACCTACAAAGACAGCTACTCTATATTAAGTGACACATTTTTGCTAGAGTTAAATTATGTGAAGTTTTAGAAACAACAATTATCCAGTAAAATCATATAAAGTGGGGTATATGTACGCAGACCTTACCACTATCATGAAAGGACAGAGAGGTTGTTTCCGAAAGACCCTGGGCTCAGAAAAAAAAGGAAAAGAGAAAAAGATGAAGTTTTAGAAAGAAAAAATTTTTTTTTGAGAATAATATATTTAAAAGCACGTTTTAAAATTTGGGCAAAACATTAATTTATATGCAAAGTACTTTTTAAATTAATTAATCAAACACATACTACTCCCTCCGTTTCAATTTATGTAAAACTATTTCCTTTTTGGTCCGTGCCAAAAAAATGACTTCTTTCCTTATTTGGAAACAATTTACCTTTATGCAATGATTTATAGCCACAAAAATATTTGTGCCTCATTTTACACCACAAATTCAAAAGTCTTCTCTCTTTTCTTAAACTCCGTGCCCAGTCAAATGGGTTCACATAAATTGAAACGGATGGAATATTTTTTTTTATTAAAAGTACTCTTTTTGCAAGAGCACTTTTGAAAAAAAATTCAAAATAAGTTGATTTTAGAAGATTGTCTAAACAGCTAATTATTTGGTAATCCAAAATCCAGTAAATAATGTATTAAAATACATTAATAATATAAAAAATTTAATATTGACAGTATATATTACTTAAATATTTCTTGTAAGAATTTAACTTCTATGCAATGTTGGTATTTACACAATCAGATCATCTAAAAATATGGGTAATATAAGTAAAATTAAGACATATAATATGTTATAAGCAACATATTTAATTATATTAATAGTGTAAAAACAGTGTTAACAATTTAGCTAGTGGGTTGGAATTGTTGAGAATGAAGCCAACTGGGCCTTAGTCAAGTAGGTATCTTTGACTTATTGTCAGGGGTCTGAGACGTTGCCTTCTATTCATGTTGAAAAATTATTGCACCAAATATTTTGGCGATCCCAGGCACACTGTAGTGGGTAAAAGCTAAAGTGCTATCGTCCCAGAAAAAAGAAATACGTAAAACAAAAGAAAGCCAATAAAGCTACCAATGCTTTAATTAGGACCTAAAGCACTGGTCCACCACTAATACGGTTTATACTTTATACGGGAGGAGAGTTAAGTGAAAAACTACTCTATGTATAAGAAAATTGGAGGCAATTTTAAAATCGGAAAAGGGTCAAATTTACCCCTGTACTTTCAATTATTGTTCACTTCTATCCTTCGTTATACTATTAGGCTATATATACCCTTACCGTTATACTTTGTTTTATTTTTGTCCTTAATTTGGACGGACTGCCACGTGGCAGCTCCTGATTGAAACTCCCCATTTAAAATTTTTACCCGATCCACTACCCATTACCCGACCCACCTTAAATCTACAACCCACGTATATCCCAACACTCGTTAAAAATACAACTCACCCAAAAAGAATCCTCCTTCAGAAGAATCCTCAAATCTCAAAATTAGGGTTCTTGATATTTCAATTTCTACTGGACAAAAGCTAGGATTTGCTTAATACTTCTTCTCGACAAAACCTAGGGTTCCTCTTCTTGCTCGACAATACTTCTGCTCATTTTTTCGTTCTTTTCTTGCTCTTATTTCTTTTAATTTTCCTTGGCTTTAATCTTCAAAGAAGTTGATAATGTCAGAAAGTAGCTGCTCGTCCAAGAGAAAGTGTCATTGCGGTGAAATTGCTCACTTATTCACTTCAAAAACTTCTTTTAACCCCGGAAGAAGATTTTATAAGTGTCCTAAGCCTGAAGTAAGAACTATGATTAAATGTGTTATTTCTTTTATATGATGTTGTTTATTTGTTTCGCTCATGGATTTAATAGTTGATAATTGGAAATTCTTACTTTTGTTTTGGGCAGGCCAATTCATGTGGATATTGGGAGTGGCATGACGAAGTATTCCCCGATAGAGCATTGGTGGTGATAAGTAATCTAAAGGCTCAATTGGATGCAACTTCGGTCAAAATCAATACTTTGAGTACGTCGTTGGATGCGGTTAAGATTGAAAGAGATAAGTTAAAGGAAAAGGTGAAGACTATGGAGGCTATAAACAATTCTCAAGTGAACAAAGCAAGGGAATTAGAAGAGAAATGTATGAAGTTGAAGATGTTTGTTATGATTTCTTGTGCATTGTCTGTTGGATTTATTGCGGCATTATTGTTGAAGTAATGTAGTTTTTTAGGTTGTATGAATTCTCAAGTTTTTGTAATATTAGTTTGAAGGATGTGTTTTGAGTTCTCAAGTTAGGTTGTATGAAATCAGTGTTTTGAAGTTGTTTTGACTCCCGTATCTTTAATTTTGATTAGCGATTGACTGTGGAAAGGCTAGAGTACTGCTGTCTATTTTAATTTTGAAGTTGTCTTGTTGAAGTTTGAGGCTAGAGTACTGCTGTTTATACCTGCTGTGTATACCAAGATTGTATGTTGGATATTAACATAAGAGTACTTGCCACTGTGACTTGCCACAAATAATTGACCACAATACCTGCTGTGCCACTGGCGACTCGCTGATCCTCAGTGCCACTGGCGACTGGAAATAGAGAACTACTGCCAGTGGAAATAGAGAACTACTAAGTCCTCACTTTGCTAAGTTTTCCTAGACTTGTGTATTCAACAACAACATAACTTACGACTAGTGAAATAGGGGGGGCGGAAACACATATTTGTACTGCACAACTGTGAATACCAATCACATGAAAGTTTCAGTCATTGATTTTGACATAGCACAAGCTTTTACTGTCATATTAACATAAGCAGTCCAAAAACTGCTAGTTCAAAAACTGCTAGTCCAAACCTATTAACATAAGCAGTCCAAAAACTGCTAGTCCAAAAGAGTATTGTCATATGCAGTAATTACATCACCAAATTAACCAACCATAACGCAAACTAGTGCAAATTAACCAAAACATTACTGTCATAGGCAGTAATACAACAACAGTAATACAACATAAAGTCTTAAACAGTAATACAACAACAACAAACTACTGAAAATCTCCCTTCTTTGGCTTCAGCTTTTCAATCCTTTTTTGACGTTCAACTTCCAATTGATTTGTAGTCATAGCAGCTTTGCCCTTCCACATTAAGTTGTCTGGTGTATATGAAAGATTGGTTGGAATACTAGCTCCTGTATGGTCACCTCTGAAGCTAATTTGCCTGGTCCCAGCTGGTATATGTTTTTGCTGCCTTTTTTGAAGTCTAGTTTGTGTTTCTGAGATAACCTTGGGCATTAAATTAGGGTCATGCTCATGCTCAAAGTCTGGAAATGAACCCCTACTGTTGGGTAATCTTGGAGTAGGCATGAATACACAAGTGTTGCTTTGGCTATCTTGTGATTGTTGGGGGGCTGACAGATTAATGTTTTCTTCGATTGGACCCACCTCTTCTTCATCATTTAAACTTCTGGTAGGTTGTTGCTTTTTTTTTTCCTTTAGATACTACTTTTTTTTTGTTTTGGCTCTCCACAATTACTACAAGTCATTACTCTACCCTTCCTTGAAAGAGACCATTCTCCTTGCCTCTTAAGTGCCTCTTCCTTCTGTCTATCTCTCTTAACCTTAGGCCTTCCAGCTAGCTTGACCAACTCTGGAGGTTCCATTGCTTGAGAAGGGTCAACTTTCCAGAATTTCTCTCCCCTTACAGGTTGCAACTTGTGTTTATATGTTAGCAAGAATGCTTCCTTGCTATGGAACCAATGCATTTCAGTTAGAGGATCAATCCTCTTATGCAATAAGGCAGCAATTGCATGTGGGCATGGAATTCCAGTGAGGTCCCATGACCTACAAGTACACCTTTTTACTTTCATATTCACAATATGCTTGTCAGACCCTTCTGATACCTCGAATCCATAATCCCCATTGGAGTCAACTCTACAAACTTGGGCTATTTTCATATATTCATTGTATAGCTTCATTGTTGTAGGACTGAATTCACCACTCCATTTAGTCACAGACTCTTCATGTTGTCTCAATTGATTCATCACTTTGATCCTTATACCCTCGAGCATCCCAATGATAGGCTTGTACCTTTCCTCCAGTATCCATGCATTAAATGATTCAGTTAGATTATTATCAACTATTTGATTTTTGCAGCTTGTGTCAAAGTAGGCTCTACACCAACACTGTGGAGGATATCTCAACAAATCCTTTGTAGCAAGTTCATCAAGTTGTCCCATATTCTTCAATTGATCTTGGAATTCCTCCTCATAACTACTCCATGCACTCCACCATAGTAGCTTTTTCAGCTCCCCACCACCTTTACTCCATCTTTTGCACCAATTTGACTCTATGTGTCTGACAGAAAATCTATGGTGTGCTTCAGGGAGTACAGTGTTGACTGCATCAATTAACCCCTAAATATGAAATGCAAACAATTAATTTTAGAATCAGAAACAACATACTTTAACAGCATACTCTAACAGCATACTCTAACAGTAGAAACAACATACTCTAACAGCATTTTTACAGCAGAAATAGCATACTGTAACAGCATTTTTACAGCAGAAACATCATGTTTACAGCATTTTTATAGCAGAAACATCATTTTTATAGCAGAAACAACATGTTTACAGCATTTTTACAGCAGAAACAGCATGTTTACATCATTTTTATAGCAGAAACAGCATGTTTACTGCATTTTTATAGCAGAAACAGCATTTTTACAGCAGAAACAGCATTTTCACAGCAGAAACAACATTTTTATAGTAGAAACAACATGTTTACTGCATTTTTATAGCAGAAACAGCATTTCTACAGCATACATAACATTTTTTCAGTAGAAACAACATTATTTTACAACATAAACAGTATTTTTTCAGCAGATACATCATTTTAACAGCATAAACAATATTTTAACAACACTTAAAACAGAAATAAAGTACCTTTTGCATATCCGACATGAATGTTATGCCTTCACCCATCTGGAGTTTCAATGAATGTTGCAATAGCCCCAAGAACCAATTCCAAGTTCTTTTTGTCTCCTTATCTACAATTGCCCAAGCTAACGGATAAAAGTGGTTCATATTATCTTGACCAATAGCTACCAGTAATTGTCCCTTGGCTTTTCCCTTGAGAAATGTACCATCTAATCCAATGAAGGGTCTCAAACCTTCCTTAAATCCCATCTTCATTGCCTTGAAGCAAATATACATTCTAAGAAATTTTCTTTTACCTTCGGCAAGTGCCTCTTTAGAAAGATTGATTACAATATCACTTTCCGGATTTGAGTCTCTAAGTTCATTGGCATAAGCCTCTAATTTCTTGTAGCCATCTGTAAAGCTCCCCTCTAAAATTTCCAAAACCATCTTTTTTGCTCTCTTAAACTTTCCTTTACTAGCATTTAACTCAAAAGCTTCTTTTAAATCATTCCTCATTTCCTTTACCTTAAACTTTGGACTATCTTGTAATTTTTTCTTGAAATAATGAGCTATACTAGTGTAATCAACACTAGAGTTGTCATATGATGGACCACACTCATGTTCAGGATTTAGAGTTTTGATTTTCACTCCAGGACAACCTTTTTCCTCAGAAATATGACATACAAATGGACACCCTTGAATACATTCATATCTCAACCTAACCTTATCACTTTTAACAACCTTTAACTCTACCTTATTGGCCAAAGAATAAAGTTTAATGCACTTCCTTGCTTCTGAAATGTCCTTGAAGGACATACCCTTAAATAATTCTTTGTAATCTTGTAGACCTACTGTAATCTTTCTTTTCTTTTGAGTAGCAATTTTGTCCAACTCTTCAGAGTCATATTCTGGACAATCAGAACCAGCTTCACTGTCACTATCACTACAATCAGTACCAACCTCATTAACTACACCAAAAAATGATTCAGCATGTTGGACAATATTGGGAACTTCTACAGAAGGCTCACATTCATCTACTGCATATATGTTTATGAAAAGAAACTCTTCACAAACAAAAGACAATAACTTCCTAATCCCATCATCCCCCTCTATTTCATAGTATTTTCCAGAAGGAGCAGTTACAATAAGCTGCTGAATACCTACAAATCCCAACTTTGTTGTGTATTCATTCACTATGTCAATAAAAGATAAAAGATCAGAATCATACCCCGGCCAAGTGTGAACCAATTTCTTAGAGTATAGTAGATGTGGTTCCCTTATCCAATCACCACCATGATTGAAGAGTAAGTCAACTTTAACCATTTTATACCCTGTAAACATTCGAGGGGACCACTTATCAAAATAATTTTTAAGTTGTAGCAAATAATACAAAATACAACTACTCTGTCCTAAAGGGACAACAGAATTGAAAACATGAAAAGGGACCACATTGTCCTAATTAAAAAACAAAAAATCAGAATCTTTTATAGAGGAAAAACACAAACGACAGATGAAGAATAAAATACAAGATGCCCTAATAAACCAAACCATAAATCTCTGAAATTTAACATCCCCAAGTTTCTGGACCCCAAATCTATGAAATTATCCAAAACCCAAAAAAATCGAAAAGGACCAGCACTTAGAAGTACACATGCAAACATATATATTGTCGATTTCAACAAAAAATAAACGTTTTAGAAAGATATTTACCTTTTAACTGAACTTTAACAAAGATTTCATCAAACAAAATGTGTACCTTGATTTTCCTAGCTTTTCTCCAGCAAGAAGAAGAACGAAATAATTAGCAGAAGTATTGTCGAGCAAGAAGAGGAACCCTAGGTTTTGTCGACCAGAAGTATTAAGCAAATCTTAGGGCCCATTTTTTCCAGCAGAAATTGAAATGTGAAGAACCTAATTTTGGGATTTGAGGATTCTTGTGAAGGATTTTGGCTGAGTTACATTTTTACCGAGGATAGGATATGTTTTGGATAGATTATACGTGGGTTGTAGATTTAAGGTGGGTCGGGTAATGGGTAGTGGATCGGGTAAAAATTTTAAATGGGGAGTTTCAATCAGGAGCTGCCACGTGGCAGTCCGTCCAAATTAAGGACAAAAATAAAACAAAGTATAACGGTAAGGGTATATATAGCCTAATAGTATAACGAAGGATAGAAGTGAACAATAATTGAAAGTACAGGGGTAAATTTGGCCCTTTTCCGTTTTAAAATTCAGTGGCTACAGAGTCCTAGTTGCTATAGATGTTCATGGTTAGGTTTTGATCGGATTTTCCTATAAAAAAAAATTAAATCAATTAAGTCGGCTTTTCAAATATTAGAACCAAACCAAATCAATTATGTCGGTTTTTCTGATTCGGTTTATGTCGGTTTTTTGGTTTTTTCGATTATTTGTCGATTTTTTCTTAAATATAAGACATACACTACCAAACGCATACTTTGACGACCATATTTTAATTGTAACATTATCAAATCAATTATCTTTTGAAAAATCTATTATTTACCAAGATGTATTGATGATAATTGAATTAAGGGATAAAGGCCAAAATTATACTCCTACTATCGAAAATTAGTCGCGTTAGTACCCCGTTCTACTTTACGGCTAAAATTGTCCCTACCGTTAACAAAGTATGCAAAATTATCCCTACCGTTACTAAAGTAGATAAATTTGTACCTAAATCTAACATATTTGGAAAAAAGGCCAAAAAAGTACACATACTATTAAAATTTATCCACGTTAATACATAAAAGAAGATTCCTAAGAATGTATATCTGCTTTCATTGAAAATGGGGTTCAAGAGTGGGTTGAGACCATTTATTGGCTTGGATGGAACCTTTCTGAAAGGGAAATGCAAGGGTCAACTATTAGTAGATGTTGGCCAAGACTCCGTGAGGCATTTTTATCCCTTAGCTTGGGCTGTTGTTGATAAAGAGATCAAAGTGACATGGAGTTGGTTCTTAAGGCTGCTACAACATTCATTAGACCTCAAAATTATTGCATTTCATTAGTTCATAACTGTTGCATTTCATAACTGTTCTGTAGCATCTCATTAGTTTCATTACTGTTGCATTTAACTACAGTTTCATTACTGCATTTAATTGGTTTGTTCCACTGTTGCATTACTAGAGATGTTCAGTTTTTGATGTATTTCTTTACTATTTTTCCATTTTAAGGATTTAATTGATTCAATCCACTTGGTTCTTCCTCAGGCATACCATCGATATTGTGTAAGGCACATAGAGGCAAATTGGTGCAATAAATGGGGACATGGGGAATATAAGAAGTACTTATGATGGGCTGCATGGAGCATATATGAGGAGGATTTTAAAGACCAATGGGGAATATCAGTCCACTTGGTTCTTCTATGAGAAGATGTACTGCTTTGCGACATTGATGAAGATGAGAGAAATAGAGTCGAGTAAAGGAGAAAGAAAGAGGCAATGATGAGGAATTTGAGCTTGAACCCTAGGTTTATTCGAGTGAGATTGTTTTTAGGTGGAGGGGTTATCAAATGAAGCGAGTTATTATGTGGGGCGGGTTGTAATAGTCTAGTTGGCAATTTATTAATTAGTTGGCACATTATTAAGAGGGACCCGGTTGCCACGTATGAGCTCCGTTAAATTTGGGTACTATTTCTCCGACTTTAATAACGGCATGTATTGTTTTAGCCCGAAAGTAAAACGAGGTATTAACGTGGATAAATTTTAATAGTAGGGGTACTTTTTGGCCTTTTTCCCAAATCTGTTAGATTTAGGTACAAATTTACCTACTTTAGTAACGGTAGGGATAATTTTGCATACTTTATTAACGTTAGGGATAATTTTAGCTGTAAAGTAGAACGAGGTACTAACGTGACTAATTTTCGATAGTAGGAGTATAATTTTGGCCCTTTTAATGGATAATTTAAGGACTCAATTAAAAAATATATTATTTTTAATACAAAATGGATTCTTACACTAAACAAAAGAAAACTATCAATCAAACTAGAATGTAAAGGTAAAGAACTATATTAAAAGTGCAAACTATTAACATTTACCATAAATTTTTCGAAACTTTGTATAACAATATACATATACATATATGTAATAATAAATTTGAAATAGCTACTCCTATAGCCGGTTTGGTTCGATTTTTTTTTTAAAGCCAAAACCAAACCAAATTGGTGGATTTTAAAATTCAAAACCAAAACCAAACCAAACCAAAAAATATCATTTTTTTGTCGATTTGGTTTGATTTTCAGTTTGATTCGATTTTCGGGTTTTAATGAACACCCCTAGGGGTTGCATTAGTTATTATTTCTGAGTAGTTAAATGGAAATAGTATAGGTATAGTTCTTAAAATTTCTTTGAACTTATTTAAGTTGATGAAGGCTGAGTGGATTCTAAGGAACTGTTGTCAAAGCTTTGGATCCGCTTGAAAAATTTTTGAAAAGAAAAAAAAAAGGAAATGCAGATTAATCCATTAGAAATATACACCAAAAGGACACTAGACTGTTGGCCCATTTTAATCAATTAGAAATATACTTTATCTCGTGCTAAACATTTGTCATTTTTTCGACGACCAATTCTTCAAGGTGAATATATCTAAACTAAAAAATTTCTTTTTATTTCTTCTGATTCTGAATGTACTCTGCAAAGAGTACCCTATCACTAAGATGCTTATACTGTTAAACAGTTCCAAAAGATTCACTACCTTAAAACAAAGGCCAATCTAAGATTAAGATAACCATTGCAATTTAAACAATGGGTGCAAATTCATTACAAACATATAGTTTTAAAAAAAAATTCAATTACATAGCATATGCAAATCAAGTCCAATTCATTGTGTGCAGTCGCAAAGTCGCAAATTTAGAGCAGGTTCAACTAAACTTGTTGCTTTCGCTCAGATCAACATATAACAACAACATCAACATACCCAGTAAAATTTCATCAGTGGGGTCTAGGCTTTCACTCCGCACAAGTAGTAGTAGTAACCGCCCAGTATAATCTCACTTAGTGGGGTCTAGGAAGGGTAGTATGTATGCAGATCTTACCTCTACCATGAGGTAGAGAGGTTGTTTCCAAATAGACAATCGGCATCCTTTCCTAAAAAATTTCCCATCTTGCTCTTGAGGAGACTCGAATTCACAACCCCTCGGTTGGAAGTGGAGGTTGTTTACTATTAGAGCAACCCCTCGATCTTGTGAACTAAAAAAGTCTATATATACACAACAAATGTGGAATTAGGATTTGAAACTTACAGGTTTGTTCTAGCATTAGTGTTCCAAAAGTAATTATATATATCAGATCAAAGTTATTGGATTCAGTCAAATTTATACCGTTACTAGGTCTGCGCTTTTACATAAGACCATCACACATATTTAAACCTACCAACTCTAATTTCTAAATCCGCCTGTGTAAGCATGGACAAATTGTTGTCAAAGCTCTAAAACGACACTGATATCTCATGCACACTCTTGAAGTATCATTTGAATGAAGTTTGGGAGGGGAGAGGGAATTGCATGATTGGTCACTGTTGATCTTATTCTAGTTTCCAGTTTTGACACCAGACTTTGAATGCAAAACAAGAAGAATTGTCGGGTATAACTTGTACATATAAAATGACAAACCCTTAACGTTATATTTCAAAGCACTGCTCTTGCAGAATTCTTTCTATATTGTGTCTCTTGTTTATTTTTTTGTCTCAAGTATTGGCAACGTCAATAGCTGATAACATATTTTTTTAAGATCCAAACAAAAAAAATTCTGAAGAAAGCTGTGTGGAGTTAGTAGCCAGTACTAGTAGTAATTTAAGCGTGCTGTAAGAGACGTCATCATCTTTCTTCTTTTCGGTCTTCTTTCATTTTTGCCTTTTTCTTTTCTTTTCAATTCTTTTGCTTTTATCATCTTCAAATATCTAAAGAACTGAAAACTATTATAGCAAACTCAGAAATGCAGTAAAAAATATATTCAGCTTTTGTAATTTAAAAAGAGTTCTGTGGGTATATGTCTTTATTCTTGGGAGTTGGGGACCATTAATACTTCTGAGCCTTCTATCTGTGGATTAAAGAAGACCCCTTTATTCCCTTTGTCTGAAAATCCCAATGATCAACCCCTGTCCTTTCTCTTTCATTTGCTCTTCGGGATTGTTTACATTTTGCTGTTGTTTTTGTAACTCTAAAAGAGTGCGAGTTTGAAATAGTAGAGTTTGATATAGGTCAAGCAGAAACTATGTGGCCGTGAGCCAAGATTTTTACTAAGAAGATTCAAAATATAAAGTAGTAAATAAAAATGATTCAATATCGACCACACATAATTAAATACGAAGATCGTGTCTAACATCCTCTTGTAGCCCATTAATTAAGGAAGAGTTTTTTTTTTTTTTTTTTTTTTTGATTGTTTTCGAAGTTGACAGTCATTGTATCTTTTGCATTTGTTAACTTCGATAGGTATACAATATGTGCAGGTAGAAAATGTCAAATGTAATAGGTGCAGTAGGTGAGGTTCTACCTATAAAAGGAGAGCTTCGGCTCTCATTTAGATACACCAAAAAAAAAGAGAAAAGAGAGAGTAAGGTATTCCATAAACTATAAGAAAATAGTTTGTGAAGAAAAATAGATTATGAGAGATTGTAGTGAGGTGAAAAAAGTAAAAGAGTATTTATTTCTTTTGAGGGTGTAGTGGTCTTAGGAGTATTTTTACTTGTTACTACGCAGTGTAAAATTCCTCGCTATAGTGATATCAGTTGCTCTTCTTGGTCGTGGTTTTTTCCTTTATTCAGAAGGATTTCCACGTAAAATCTTGGTATCACTATTATTGCATTTTTATTCTTGTTGATTTAACCATAACTTAGTATTCTGCGTTTATCACTAATACCGTGAATACTATTTTACGGGGTTTATTCCCAACAAGTGGTATTAGAGCCAAGGTTCTATCTAAGTATGCTCTGTGGTTGCAGCACAGTCTGATCTTCCACATCAGAAAAGAATTACTTTGGTCTCATAATAAATAATATTATCTATTTGTATTTGTGATAAACAATGAAAGCCAACACTAGCAGAATGGTTACTTTGAATGCCACAAATTATGTAATTTGAAAGGGCAAAATGGAAGATGTGATCTATGTTAAGAATTTTCATCTACCTGTCTTCGCCACTATAAAGCTTGATAATAAATCAGATAAAGAGTGGAGTTTGTTACACAGGCAGGTTTGCGGCTTTATTAGACAGTGGGTTGACGATAATGTTTTGAACTATATTTCTGGGAAGACACATGCTTGGAACCTATGGGAGCACCTTAAAAGTTTGTATGCTCGAAAAACTAGAAACAACAAGATGTTTCTGATAAAGCAGAGGTTGGGTTTAAAATACCACGATGGTTCCGCGATGACAGATCTTCTGAATAATTTTCAGGGGATCGTGAACCAATTATCTGCTATGGACATTAAATTTGATGAAGAAATTCAAGGCTTGTTTATACTTGGTTCCCTACCAGATGTAAACACGTGATTTTTGACCCTCCCCGAGATTTTCTATATTTTTAGCGTAAAATATTTAGTTTAGTTTTAATATAGCCGTTTTAGCTAAATTTGACTCTTTCACTTTATTTTTACCTTAAAATGAAAAATAACAAAAATATAGTTTTATTAATATTTTGGGGTTACTTTAATCTTAAAATATATATATATATATATAAAATAGTTTTGTTTTAATTATGAGTCTTATAGTTATTTTGCTTACGTAGGATTAATTAATAACACTGTGTTCTCATTCTCGGTTCCGGGCGAAGAATAATATTCGGGTTCAAACTACCCGGTTTTATAATTTTCGGACATAGCCCGTAATAACCCGACACTACATTAAGGGGGAGGGGTGGGAGAATGATTAAAAAATAAAAAAAGAATAAAAAACAAAAAGAAAAGACAAAAAAGACAAAGGGGGGCTCACGTGAGGGGATGGGTCATTAAAAAATAAGGGGTTTTGATTTTAAAAAAACAAATAAGAGAAGAGACATAGCTCTTTTTCATTTTAAAAGGGGATAACGGCAGAATTGGAGAAAGGAGAAAACAAAAAGAAGAAAAAAGAGAGAAAGGGGTACGGTGATCAAAAGAAAAACGAGAGAAAACGGGAGAGAAGGGAAAACGGGCAAAGGAGGTGGTCTGGACGAAAGAAAGAAAAAGAAAGGTATTGAAAAGCAAACAAAGGAAAAAGGAGAAGGAAACAAAGAGTGAAAACAAAAAGAAAGAAGAAAAAACGGTTAAGAAGAAGAAAAGGCAGAAGAAAAAAGATACTATAAAACTTTCTCCATTTTTCTAACGGGAAACAAGAGATAAGAGAAGAGATTTCTCTTCTTCATTTTAGCAAGAAAAAACGGGCAGCAAGCTTCAGCAGAAGCAAAAACGAAAAAAAAGAAAAAGAAGAGAAACGGGCAGCAAGAAAAAAAAAGAGTGCATTTCTGTTGAGTTCGTCGTCATTCGTCGAGGTCCGGTACGTCGTTGGTTAGTCGCTGTCCTTGGTTCCAGTTTGGTTCGAGTTCCGTCCGGAGAGGTCGAGGTTTGAGATCGTCATAAAAGGTTCGTTTTCTCGTTGTGTACGTTGAAAAATATGCAGAAATAAAGGTGTTGTTCTTTTCCGATATTGTTCTTCTCGCTAATATTTTGGATCGTTTCGTATTTGATTTACTTTCGTATGGTTCAGACTATTTTTGTAAATATATGATTTGTTGAACATGCAATGTCGAAGTTAGCTAATGAAAATGACTAATCCTTCATATGCTCGCCAACTAGTTATGCTTCCATTGTTTATGTAATTGTTCACCATAGTCTTGAATTTGCTCACTTAGTTAGCTACTCGTATGTTTACTCGAATTGGTTATAGTTGAGCACGATGTTGTCACATTATGGAAACTGGTTCATTATTCTTTAACTGAACGACGTAATTAGATTAAAGGAATCGGGGGTGCATTTCATGTGACCCGACTCCAATTTTGAACAAGGTTAAATAAAGCATGTCGTGAACCACAAGTGCATTTTATGTAGTGTGGCTCGCAACATGTTTTAAATAATCTTGAATTAACTCTCAAATAAATATAGCGGAATGTAGTTTGCTTTTAAATTAGAATTAGAGTTATGCCTCGCCTAACAAAATTGTACAAATCGCGGGGCCCTCATAAATGCATATGCAAAATATTTAGATTTCGAGATGTGCCGTTTCTTAGCGAATTTCCTGGCCTTCTCAAAAATGTAAATAAGTAATCGCTCTAGGCGCGTATTTTAATAATTTTACCTTCTTAAATACGGGCGTGCATTTCATGCGGCCCAAATCCAAATCCCAAAATGTTGAATAAGAATGTGTCGAGGATCCGGGTGCATTTCATGTGACGTGATTCGAAACATATTTTTAGGCAACATTCTCTTTCGTAAATAATAATAATAATAAAAGCGGTAAAGGGATATTAATTTGCATTAAGTATATAATTGTAAAAATCAGATAAATAAGCCGAATATGACAGTTAAGCGACCGTGCTAGAACCACGGAATTCGGGAATGCCTAATACCTTCTCCCGGGTTAACAGAATTCCTTATCCGGATTTCTGGTTCGCGGACTGTTAAACAGAGTCATTCTCTTCCTCGATTCGGGATTTAACCGGTGACTTGGGACACCATAAATCTCCCAAGTGGCGACTCTGAAATAATTAAAATAAATCCCATCTCGATTGTCCTTTAATTGGAAAAACTCTTTGCATCCTCGCGGGTGCGGTAAAAGGAGGTGTGACAGCTCTGGCGACTCTGCTGGGGACTGATAAACCCAGAACCACTGGTTCAGGGTTTAAGAATTCGAGCTTGGAATAATTGTTGTATTTGGTTTATTTATTATCTGATTTTATGTTTGTATTAATGTGCTAAATATTGTTTTTACTGCTTTGATATTTTGTGAACTGTACATATAAATTGTGCCGAAACCAATCTCCTCTCTGAGTCTTCTAAATCATGAAGAAGGGTGCACTTCGTGTGACTTCTTTTCCGTATAGTGTCTAATTCCCACCTTAGAACGAGGTTTGGATAAGTTGCAAAACCGGTGAAGCTTCTGTATTCCCGGGTTGCTGCCTCCTCCTCGGCTCGAGTTGTCCGCTCGGGTAAGCCGGGTCTAGAACAATAAACCCAGGTTTTTAAAACCTAGAATAACAAAGCTTCATGCCGGATCCCTAGTAGGAACGTTTATTTGCATCATGTTGCATTTGACTTAGGGGACTCAACACGGGGGTTGGGTCCGTCTAGGACAGGTGACCTGAAATGAAAAGACCATCCTGCTGCATCCTGTTTGTTTTATGTATATATTTGCTTCAGACTTGCAGGCTAACCGTTTTTTTTTATATTGAGGAAAATGAAAAAAAAAATAGTCTCAGAATAGTTTGTTTTTTTTTACTTACTTAAAAAGAAAAAAAAAACGTTTGTTGTAAAATAAAAAATATGTGATTTCAAAATAGTTTGTTTTTTTTTACTAAAAAAAAAAAAGAAAAAATAATTTTAAACTTTTAAAAAAAAAATGTGTGAAAAAATAATAAATAGTTTGTTTCCTTTAAAGATGTAGTTTGTTTGACCGAACTACGCAGGTTTGATTCTCGCCATTAGGTGGGATACGTAGGCAACCCTCATCGGGTCCAACCACCCCTTTAAAAAATCAAAAAAAAAATGTGTGTTTCATTTTATCAATAAAATCAAAGTGATGCCGTTTTTGCAAATAACCGAATGTTCCGAAAGGACGCCGGAAGGCTGTTTTTTGCAAAAATAGCCACTTTGAATCATTTTTAATAATTTGCGGGCACGACCTTGAAATATTCCTTGTGGAAATGTTGCAAGGCCATAGCCGCAAAATCAAGTCCGGGTTCACACCCCTTTTGCAAAAAATAACCAAAAAAAAAAATGTTAAATTTTTGATTTTGTTATAAATGAGTCGGGTGATGCTATTCTTGCTCAAAATAGTTGAAAGGTTGTATCCGCAAAATTAAGTTTGAGTCATCGCTCGACTTTTCAAAAAATAATCACTTTATCAAATAAGCCATTACATGGCCGGTCCTTGCATAAATAGCCACTTTTTGCATTTTAACTTTCTCAGTCTTGTGTTGGCCTGTGTTGGTGCTGAACGATGCCCCATAGGCCCCGGGATTAAATTTTGAATTTATATCTTCTTGATAAAATTTTGCAAAAAGAGCCACTTTGTCTAAATAAGCCATTATATGGCCAATTTATGAAAAATATTCTTGTGTTGGTTTATGGTGATGCCGAACGATGCCCCATGAGCCACAAGATAAAAAAAAAAATTTCAAGTTTATCTTTCTTAAATAAATTTTGCAAAAATAGTCATTTTGTCAAATAAGCCATTATGTGGCCAATCTTGTAGAAATAGTCATAATTGACACCAAAAAAATATTCTTCTTCTTGTAGAAATCTCCTACACAAGTTTGTAGTTGGAGTTGGCTTCTATAATTTTCCTTCAAAGAAAAAAAAATCAAAAAATCAAAATCAAATAAACATCTCTTTATTTCTTGCATTAATTTGCAAGAACTACGCTCGGTCTGATTCATGCGGGGTCATGATACGTAGGCAATCTCCATAAGATTCGACCACAACTGTATATGTATATATATGAAAAAAAATATGAAAAAAAAATGAAAAAAAAAAAAGAAAAAAAAAAAAAAAAAAAGAAAAGAAAAAAAAAAAAAGTAAGCAAAAAATATGGATAAGGACTGACCGAGTCCATTTCTACCATATTTTATTTTGAATTGTTGAGAATTGAGGTGATTGGTTTGTGGTGAACCGGAAACAAAAGGTCCAGGAAAACCTGATTATGATCCAAGATAGTGACACCAAGAATATCGCATAGAGTCCTTTACCTGCACGCCATGATGGACGCTTTGTGGGGATGTATTGACTAAAGCTGAAAATGTCGAAGCAAATAAGTGGCCTTGGTAATATTGATGCGAAGCTTAGTGGCCAAAATATCGTGCTTGGTAATCGGGAAGACTCTCCATTTCTTGGTCAACCAGAATGGAGTTTTTGGTGGCTTATTTTGTTGTCATTTCTGTCGTCCAGATTATTTCAGGGTTGTAATCAGGATATTGTCATGTAAGTCAAACCCTTTTGTCGTTCTATTTTGTCCGGTTTTCTATTGGTCGTAATACCTCATTTAGTATTGTGTAGGTTTGTTCCAAGGGTGTACCCCAGTTTATTGTGTTTGTTTTGTCGTATTAATTCATTTCTAGTTCGTCCAATGCAACTCTCTTGTTTGCCATTATTTCGAGTCATTTTTCTTTGATTTAAGTCTTTCTTCTTTATAGTCATTTTTGCTGTCAACACTAGTGACATGACATGCACGCATAATTGTGGCCTAATCTTAAAATTAATCATGAAGGAATTGGAAGATAATCATGGCATTTTAAAAGAAATAATGATTTGAGGTTATTTGGAACCCGTGAAATTTGGGGCGGGTAAAATACAAAGAAAGCCTTAAGGGCACAATGGCCATGCTGACATGAGGTTCGCTCGTGATACTGAAATGGAAGTGTCGTCCAACAATACTTTAAAATGACGGATGAAAAAGGCAAATGGACGATATGGTTATCTCTCCTAGCACAACCAGAAGATGTCGTGAATATGTTGTTTGTACTTGGCATGTTTTGAAGATTGGAATGACGAAGGCATTTTGTTCTGCTACCCAAACACTTTATCCTTCGTTAACCCTTCGAGCCTTATTTTGATTTCTTTCGTACCCCTCCTTCGGAATCGGTACCAAAGACTAGAAACACAGGTTTGAAAGACAAGAGAAAAAAAAAGGGAAGAAAAGAAAACAACAAAAGGAGATAAAGAAAAGAAAAGAAAAAGAAAATGGGTGAAAAAAGAAATTTGAAAAAAGGAATTGGGAACTACGTTTGACCTGATTCCTTAAAGAGGATACGTAGGCGCTTCACAGCTCGGTCATAGTGTAAATAAAGAAATAAAAATCCCCAAGTTAGAAACTGGGGCAACAAAAGTTGTGTTTATAAAGGAAGATGTAGACTCCGAAGGTTGTAATTTTGAACCCATTTTGTTTTGTTTCGAGCCTTTAATACCATTTCTTTCTAGCCTTATCCAAATCCACATTACGGTCCAAAGAAAGACCTTTTGACCAATCTTTAAAAGAGGCCAAGTCGGGCAAATGAGAGAAGTCTTATCAGAACATAACACTCTGATTCCCATCAGAAAAGACTCAGATCTGCAGCAGAAGAAATATGAGAGAATCTTAGCAGTAACACCACCAATCCCCAGCGGAAAGGTAACACAAATGAGAGAGTTTTAGCGGTGAAAACCTTCGCAGGCACCATAAGGCGATGAAAGCTGAGAGAAAACCGAAATGAGAGAGGCTTGGTAGTGAAAACCCCTCGGGCACTACAAGTCGAACGAAGGTTGGAAATGAGATAGGAAAGCCCCAGGAGAAGATTACAAAATGCGGTTTAACGACGGATGGTAGGCTATATGTGCATGTCATGTCCATTAGAGTTGGTATCCACGTTTGATAGGGTTATTTTATAATTTTTCTTTTTAGAGAGTCATCCTCGTTTTTTTGTCTTTTATTTTGTTTCTTTTTATCTTTCTCCTTTCATAAAAAATTCCCCAATAGAGTCTGTTTGTAAGAAATGACTTCAAAATTTTCCATCAGCTTTCCAATTATGCAAGACGGAATTTGATTGGTACACCGAAGTGGTATAAGTGAGGAGGGATTAAGCGCAAAGCCAGTGTCCAGAAGGATATTCCCCAGCAATAGGAAATCGACAAAGGGGTGGATCGGTGTGAAAAGGATATCTCAATGAAGGTTAATGACCTCGAGGCCAAGGCCAATGAGACTCAAAGGTTGAGAAATGCCCATTCCTTAGATATGCCGCCAAAGAAGGGAAGATATCCCCAGCAGAAAGGTATTTTCAGTGACAAGGGTGAACAAAGAAAATGGTTCACCAGTAAAACATGCAAGGTCTTCACGAAGGGTCGCTATTATAGGAATTCGGGTGGTCAGTGGAAAACCACGTGGAAAGGTTCGCGAATAAAGAGTCGTCAAGGAAGGCGGGGAAGCAAGAAAGGAGAAAACTATCCCCGGCATGAATATCATCAAATGATAACATCCCCGGCAGGGTCTGACAATGAAACGCAGAGCAGGGAAAGAGGAGGAGAACCATCCCCAGCAGGAGCACCACAACCAGCCACCACATTTTAAAACTAACCGATTTTTCTTTGATTTGAAACAGGGAAAAAAGGGGTGTCGGCAACAAAGCATGCCACGAAGAAGATTCTCAAACTGGGGCAGAAAATTTTCTCCTGTTGCGAAAATTTTCTCGAAACCAAATACTTGGTTAGGGAAAGAAGCTAGATAACGCGAGGAAATGATCTTTGAACCCGGTTATCCCAGCAGATTTAAAAGAAAGAAAACAACAAGCTGTGATAGATGAAATTATACCCCCAACAGACAGGACAAGACGAGGAAGCTTGCGTTCAGAAAGGCAAGAAGTCGGTATCATCCCTCAGCAGTCCTCGGAAAATGAAACATTGATTTCGAGATTTCACCGGCAGCATTATATCCTACAAGTTTTTCAAGGGAGCGAAGCGCGAGCCCCGAAGGAGGTTTGGAAAGAGGAAGAAGGAAAGGGGATCCCCCGACAGGGTAATCCCCAGCTGATGACACTTCAATCCCCAGCGATCTCGAGAGAGAATAAAGGTTCTGAAGGAAGTAGAAAAGGAGGAAATAAAGAAGATTTTACCCAGCAGCATTACCCCAGCAGGCAAGTAAACAGTTCTAAAGATATCCCCAGCAGTCAGGAGGGAAAGCAACACGACCAAGGAGGAAAGCAGTTCCGAAACAAGGTGATTTAGGAGAAATGATGGCTCAAGAATCGATGCAGCAAGAATAAAATGGTACAAGAAGAGAGGAATGGCGTTTAATTTTCAGAGTTGATGATTGAAGTCAGGAGCCCGCCTGAAGAGAGGAATGGCGATTTATTTTTTCAAAGATATGTTTGAAGTCAGGAGCCCGCCTGAAGAGAGGAATGGAGATTTATTTTCAAAAAGATGTTGTTGAAGTCAGGAGCCCGCCTGAAGAGAGGAATGGCGATTTATTTTTTCAAAGATATGTTTGAAGTCAGGAGCCCGCCTGGAGAGAGGAATGACAATTTATTTTCAAAAGATGTTGTTGAAGTCAGGAGCCCGCCTGAAGAGAGGAATGGCGATTTATTTTTTCAAAAGTTGACGTTGAAGTCAGGAGCCCGCCTGAAGAGAGGAATGGCGATTTATTTTTTCAAAGATATGTTCGAAGTCAGGAGCTCGCCTGAAGAGAGGAATGGAGATTTATTTTCAAAAAGATGTTGTTGAAGTCAGGAGCCCGCCTGAAGAGAGGAATGGCGATTTATTTTTTCAAAGATATGTTTGAAGTCAGGAGCCCGCCTGGAGAGAGGAATGGCAATTTATTTTCAAAAGATGTTGTTGAAGTCAGGAGCCCGCCTGAAGAGAGGAATGGCAATTTATTTTCAAAAGATGTTGTTGAAGTCAGGAGCCCGCCCGAAGAGAGGAATGGCGATTTATTTTCAAAAGTTGTTGTTGAAGTCAGGAGCCCGCCTGAAGAGAGGAATGGCGATTTATTTTTTCAAAGATATGTTTGAAGTCAGGAGCCCGCCTGGAGAGAGGAATGGCAATTTATTTTCAAAAGATGTTGTTGAAGTCAGGAGCCCGCCTGAAGAGAGGAATGGCAATTTATTTTCAAAAGATGTTGTTGAAGTCAGGAGCCCGCCTGAAGAGAGGAATGGAGATTTATTTTCAAAAAGATGTTGTTGAAGTCAGGAGCCCGCCTGAAGAGAGGAATGGCGATTTATTTTTTCAAAGATATGTTTGAAGTCAGGAGCCCGCCTGGAGAGAGGAATGACAATTTATTTTCAAAAGATGTTGTTGAAGTCAGGAGCCCGCCTGAAGAGAGGAATGGCAATTTATTTTCAAAAGATGTTGTTGAAGTCAGGAGCCCGCCTGAAGAGAGGAATGGCGTTTAATTTTCAGAGTTGATGGTTGAAGTCAGGAGCCCGGCTGAAGAGAGGAATGGCGTTTAATTTTCAGAGTTGATGGTTGAAGTCAGGAGCCCGCCTGAAGAGAGGAATGGCGATTTATTTTTTCAAAAGTTGACGTTGAAGTCAGGAGCCCGCCTGAAGAGAGGAATGGCGATTTATTTTTTCAAAGATATGTTCGAAGTCAGGAGCCCGCCTGAAGAGAGGAATGGAGATTTATTTTCAAAAAGATGTTGTTGAAGTCAGGAGCCCGCCTGAAGAGAGGAATGGCGATTTATTTTTTCAAAGATATGTTTGAAGTCAGGAGCCCGCCTGGAGAGAGGAATGGCAATTTATTTTCAAAAGATGTTGTTGAAGTCAGGAGCCCGCCTGAAGAGAGGAATGGCAATTTATTTTCAAAAGATGTTGTTGAAGTCAGGAGCCCGCCTGAAGAGAGGAATGGCGTTTAATTTTCAGAGTTGATGGTTGAAGTCAGGAGCCCGCCTGAAGAGAGGAATGGCGATTTATTTTCAAAAGATGTTGTTGAAGTCAGGAGCCCGCCTGAAGAGAGGAATGGCAATTTATTTTCAAAAGATGTTGTTGAAGTCAGGAGCCCGCCTGAAGAGAGGAATGGCGATTTATTTTCAAAAGATGTTGTTGAAGTCAGGAGCCCGCCTGAAGAGAGGAATGGCGATTTATTTTCAAAAGATGTTGTTGAAGTCAGGGAGCCCGCCTGGAGAATGGAGTGGCGATTTTATTTTGAAGTAATAGTTGAAGTCGGGGAGCCCGCCTGGAGAATGGAGTGGCGATTTTATTTTGAAAAGTTGTAGTTGGAAGTCAGGGAGCCCGCCTGAAGAATGGAGTGGCGATTTATTTTTGAATTTGGTTGAGGAAAGCGGTAGAGTGTAACGGAAATCCCCGGCATAAATCAGAAGGAAGGCAACAAGGATCAGAAAAGATAGATTCAGACTTCGAAGGAGAATAGCTCGAAGATCACAAGTAAGGGAATTCACTTCGGAGTGCAATGCAAGATAGCAACAAAAGAAGCTTGCAACCGGAATGCGAGTCAACAGTCCGAGGGGATCAACAGAAGTTTAAAAAAAAAAAAGGCAAAGAGTTAATCCAAGTGTAGAAGTTAATGAAAGATGTGGTGTGCTCAAGACATGGCCGAGGTCACAAGCACTGCATACCTGGTCTTAATCCGAAAAGCAGCACCTACGACTAGCAAGTATCAAGGTTCAAATTTAGAGTCCGCATGAAGCACCAACAAATACTCAACATCAATCTTCAGAAGACTTATAGATAGGAATCTTGTAACTAGTAGCTGATAGGCCTAGTTAGTCTTTCTCATGTTTTGATTTTTGTTGTAATAGCAGGACCACGGACCGGAACCTCGACGGAACGGCACCTCGACTGACTCTCCACCTCGGTTACTCCCTATTCTTACTCACTTCTGAACTACACGTGGCCTGATTCCTTTATAGCCAAGGATATGTAGGCAGCTCAGATACAAGGGTTCGGTCACATTCCTCTTCTTTTAGTTTAGTCCCTCCGGATAAGGGTCGGGTCAAAAAACACTTGTCTAGTCGTTCTTTGTCTGAAAACTCTTTGTGTTTTCAGTCAAAGAGGGGCAGCTGTAAACGCGTGATTTTTGACCCTCCCCGAGATTTTCTATATTTTTAGCGTAAAATATTTAGTTTAGTTTTAATATAGCCGTTTTAGCTAAATTTGACTCTTTCACTTTATTTTTACCTTAAAATGAAAAATAACAAAAATATAGTTTTATTAATATTTTGGGGTTACTTTAATCTTATATATATATATATATATATATATATATATATATATATATATATATATATATATATATATATATATATATATATATATATATATATATATATATATATATATATATATATATATATATATATATATATATATATATATATAAAATAGTTTTGTTTTAATTATGAGTCTTATAGTTATTTTGCTTACGTAGGATTAATTAATAACACTGTGTTCTCATTCTCGGTTCCGGGCGAAGAATAATATTCGGGTTCAAACTACCCGGTTTTATAATTTTCGGACATAGCCCGTAATAACCCGACACTACATTAAGGGGGAGGGGTGGGAGAATGATTAAAAAATAAAAAAAGAATAAAAAACAAAAAGAAAAGACAAAAAAGACAAAGGGGGGCTCACGTGAGGGGATGGGTCATTAAAAAATAAGGGGTTTTGATTTTAAAAAAACAAATAAGAGAAGAGACATAGCTCTTCTTCATTTTAAAAGGGGATAACGGCAGAATTGGAGAAAGGAGAAAACAAAAAGAAGAAAAAAGAGAGAAAGGGGTACGGTGATCAAAAGAAAAACGAGAGAAAACGGGAGAGAAGGAAAAACGGGCAAAGGAGGTGGTCTGGACGAAAGAAAGAAAAAGAAAGGTATTGAAAAGCAAACAAAGGAAAAAGGAGAAGGAAACAAAGAGTGAAAACAAAAAGAAAGAAGAAAAAACGGTTAAGAAGAAGAAAAGGCAGAAGAAAAAAGATACTATAAAACTTTCTCCATTTTTCTAACGGGAAACAAGAGATAAGAGAAGAGATTTCTCTTCTTCATTTTAGCAAGAAAAAACGGGCAGCAAGCTTCAGCAGAAGCAAAAACGAAAAAAAAGAAAAAGAAGAGAAACGGGCAGCAAGAAAAGAGTGCATTTCTGTTGAGTTCGTCGTCATTCGTCGAGGTCCGGTACGTCGTTGGTTAGTCGCTGTCCTTGGTTCCAGTTTGGTTCGAGTTCCGTCCGGAGAGGTCGAGGTTTGAGATCGTCATAAAAGGTTCGTTTTCTCGTTGTGTACGTTGAAAAATATGCAGAAATAAAGGTGTTGTTCTTTTCCGATATTGTTCTTCTCGCTAATATTTTGGATCGTTTCGTATTTGATTTACTTTCGTATGGTTCAGACTATTTTTGTAAATATATGATTTGTTGAACATGCAATGTCGAAGTTAGCTAATGAAAATGACTAATCCTTCATATGCTCGCCAACTAGTTATGCTTCCATTGTTTATGTAATTGTTCACCATAGTCTTGAATTTGCTCACTTAGTTAGCTACTCGTATGTTTACTCGAATTGGTTATAGTTGAGCACGATGTTGTCACATTATGGAAACTGGTTCATTATTCTTTAACTGAACGACGTAATTAGATTAAAGGAATCGGGGGTGCATTTCATGTGACCCGACTCCAATTTTGAACAAGGTTAAATAAAGCATGTCGTGAACCACAAGTGCATTTCATGTAGTGTGGCTCGCAACATGTTTTAAATAATCTTGAATTAACTCTCAAATAAATATAGCGGAATGTAGTTTGCTTTTAAATTAGAATTAGAGTTATGCCTCGCCTAACAAAATTGTACAAATCGCGGGGCCCTCATAAATGCATATGCAAAATATTTAGATTTCGAGATGTGCCGTTTCTTAGCGAATTTCCTGGCCTTCTCAAAAATGTAAATAAGTAATCGCTCTAGGCGCGTATTTTAATAATTTTACCTTCTTAAATACGGGCGTGCATTTCATGCGGCCCAAATCCAAATCCCAAAATGTTGAATAAGAATGTGTCGAGGATCCGGGTGCATTTCATGTGACGTGATTCGAAACATATTTTTAGGCAACATTCTCTTTCGTAAATAATAATAATAATAAAAGCGGTAAAGGGATATTAATTTGCATTAAGTATATAACTGTAAAAATCGGATAAATAAGCCGAATATGACAGTTAAGCGACCGTGCTAGAACCACGGAATTCGGGAATGCCTAATACCTTCTCCCGGGTTAACAGAATTCCTTATCCGGATTTCTGGTTCGCGGACTGTTAAACAGAGTCATTCTCTTCCTCGATTCGGGATTTAACCGGTGACTTGGGACACCATAAATCTCCCAAGTGGCGACTCTGAAATAATTAAATAAATCCCGTCTCGATTGTCCTTTAATTGGAAAAACTCTTTGCATCCTTGCGGGTGCGGTAAAAAGAGGTGTGACACCAGATTCTTGGGAAATTCTTAGAACTTCATTATCAAATTCTGCTCCGGATGGTGTGATCTCTATGGATCTTGCCAAGAGCAGCCTTTTAAATGAAGAGATGAGAAGAAAATCTCAAGGTTCATCCTCATCAGATGTCTTGGTGACTGACTCTAGGGAGAGAAATAAGAATCGGGGTTCTCAAAATAGAGAACATAATAGAAGCAAATCTAGAAGCAGACTTAAAGATATTGAGTGCTATCATTGCGGGAAGAAAGGGCACACAAAGAAGTTCTGCCGGATTTTTAAAAAAGGAGAATAGAGACAAGGAAGAACAGAAAGAAGATGGCAATCGTGTGGCCACCGTCACTACAGAAGATCTTGTTATTGTCCTTGATGCAGATCTGATAAATATTTCTTGTGATGAGTCAAGTTGGGTTGTGGACAGTGGTGCCGCATCTCATGTGACATCAAGGAAGGAATTTCTCTCATCCTACTCAGGGTGACTTTCGATCTTTGAGTATGGGTAATGAGACGGTATCTAGGGTGGGTGATTTTGAAACGATTTGTTTGTAAACTAGTATTGGAACTAAACTAGTTTTAAATAATATAAAGCATGCACATAATGTTCGTTTGCACTTGATCTCTGTTAGTGTTTTGGATGATGCGGGATATGTCAGTACCAATGGTGCTGGAAAGTGGAAGCTCACTAAGTGTTCCATGATTGTGGCTCGTGGGGAAAAACATCGTGGTCTATACTGGACTACGACCTCTACCTGTGTTGATATGGTGAACGTCGTTGAGAGCGATAACTCTTCAACGTTATGGCATAAGAGGCTTAGCCATAATAGCGAGAAAGGACTAAATGTTTTGGCCAAGAAGAAATTGCTGTCAAATTTTGAAAGTGCAAAATTAGAAAAATGTGAGCACTGTTTGGCTGGAAAACAAAAAAGAGTTTCTTTCCAGTCTCATCCTCCTTCAAGAAAGACATAGTTGCTTGAGTTGGTGCATTCGGATTTATATGGTTCAATGAAGACAAGGACTTTGGGTGGTGCACTTTATATTGCTACCTTTATTGATGATTGCTCAAGGAAACTTCGGGTCTACATCTTGAAGACTAAAGACCAAGTGTTGGGTGTCTTTAAGCTGTTTCAGGCTTCAATTGAAAGAACAATTGGAAAAAAGCAAAAGTGTATTTGTACTGATAACGGTGGTGAACATTGTGGACCGTTTGACGAATACTACAAGCAGCAGGGTATCAGACACCAAAAGACTCCTCCAAAGACTTCTCAGCTTAATAGTTTAGCAGAAAGGATGAATAGGACCTTGATGGAAAGAGTCAGATGTTTACTTTCTGAAGCAAAGTTGCCGAATTTCTTTTTGGGGTGAGGCTTTTTTGACCGATGCACATGTTATTTATCCCATATAGTTGCTTTGCAAAGTGAAGTTCCAAACAGAGTTTGGTATGGAAAGACTATTTCCTATGAACACTTGAACGTGTTTGGTTGCAAAGCTTTTGTACATGTACCTAAAGATGAGAGGCCAAAATTAACTGCCAAGACAAGGCAGTGCATCTTCATTGGTTATAGTCTTGATTAGTTTAGTTACAGGCTATATGATCCAATTGAGAAGAAGGTCATGAGAATCTGTGATTTTATCTTCGTGGAGGATTAAACCATTAAAGATATTAATAAAGTGGAGAAACTAAAACCTTCAAGTTCTGAAGGTTTAGTTAATCTTGATCAAGTTCCTCATACAAATGTAGATGACGTTGGTGGGCTCAATGATGATGGTGATGCTCAGAACCATATTCCAGATCAGTATATTGATGGTGATGGTGATAACAACGCTAATGTTGATGAGGTAGATGCTTCTACTCACGAAGTTATGGAAGAGTTAGATATTCCACTTAGGAGGTCTTCTAGACCCCATACTCCTTTCTCTCGTTATTGACCCGATGAGTATGTATTACTCACTGATAGGGGAGAACCTGAATATTATGCGGAGGCCATAAAAGATGAGCATAAGGATAAATGGATTGAAGCCATGCAAGATGAGATAAGATCTCTGCATGAGAACCATACTTATGAGTTGGTTAAATTGTCTAAAGGCATGAGAGCTTTGAAGAACAAGTGGGCATTCAAAGTTAAAGCTCCCAGATACAAATCTAGATTGGTTGTCAAGGGATTTAGTCAAAGGAAAGGTATTGATTTTTACCAAAATATTTTCTCATGTCGTGAAAATGTCCCCCATTCGGGCAGTTCTTGGTTTGACTGCTAGTCTTGATTTGGAGATTGAGCAGATGGATGTGAAGACTGCCTTTCTTCATGGTGACTTAGAAGAGGAGATCTATATGGAACAACCTGAGGGCTTCAAGGTAAAAGGTAAAGAAAATCTTGTATGCAAACTTAAGACTAGTATATACGGATTGAAGCAAGCTCCCAGACAGTGGTATAAGAAGTTTGAGTCTATTATGGGGTAGCAATGCTACAAAAAGACTTCTTCAGATCACTATGTATTTGTACAAATATTTTCTGATGATGACTTTATCATCCTCTTGCTATATGTGGATAATATGTTGATTATGGGCAGAAATGCTTCCAAGATTGACGAGTTGAAGAAACAGTTGAATAAGTCTTTTGCAATGAAAGACTTGGGTCATTCTAAGCATATTTTGGGCATGAGAATTACTCGTTCGAGAAACGAAAGGAAGCTTTACTTGTCACAAAAGAAGTACATAGAATGTGTAGTAGAGCGCTTCAATATGAAAAGTGCAAAGTTGGTTCGCACACCCCTTCCTGGTCATCTGAAGTTGAGTAAAAAGATGTGTCCTACAACAACGGAGGAAAAAAAGAGAATGTCCAAAATTCCTTATTTCTCTGTCGTCGGAAGTTTGATGTATGCAATGGTATACACTCGACCAGATATTGCTCATGCAGTCGGTGTTGTTAGCAGATTTCTCGAAAATCCAGGAAAGAGCATTGGGAAGCTGTAAAGTAGATACTCAGGTATCTAAGAGGAAGTTCGCACGAATGCTTATGTTTTGGAGGATCAAATCCAATTTTGAAGAGCTATACAGATTCTGATATGGCATGTGACCTTGATAACCGAAAATCCACTACTGGATATTTGTTTACTTATTCGGGGGAGCTATATCATGGCAGTCGATGTTGCAGAAGTGTGTCGCACTATCTACAACTGAAACAGAGTATATTGCCGCTACTGAAGATGAAAAAGAGATGATATGGCTAAAGAGATTTTCTTCAAGGACTTGGATTGTGACAGATGGAGTATGTTGTCTATTGCGACAGTCAAAGTGCAATAGACCTAAGAAAAAACTCCATGTACCATGCAAGAACAAAGCATGTAGATGTGAGATATCATTGGATTCGTGAGCAGGTGGAGAACGAATCTTTATAGGTCAAAAAGATTCACACAAGTAAAAATCATACAGATATGCTAACCAAGGTAGTACCAAGAGACAAGTTCGAGCTTTGTAAAGAACTTGTCGCCATGCGCTCAAACTAGAATCTCCGGTGCTACCTCCTTCAGGTGAATGAGACTGGAGGGGAGATTTGTGGGGTCCAGCCCATTAATTAAGGAAGACTTTTCTTCCTTGTTGATTGTTTTCAAAGTTGGCCGCCATTGTATCTTTTGAATTTGTCAAATTCGATAGGCATAGCAAATGTGCAGGTAGAAAATGTCAAATGTAGTAAGTGTAGTAGGTGAGGTTCTACCTATAAAAGGAGAGCTTCGGCTCTCATTTAGATACACCAAAAATAAAAGAGAGTAAGATATGCCATAAACTATAAGAAAATAGTTTGTGAAGAAAAATAGATTGTGAGAGATATTGTAGTGAGGTGAAAAAAACAAAAGAGTGTTTATTTCTTTTGAGGGTGTAGTGATCTTAGGAGTATTTTTACTCGTTACTACACAGTGTAAAATTCCTCACTATAGTGATATTAATTGCTCTTCCTGTGGTTTTTTTCCTTTATTCAGAAGTGTTTTCACGTAAAATCTTGGTGTCATTATTGTTGCATTTGTATTCTTGCTGATTTAATCATAACTTAGTGTTCTGCATTTATCACTAATACCGTAAATACTATTTTTACGGAGTTTATTCCCAACACCTCTCTCAATCTGCTTATTAATGAATGTATGCCGATGACCCCATTTGAATGTTTCCTCGAACAAGAAGAAGAGTTTCCATTTTTGTGCTCATATGTGGAAAAATAGGTAGTAGAACTCTCTTTTATCAACTCTCTGGTCTGTGTTAACTGATTATGCTCTTTTTCTTCCTAAATATTTTATACCGATATATAGTGCTCTCTGTATTATGTCATCATAACAAAATACTGAAGAATCTTTCTGAAGTGAGAAGAGCGAAAGCATGCTACACAATCAGCTGAAAAAACGTTAACTAGAATGACTTTCTACGTATTTTCTAATTTCTGGAACAGCCTTTGGAAGGAATCTGGTCGAATGAAGATAAATAATTGTAATACAATCAGTTAGTTATTTTTCTCCTTTGCATATATACCAAACCAAAATTGTCACCTCAAATGTCATCATTCTCCTGCAGAATTCTTCAGTTTTACTAGTACTAGTCAACTACTCTGATCTCCCTCCGTGGAGTTTAAGAAAGAAAGAAAAACTTTTGAAACTTGTAATCTAAAAACACACCATTGAAACTTGTATGATTATAAATATCTCAATAAAGTAGGAAGTTTAATTTAAAGTTAACTCATTCATAAATAAGCAAGTTTGTATGTCTGATACATATATTAGGACAAGGCGAGTAAGTGTTTTATGTAGCATTCACTTTTTGACTATAAACTTGAGGCAAGGAGACACTCTTTATACATTCTTCTAATTGCTTCAAGTATTCCATAAAACATCAAATTTTCTTCGTCTTAATTCTGAATCCATCTACTGTAGGTTAGACTCAATCAACAAGAATTTGAATAAAGTCAAGTACAGGATGTGTTGGATTATGACTAAGTTCATCTCACTAGACCATTGCAGCAAAATTTAATACAACTCATTCATTGACAAACCTATTCATAGTTCACTCTTTTTTTAATAAGTTAAAGGTTAAGGTGCGAGTCATGATTTCCATCGGATAATGAAACTTTCCAGTAATTATCTGAACAATAAATCAGATGGAATAATTCAGAAAAAGAGAATAAAACATGTGCCTTAAACCAACTTCAAGTTCATATGTTGTCTACTGAAAAACCATAGATGTTCCTAATATGTGACTTAATTATGAGAGAGACAAAGCCGCTCCACTCTGAATTCAAAGAACATCTAGAAGTCAAAAAGACTAGCCTATAGATTGGGACGTTAGAAATAGTATATGCTCTCCAATAGGTACAAACTACAAGGAAAATCCATCAATCAACTAGTGGAATCATTAGCTCATCTTAGTCCTTATGTTATAGAAATGGGCAGCATGTGCCTATTGTGCCCACAAAAGCAGTCAATAGGTAATGATTGTAAACTATCTTTTTTCCCAGAAACATAAAAAAGATTGTTATTCCATTTTAGTGGATTGATTGACAGCACTCCAGGATAGAAATTCTCTGCTAATCTAGACACAACCCATTAAAACATGTGTAAAACTCATACATTAAATATGTGTAAAGCTGTATGCATGTAAAGCTGTATGCATGTAATGCAAATAAGAAAATACACGAAACATGCAAATAATTCGACTGCTCCGACTGGACTGTAACAGAAACCTCAATTTGGGTCATTCTAATAAGTTGCTTTACACATAAAATATGTGTAAGTAAAGCTGTATGCATGTAATGTAAATAACTACAGGTACTGTAACAGAATGATTCTATGTTGCTTAACTCCTCTCATCAACTGAATATCTGCACCTAATGCAAAACAAGGTGCAATAGGCTTCCATGTTAGCGCACTTTTAAGAATTTTACTCATTGGACTTCTGAATATTCCAATACTACTTTTGTATATGGTATAGATGAAATGTTTTTGCTTATTTGACCTTTTCTAATCGAACATGTCATTATTTAGACATGATGAAGAGAACAGACCAATGAGCCAGTCCCTGGTTCAAGTCCAAAGCCATGAGAGACAAAGCTACTTTTATCTTTGGGCTAATCACATGAACCTATAGTTAGGGGTGTACAAAGCAAACCAATAACCGCATCAAACCGATAATCCGAGTCAAACCGGGAAAAAAATCTGACCATAATTGATATTTGGTTTGGTATGGGGAAAAAAATCCGACCATAATTTGTTTTAACTAAAACAAAGTCAGACTGAAACCAAACCAACCGACATTACATTTATACAAATTTTAATATCTTTTATACATATAAATACTTAATGCAATTAATTTATATATGTTTCTTAAACTTTTTACTGTTTTATCTTTTAATGTATTATTTCAAGCTTGGACTTAACATTCTTGATTGGTCCAATAAGTTTTTTAGCTCATAAATGTAGCAACTCAAATAAAGACCAAATCAATACTAATGCCAACAAAATAAATTTAATTCAACACTAAAAATGACAATAGTGTTGGATATCTATTTTTAGTTTTGCATTGGTTTATAATGAATAAGCATAACTTAGTTTATTTTTTTCTTTAGTGCTTAGTTATGTAATTAATAGTACTTATTAGATGTACTTATTTTAGCATGACTTATATAGTACTTTTAGATTGTGTTCATTGTGGCTTATTAATTAGAAATATTTGTTACATGTGATTTTATTATCATTATTATCTATAACTGATCTCATATTATTTCTTATTTTCTTGAAAATTATATTATATAGTTGTATCCTATTAGGACTAAAGAAATATTTTGAGCACAAGTTACATATTTTGCGCTATGGATACTTTACTGGGAAAAAAAACTTGAAACCCCAAAAAAACCGAGAAAAATCAAGTTTGGAAAACCCAACTTTGTCGGTTTGATATGGTTTACAGATTTAAAAATCCGACACCATTGGTTTGGTTTGGTAATTAAATAATCCGAACTAACCCGACACCTATGTATACCTACCTGTTGGTTTGATATGGTTTACAGATTTAAAAATCCGACACCATTGGTTTGGTTTGGTAATTAAATAATCCGAACTAACCCGACACCTATGTATACCTACCTGTAGTATATCTGGATGAAGCCCTGCTCGTAAACCCCATTCATTTTACCTTCTGACCATCTGCAAGTAACAGCAAAAGTAAATTTATGAATAGGGCATAAGATTTTAAGGTAGTTCTCAGGAATCAAAAATTTAGCGCTAAGGGCAGCAAAGGTAATCCAAAGTCCAGGTCATAGGCAGATGGAAAGAAACCTCATGGTCCTCCTCCCACTTCATTGACTTATAGGCAGGCACACCCTTGGTTGCTTTGCAAGATTATGTTCTTTCAGCAGTCATTCTGAAGCCAGGGTTATCAAAGGCGCTCTTAAGCCCTGAAGCGAGGCTCAAAATAGGTTGTGCGCTTTGCCTCGCTTTGTGGGCACTTTAGTATCGCATCAAGGATCTTAGGCACACTTTTACTTGCCAATGAGCGTAATCCTAAAAAGGCATCATTAAACAATAGATATTTCACCTTAACGTAATTTTTTTTCAATTTCTTTCACCGTATATTTGTTATTCATGCTTATAATTATTAGTCTTAGATTACATATACATATTTTTATTTTTTCTCCGGTTGCGCCTTTTTTCATTAAAGTCCACGCTTTATTTGCTCTTTGCGCTTAAAGCCCCAACAGACCTTAGAGCTTTTTTGCGATTTTCACCTTTGATAACACTGTCTGAAGCAAGGTGCACAGTTGCAGCGATTAGTTCTTTCTGCCTGGGTCACATTGAGGAGGAGCGGATCTAGCTTAGAGGGTATAGGTTCACTGAACGCAGCAGCTTTTGCCTAAATCCTGTATATTCATTAAAATATCTGCTTAATACCAATAATATTTGACCGGGAACTCAGTTAATTAACTATAGATAACTGTAGGAAACCAAAAACTTCAAATCCATTGAGCCATAGCCCCTTGACACACAACTGGGTTTCTGCAGAAGTTCCAAAGACAAAGTTATTTGTTGCCATAGAAAGTGAGCCATTACAACCATTACAAATACCTAGTAAATTCAGACTCTAAGAAAATGTTTAACTTAACTTTACCCAAACAACAACAACAACAACTACCCAGTATAGTCCCACAAGGTGGGGTCTGGGGAGGGTAATATGTAGACAGGCCTTACCCCTACCCAAAAGGGTATAGAGGCTGTTTCCAATCGACCCTCGGCTTAGAGAAGGGAAGGGAAAGCAACAACAAAAATAAAAACAAATTAGATTAGACTTACTACATAAATCCTCTTTTGAATTAAATTAGATTAGACTTCCTACATGCATCCTCTTTTGAATTTCTGCTGCTGACAACAAATTGTTGTTGTTGTTGTTGTTGTAGTAGCCTCACAAATTAGATTAGACTTACTACATAAATCCTCTTTTGAATTAAATTAGATTAGACTTCCTACATGCATCCTCTTTTGAATTACAAATACCTAGTAAATTCAGACTCTAAGAAAATGTTTAATTTAACTTTACCCAAAATCACATCTAAAAGGATATGCCTCATTTTAGTTCCTCTGAAGTACCTCAATGGAAAATGAATTCCTAACAGCAAAAGTGCACATCACTTCTACACCTAGCATTGTCTCTGAGACAGGGACTTGAAATTATGGATTTTCACCTCATATACGGTTAGACCACAAGAGTAAGCGTAACTCCAAGACATTTTTGTGTCTCAAATCATTAAACTTTTCTACTTTGTGAACACATCATTAATCTGCCTTACGGTGTAAATGCCAATTTAACATTGTCCAGCCAGATGGCGCCTCTGGGCATATAAAGATACCCACAGAAAGCCTGAATCCAAGATAAAAATTAGAAACACGCTACTAAATACTGAAATTATGTCTGTAGGCAAGAATTTAGATAGAAAAAGAGTAAGCAAAAGAAGTATTACTACTCACCTATCTGTTGGACTGTAAACCTTTACCACCATAGTATTGTTTTGTTGTTTCACGGGAAAATTCTGCAAATGTCATCCCATCTTTCAGCCTCGACAAAAGTGGCGGAACAATCTTTTGAATTTCTTGACTTATTTCCTCTGGTGCCTGCCTAGGCTGTTCAATTCCCTCAATACGTATTCCCCACTGCTGACCATTAAAATTTGAATTCTCAAGAGGGTAATCCAAAAGAGAGAATTGTTTGCTCCACGCTGGCTGCAAGAAGACAACAAATGTTTCCCTGCTCAAGTTTTCAATCTTTGGTGGTCTACAAACACAATGAAGTGTTGCTCGTAGCTTCCCCTTAGATAATATATCAGCCGCTTCTCCAACCTGCAGAATGAGACTCTCCAAAGGTGCCTTTACCATGAAGACCTGATTCTTTTTGGGATCAAATATTTGAAGATATGTGTGACCACAGGGCGAAGGGAACTCATGTTCAGAAGAAACAGGTGAACCAGTATTTACAGCAGCTGGCGTTTCTTGGTGAGAGGACAACAGAAACATGGGAACTGTTAAGAGAGTGAAAATACCATAATCATAATGCCACTGCTGCCATAGACCATAGTCATTTGACTGGTCTTTCGATAAGTCAGTCCCTTGTTGTTTCGTACTTGCTTGCTCATTCTTATTGACTTTTCCATTTCTTGATTTAACATATCCATTTCTTTTTGCAGCTTCTCTAATAATATCATTGTCAACAGCGGAATGGTAATGGATTAGACGCCCTTTAGCTGTGCCGGACTCTAGTAAGCTCTGTTGTAGCTCTTGGCCCCCAATGTCCTTATCACATATTTGTGCAAGACGAAGCCCTAGGTCCATCATGCAGTATCCTAGCTCCTTAAAGGTGCACCCTAGTTTCTTAAACTCATCCTGATTAACAACTTTATCATCCCGATTTTCAACATCTAGATCATCAACCCGACCATCACTTCTTTCAAAGCGTTGATCATATTTCAATTGCATGGAAAAAGACGAGACATTTCTATTCGGGTTCTTAAATGAAACATCACTTCCCAGACTGTGTTCCTGTTGCTCAATAATATCAATAAGAGTATAAGTAATAGAGCAATCTTCTTTTGATAAGTAAAAGGGAAATTATGCAACCAGGCTCTACCATCATAAGTTGCGCGGACTCTTCGATTTTGGTGCCATCCCCGTCCCAGACAGGAAGGGAGCGGGATACGTCCCGGATTCGGTCAACTAACTTCGAACACTTTGACCGGAGTCCATTGACAAATTTGGGAGAAAAATTGAGACTTTGATTTCTCAAAATAAAAAATAAAACAGATTTAGGAGAATGAAAGAATAATGTCCATTTTGGAGAATGAAAGATTGAATTCTACAATATTCACGTAAGTTTTTCACAGAATATCTCTCAAAATTTACAATATTTTATAGCTCTATTTTTTACTAGCCGAATTCCCGCACCCGTATCCATATTCTAATCCACACCTCGAATCTTAAAAATTAGACTTTGCCAAATCTGATGCTCGATCCGTCCCCGTATAGGATACCCGCACCCAAGTCCGAGCAAATTAGCTACCATCCATGTTCTTTTCAAGAGAAAATCTTAGAGCTTTGCAAGTTGCATAAAAACTATTATGATTTCCTCACTCAATCAGTAAAACTAGCAAAAACTATTCAGGATACATTGATGAATACGCCCAAATTAAAGTGGGCTAAAGCATTGAACACCATATACTGATGCCTCAATATTAAAGTAGGCTAAAGCATTGAACACCATATACCGATGCCTCGATCTCAAACTAGTTATCAATAAATATACATAACCACCCCAGGTAGTTCAAGCATAGTGAAAAAATCCTTCTTTAAAGCAAACTCAGGATTCTCTTTATAGAACTTCTCTAAATCTTACAACCAACTCGTTTTATTTGGGCACATTTCATTTACATAAATAATTTGTCTTCTACCATGAATAAAGGGTTCACTAATTAGACTTTTTTAATCAAACCAAAAGATTCATCCCAAACACCTAAAACTAGCAAAAGTGTAATAACTAAACTTTTAATCTCAATTAGTTACTATATTTTCTTTTAATTTTCATTGCATTATGTTATTAGCTAATAAGCATGTTGAATATTAGATATGAAGAAGGAAGTTACAGGAAAAAAGAAAATAAAAGCTGGGAGAGAAGTGGACCTTAAGAAGGCGTTTGCGATCTTCGTTATTGAGAAGAGAGAGTTTTCGAGCCAAAGGAAGAAGAGTTCGACGAAGATTGGAAGCTTCTGGAACGCCGGTGATGGCCAAAAGTCCAGGTCCCTCTGGTCCTAGGTTTTCCATAACACTTGTGGTGATTGATTCAAGCCGCTGAATTTCTTCACAAGATTCTGCTGCTGATAAAGCTATCTCTGATGACAGTTTCTTCAAATCAGAGTAGTGAAGCTCGTACAGTTCGACAACCTCTCCCTCCATCTATTTTATTGTGGGTTTGCTATCGCAGTCTTCCAATTTCGAAGTCTTAACATATATATAGTCGACCTAAGTGATGACTGATGACCGTTTGGTACAAACTTACAATAGCGAGCGGACTTTTGCCAAAGGTAAAATATTTTTATCAAGTTAAATACTCTAATAACTGACCAAAAGAGTAGCAGTACTAGTTTCTAGCAACAAGTTGTATATATATGAATAAGATAAGCATTAAGCTAAATTCATTAATTAAAGGTTATTAGAATCGACTTTTACTAGTAAGCTAAAAGAAATAACAAAAATTATGACTTGAATTTTTTGTGACACCATACTTGTGATTGTCCACTATTTCCTAAAAGTTTTCAAACTTAGATCAGATATCCATTAAAAATTAGCGTTTGTAAGGGTTATGGGTAAGAAACGAAGTACGTTAAAAACTCGTTAAATCAAATATGTAGCCTCGACTTTAGTTCATTACTCATCCCCGATACTAAAGGTCTTATTCATTTAGCATCGCATTACAACAAAGACCCAGACAACCAATTGAAAATCAATTTTCCTTTATGCTTCTCATGAACAGGCTATTCATGTTGTACAGTTTCTCCGTGTGCATTCAGATTTTTCTCTTTTGAAAATCCATGCATCATCAGTTCAGTTAAGCAGGAAAATGTAGAAGGTTACAATTACACTCCCTTCTCCTTGAAACTCTTAGTCAGCCAGATAGCAGTTTCCCTTGGAGAAACCTTTTCTGGCCCAAATGGCTTCAGTAACACTGTAAGCTCTTCTAAACGCTCTTGCTGTAATAGTTGAGCACTGAACTCAAGTAATCCTTCTAAGGCTTCAGAACGTTGCTGGTAAGAAGAGGTGTCAAACCTCCGGGGACGAGATTCTGAAGACGACCGGCTTGAAGCACCAGTTGTTGCATTATGTTCTGAACATTCACTTCCAATGTGCGCAATTCCATGGATAGGGTCAATTAAAGGTGGCTTGGGAAAGCTTCTGTCAACAACCTTTACTGTACACTTGTCTTTCGTGAATGACCAGTCACTATAGCACGGTGAAGGGGAAGATAACTGAACAGATCTCGGTGAAGCTCTCTGGATGGGCAAAAGAGGGTCTTCTGAAGAAGCCAATGGATCAACCATCTTGTCAATTCTTGGAGCATTCACAGAGACATCCGGAGACTTCACTTGGTGAAGAAGACCAACATTATGTTTGTACGGTGACTCCAACTTCCCAGGTTTTGTTGATAAAGGAAGAGAAGTTCTACGAGTTGACTTGGACGGTTGACTAACTGGTGTATGTGTCACTGGAAGCTGCATTTGTATGTAAGTATATAAATGTAAATGAAAACTCAAGCCTTGAAGAACTGCAAGTATAAGCTCAACAATATAGCACCAAGAAAAGAATCTACAATTCCTGTCTGGAGTTCTCTTTATTTGTTTTGACTTTTACACTGAAAATCTTTTTGATGCTATTCAATCAGAAACGTACCAGTTCACGGGTAGAACCAGCATTGGAAATCTTTAATGGAGTGCTCTGTCTCCTCTGAGGTGTGGAATTTCTATTTGAATTAAATCGCACAGTTTTGACCGCAGCTGACAACTTTGAGATAGCAGAACTTTTTACATCATACGGAGTACTTTCAACAGACAGCTCTGAATAGTTCTTCTTCAAAGAACTCATTAGATCTTTTGCACTCCGGGATAAACATGGAGAACCCGTTCCAGAAATACTAGGGTTCAAAGCCCTATCACTGGACAATCGCCTCTGCTCTCTTTCATTGAAGACTGGAGCAATTCTAGGCTCAGAAAATCTTTTTTTCTTTAAATAGTTTGAATTAGAGGGCTGGGCGTGGAACTTGTGCTGTCTAGGGCTGTCAGAATTCAGAAGGATTTTTAACACATAGGGTTGAAGATGGGGATGTCGGAGTAAATCTGCAGCCTGGAACAACAGTTGGGAGAGAATTAAACTAAAAAGGAGTTGATGTTTCAAACAGTTAACATCTTTGGTGCTACATGAAGCAAAAATTTGCACGTAGAAAGTTAATAGTGAACTTTGAGGAAGTGAGGGATGCTTACACTTGGCCTGAGTTCTGGGTTTTTCCTTAGCATACTCTTAATAAGGCCACGGCTGCAACAAAAATAAATTTATCCAATCGTAGCACAAACGACTAGCAATTTGACAAAATAAGCGCTAAATCGGTAGCCTCAAATGTGCAAAAGGAAATTTACTCACAATGCACCAGAATACGTGGTGGGAAGTGGAGCAACTATACATTTGTTAATTTTGTTAATTAGACCTTGCATATCCTGCATTCAAAACAGTGGAGGTCATTTGAAGTCTATTACAACTGAAAATAAACATATCGAAGGTAAACATCAATTAATAACATGAGAAGCCGAAAAATCTCATAAAAATAAAAAGATAGGGAAAACAGTAAGCTAATGAATGTCACAATCATAAGAAAGAACTCCTCCACTGGTTAAAGGTAGAACAAAGTGATACATCATAAGTGTAAGTACAGTTGGTCTCACTATAGATCGAGTACTGAAGGGCTACACTGCCCATCAGCCGATGGAAACAGTTTTAGGAAGATACCTCAAGAAATGGTCTTAGACATGCACAAATCAACAGAATTATTTTGGAATTATATTAGCACTACCAAGATTGTAAGCACAAAGTGTTCCTTGACGAACGATGATCTAAAGACAGCTATTATCAAGGCTACAAGCTCTTCCAATTCCAAAGTTTGGCAACATATCTTTGTTATTTTCCAACACCAAGGCTGCACACCGTTAAGGAGAACTCAGCAATACCAAACATGTGTGTGGTCCATTCCTCTCAGAGGCCTTAGACTAACATCAAACAAATAGCCTCGTCAAAAAATCAGCAGGAGGCAAAAGTTACCTCTAACATTAGCACCACCTTTAATTGGAAGGGCGATGTTAACTTATGCAACTCTAGCCCAGCCCAAAGTGCTTTCCTCCATTATTTCACTACTTGCACTCATGAGGTACTCCAATTTTCAACCAATCTACAATTTCTCTAACTGCATCCTTTAATTGGCACTCCAGCGCTCACTTCTTGCACGGAAGTGTATACATACACAAACAGCCCATGGACTAAATTAACATCAATACTAGATTATTTTAAAAGACAAATACACCATCTGAGTTGCCAGTACTTTCCCTAAAACTGCCAGTTGTACCAAGAATTTGGTAATTGATTATATAGATCATGATACAATTAAAGTTCATAGTCTGGAAAATAGCATTTCAAACTTACAAATGCTTTGAATGCCGGCTTGTAAGCAGTCATTTCATACATGCAGCAACCTGGATATGCAAACAGTCAGCAAAACATTGTGCATCATGTGAAGCAAGGAGAGGTAAAGACTTACCCAAAGACCAGATGTCTGATTTACAACCATAGGGTATATCAGCAAGAAGCTCGGGACACATATAACTTGGGGTACCCACCACCTGAAAGCCAATATGACTCATCACTAGACTAAACAATACAACAAACACAAATACAGAATATTCACAGACAAGTTACTTACAGAGGAAGCAAGATCATCCGAAGACAGTATTTTAGCAAGACCAAAATCACCTGAAAACAACTCTTGAAATAAATACTCAAGTCAATCATACCCAACTTCAAGTTATGAGGTCCAGGGATTACCTAGACGTATATCGTGCTCTTTAGTCAGAAATATATTTGAGCACTGAAGCAAAAAAGTTAAATCAGCAAAGAAACCTATAAAGTTGAGCAAGAATAACTTTATGGAATAAAGAGATATGCTACTCACCTTGACATCACGGTGAATTATATGGTTCGTATGCAAGTGATCAAGTGCCATCAGAAGTTGAACTAGCCATTTACAAAGCTTCTGTTTATCAGTCAACATTAAGATTTCAGGAAATGAAATGGCCACAACATTAGGAAGTAAATTTATTTGGTGGAGGCGGGAGGGTATGAGTCAGAATGAAATTCTAAATTTAATAACAACCTCCTCAGGGAAAAGAACACCATTAGCTCTCTTAATAGCATCTGCCCTGCATATGGATTGAAGAAGTGATTAGACAATATGTAGGGTAGACAAATATAAGCAACTAGATTCAGGACCTCAGGCCTAAGCTCCTAATTCTGAAAACAGTTTATGGGAAAAGGAAAGATGACTTACATATCACCTCCTTCACAATACCCAATAATAATGCACACGTAGCATCCCTGAAAATTGGGTATTTTCACATAGTCAATGGCATGGCTGAACAAATAATTCTTTCACAGCTATACAACATTATGACCACACCAGAACTCAAAGGTTTAGCTGTATCTTAGACAATTTTTGTAACCACAGTCCTTACATTGGTCTATTACAACTTACCAATACTTGCTAAAATTAGAGTTAGAGCACTGCCTACCTTCTTTCCAGAAAAATCCAGATTAACCATCGAGATGGGTAGTTAAATAACTAAACATCTATCACATTCAGATATGCAGTGGCATGTTCAACCACTGCAACAATGCATGAGGGCTGAGTATTCACTTGAACAGTAGTTTTAGCTCTACGTAGTTCAATGTCTAACCTAGATAGGCACCTTTTTACAATTTTTTTTCTTTTTACTATTTGTAGACTTCCACTTAAAAATCTTTCATGTTGTTCACAATGTGTGTCATCCGGAAGTGAATGGCATGAGCAGACAAGTTATCACATGTACGTTGATAAGTGTTTGAAGTGAAATGATGAAGGGACAAAACTATGAACAGACCTTTTCCACCCAGGAATCCTTGTATTCCACCACAAATGGACTTTGTATTCTTGAGATCAGTTCCATCTGAAAAATAAACCCAGATCAGAAATTGCAAACACAAACATGCACCTCCATATTCCCCAGTCTTCCCCAAGAAAAAAGAAGAAAGAAATAGATTAGGCAGAAAGGAACTACTTGAGTTAAAGGTGCATTTAAGATAAGCAAGTATCAATGTCTTCAACAGAAATGAGGCTTACTTCACTTTATTAGCAAAAGCCTTTTCATTGCTTCATGACTGTTACCAAATCAAAGAGTTCAGTAAATGTTTAACCCCTAACGCATACATAACTTTCATCCTGTCAGGTAACACTTTGCAGTTCATTGCATAACTTCTTAACCATTTAAGACAATTATGGTGAATTCTATAGTGCACCAGAAATTTCCTATCTAGATACCAAGATATGCAGATGTCTTTACACTCTTAACCACCCTGTTCGTCCTCTCATATCACAAGAAAGCTGGTAAAAAAGGCTGACCTCCTGGTGGGCAGATCTGCGTGTTCTCTCTGTCTGGCGAGCTAAGCGAATTTTTTTCATAACATATCTTTGAGGAACAGAAAAAAAAGATACAATCAGATATCCAAATAAACTGAATAACGCAATAATGAAATGACTATGAACATAAACAGAATACTGTAACAAATATCAAATTGTAACAGCTGGAGTGAGAAAAGGTTGCAGGTGTCCTTACTTCTTCTTTTCTTGTTTATGCCTTACAAGTAGTGCAGAGCCAAAGGAACCTTTCCCCACCTGCTCCAAAATCTCATAATTTTCCATCTTATGAGCTATAAGACCACCTTTTCTTTATCAAACAGATTTTAATCCAGATATTATTTTGTCACAGTTGAAATACCAGAGCAAATCTGCAAACACCTTGTACATGTAGAGAAAATGCATCTATTAGAAACTTCAGAAATGTTGAAATTTTCTAAACACTCAACAGCAAACATTAGCGACACAACATCAGTCCAGAATACATTTATTACAGGAAGAAAAATTATAGCAAATCTGCAAACGTCTTGTAAATCGAGAGACAAGCGACTTTTATACATCATCCAAAAATGTAGGAGATTTTTTAAACCTTCACAGCAGCTCCCTCACATTCACCCTTCTTTCAATAAGATAGGAATTTTATACTATTGTAAATAATTAGTAACAACTATCTTTTAAACTTATTGGAACAAAAAATTGTCAATTTGTACCTTATCATTGAAGAATTCTAAACTCTTATCAGCAGCGTAGGTTATTCAATGTAAATCAATAAATTTCCTTAATAAAACACAATTTCTCATCAGTGACTTCTTGTTCCTTGAATACAGTAGATATATACAAAACATAATCCAAGTACTCCAGTTCCTTATATAATATTCCATAAGCTCTACGCACCGGAAATTAGCACGAAAAGCGGGAAAACGCAATGTAAAGGCTCCATTTGAAAACTTTTAGGGCAAAGCTAAAGTAAAAACAATAAACCTAATCGAATAGCTAAACCAATTTCCAGAAAAAATATGTAGCGCATAAAAGGAAAAATGAATACTGCATATGAGAAAAGTAAGTGCAGTAACCGAAACCGATAAATATGGTAAAAATCAAATTCCAAATAGTTGCTCCATTACGTACCTGAAACTGAAAATGATGAAGAAGAAGAATTGGAGAAGAGCGTTACTGTGAAAATATGAACGGCATTTTTCAGGTGTTATTCATTGAATAGAGATGATGAATCGAGTAGTTGGAATTATTTTAGTCAGTGAACAGAGAAGATGGAGAGCGGTAAAAGAATTATAAACGAAGCAAAAGCGATGTGTCCGCTTTCTAAAGGACATTTTCAAACTTTGAATTTTTTTATTTTTTTGTTTTTTATTTCCAAAAAGCGCCTTTTGTTTTTAAAATCAAAATTATGTCCCACAAGAAAAGTCATGGGGTCTATCCAACAAACTTGAAACTTGGGCCTAAAATTAAACTTTAGTAGGGATTATTCGGTTGTCGGAATTAGGAAAATAATTCTTACTATAAAAGTTTGATATTACATTTGATTGACATATACGAATATAGTATTATAAGGAAAATCTGATATTACTTTAAACCAGATACAACATAAAATAATTTATATGATGATTAGTTTCATGAGTATAAAACACCTAATGACCAAAATAACTTTGGTTTCCGTATTTCTATTATTTAGTTACTTTACATACAAGAATAAAAATTACTTCAATTTATATATTATAATTTTTACATAATACTAATGCCACCTGGCCAAATAACCAAGGTGACAGAATAATTTATGGGAAATATTCCTGTAAGTTGTAACAATTCAGTATTGGTTATGCACTATTGCAAACTGTCATTCTCAAATACTCATTAAACTTAAATAACTATTTTTTATCGTGATCATGACATCTTTATGAATAATCTATATCTTTGGAAGAATATGTGAAAAAACAAGTCAGAGTCAAAAAATTCATAATGATATACTCTAGTTATGTCATAAAAGGGATTTTAAAATCTGTAGTAAAATAAATTGTGACTTGAGAAATTGCAGGCACCTTAGTAGGAGACGCTTTAGTAGAGTAGTTCTTGTCACGATAATATGTATGTTTTGTTTGTTCTTTCTTGAGATTCTGTAAAAGGACTGCATCCTAAAAGCAGGAAAGGACAATTTGGTGTTGTCCCTTCTTATTTATCTCTTAATTAATTAATAATTAATGTAGTGCTTATATTTTTTTTGAGTTGATATATATTGGAAATAATTTATTTTTTTTACAAAACAAAGGTAAGGTCTCCGTATACTATCTTTTCCATACTCTACGATGTGGATAATACCGGGTGTTGTTGTTATAGTATTTTATCTGTACAAACAAATTTATGAGTGAATAATTTAATATCGTCTTCTATTACTCATATATGCTATAAGCTGCATTATTCAAATAAATATCTTAAACTCTAATTAAGTTCGATAAGTTATCTTGCGTTAATCAAGTAGGGAAAGTAGTTTGGCAGAATTTTGACCTATTACGTTCTTACTTGATTTAGTAAATTTTTATTAAGTTGCAGTTCTTTTTATTTTGACAATCATGATGTCTGAATCAATTTGTGTACATTTCAAATATTAAACGGAAAAGGTTCAAATACCCCTATACTTTGCGAAAATGGCCAAATATACTTCTCGTTAAAAGTTTGGCTCATATCCAATCTTGCCGTTACATTATTGTAATCAATTTTAAGATTGTATTTTCAATGTATCCGTTGATTTGACTTGAACCCTATTTGGAAGGAATTTTCTTAGGCAAGTCTGTCAATTATACATGTCACGCGTAACACTATAGCAGAACGTAGATGAGTCTTGTAATTTTTGTTTGACAAATCAGCTCCAGTGAATTGACAATGTGATCTTCCTAAAATTATTGGTAAATTTGAAGTAATACTCTTGTTGACATACTATGTTGAACTAAGAGAGAGAGAGATAGGTTTTCGACTGGCGAATATGGGAACGTTGTTTGGTATAATTCCTTTTCAACTTTTGTTATATATATATATATAGAGAAATACTAACATTTTACAAAAACTCAAAAATTGTTATGGTGATGTTCTAGAAGTCTTTTTCTTTTAATGGAAGATTTTTTTTCCGAAAAAACAGATAGCTAATAGGTTAATGTTTTTGTATTGGTCAAAATTTGACCGTTCAATCACGACGGCCCCGACCCCGCCCATTACTTTATATGAGAGACTAAAGGAGCCGACCTCGTCGGATTCATATTAGCTAGGGAATAAGCATCACGTCTAGTATCCCTCCGAGAGGGGAAGCGGTCCCCCTGATCCGACCTAGCCGAGATGCGACAAATGAGATATCCTCAGTTATAAATAGAATGCGAATCTCAAATGAAAAGGGGCGGAAAAAAAAGGGGGACCAGAACTGGCAACCCATGATCTGAGGAAACATGAGAGACAAAGAGAACTCAATGAAAAGGGAAAGAAGCTTAAGGTAATGGGGAAAAAGATCTGAGACCTTCAACCCTGTCTGGGGAGAATCGAATTGTAATTTCCCGAACCTCCTCATGGGGAGGCGGGATAGAGTACAATGATCAATAAAAGTTTTCCCCCAATATTATCCCTGTTTGATCTTCTATTTTTCTGTTTTATCTTTCGATCCGGTATTAATTATGATTGACTATGATTTACCTCTTCAACTATATTGATTGATTTTCTCTAAAAGTATTATTCAACTTTTGAGGCAAATAATTTGGCGTCGTCTGTGGAGATTTTCTAGTAAAATACTTAGTTTGTCCCAGATCAAAACAGAAGAAGCATCAAGAAGATAACTCGACTCAAACCAGAGTCAGCGGAGAAGCTCCCAAGAGCCCCCACCTCATTCTTCCTACAATATCAGGTCGTAAACCGGCGCGAAGACGCCACAAACAAAGAATCAAAAATCTCCATGAAACAACTTGAAGGCCACAGTCAAAACAAACAATCACCATATTACAGTTCGACATCGCTCGAACTGGGACTCAGGCTAAGTGCCTTCACCATCGACATACTACAGTTTAACCTTACTCGAATTGGGACTCAGGCTAAGTGCCTTCACCATCGCCATACTATAGTTCGACCTCGCTTAAACTGGGACTCAGGCTAAGCGCCTTCGCCATCGTTATATTAGAGTTTGACCTCGCTCGAACTCGGACTCAGGCTAAGTGCCCGCGCCATCGGCATAGTGCAGTTGGACCTTGCATGAACTGGGACACACTATTCACCTTGGCCATCAAAACAGTACAGTTCGACCTTAGTTGAACTAGGACTCAGGCTAAGTGCCTTCGACATCAAATTAATCTGGTTTGACCTCTCTCGAACTAGGACTCAGCTAAGTGCCTTTGCCATCAAAATTGTGCAGTTCGACCTCACTCGAATCAAGAATCAATCTAAGTACCTTCGCCATCAAAATATTGCAGTTTGACCTTGCTCGAACCGAGACTCAAGGTAAGTGCCATCGCCATCAAAATAGTGCAATTCGACCTTGCTAGAACTAGGAATCATGCTAAGTGCCTTTGCCATCAACATATTACAGTTCGACCTCACTCGAATTGGGACTCAAGCTAAGTGTCATCGCCATCGCATATTGCAGTTCGACCTCGCTCAAATTGGGACTCAGGCTAAGTGCCCTCGCCATGACATATTACAGTTCGACCTCGCTCGAACTGGGACTCAGGATAAGTGCCTTCGCCATCGACATATTATAGTGCGACCTCGCTCGAACTAGAACTCAAGCTAAGTGCCTTCACTATCGCCATATTACAGTTCGAACTCGCTCGAACAGGGACTCAAGCTAAGTGCCTTCGCCATCGACATATTACAGTTTGACCTTGATCGAACTAGGACTCAGGATAAGTGCCTTTGCCATCGACATATTACTGTTCGACCTCACTCGAACTGGAACTCAGGCTAAGTGCCTTCGCCATCGCCATATTATAGTTCGACCCTCGAACTGGGACTCATGCTAAGTGCCTTCACCATCGACATATTATAGTTCGACCTCGCTCGAACTGGAATTCAGGCTAAGTGCCTTCGCCATCACATCATCATGGGTCAATCTTGTCCAAACTAAGGCTCAAGCCGAGCACCTTCGCGAGCAAGACACAACGGTTCAACCTCGCTCGAACTAAAATGGGTGGCACCCCATGCAACCAAGTCACAAGATGATAGAGAACTGAAACACAGGTCAAATAACAAGAAAGAATGCTTTATTCATAAAGTCGGAGATGAGTGCTATTACCGCTTACATCTGGCCCTGGCCAGTCAACTAAAGAAAAAGGTGGAAAGGGAGAAAAATAAAGCAACAGCAAGAAACACACAAACCAACGAATGGAGTAAAAATAAAAACAAAGTTCAATTTTTCTTCACTCAGCGCCATCACCGCCATCACCACCTCCACGAGAGCCCTTGTCATCGCCACTTGCCCCGCCATCGGCTTTAGTCGTAGCCACGTCATACCCATACCAAGCCCAAGCCTCACGAGCTTTCTGGCTTGCATCCTGATAAGCTGCCTTAGATACAGTTCCCGCCTCGAATAAGTTCTTGAAAATATCACGCTGAGCCTCGGCGTAAACCCAGAGTTCGTGAACTTCATAGGAAACAACAGTGCGGGATGGCCCGACTAGAGCCCTCAAATGTCGATTTTCCTCCTTCAAGGCCACTACTCAGTCCGATAAATCCTGGGCCTCTTGATCTATCTCACCAATTCGCTCCTCAAGCCTCACCTCCTTAAGGGTGGCAGTAGTCCTCTTCTTCTCCCGTATAGACTCGTGGACACGAACCACCACCGCAAAAGCCACCGCCCATGCCGAAGCATACCTCTCCCCGCGTTCCAAATTGTAGACCTTAACCTCCAGTACACCCACCTTCACTCTTCACTCAGCGTCCACCTCTGCACCCCTGACTTGGCTCTGCTCTATCTCCAACTGAAGGGCTCGCAACTTACCCTGCAGATGTTCACATTCTTCGGCGACCCTTCTTCCCACCTCAAGCTCCTCATCTTTAAGGCGGACTTGCTCCTCGTGCTCCCTCCTGCTGAGAAGCACTTCAACTAGTTCGCGATCTTTACTCTCCAACTCCTCCCCCAATGCCCGATTGAGGGGATTGTTTCTCAAACACCCATGCAACTCGCAACATCTGTCACGATAACGATGATATTTGCCCAATATCTGTAAAAAGATCCTCCACCGAACATTGCCCTACGAATATTCTCTATCTCTAGCATTTACGTCTGCCAAACAAGAAAAACGGTCAGGCCTGTATCCGCTCTATAACAAAAAATATATATAAATTAAGTTCCAGTATAACATACCCGCAAGCCCATCACGGTCACCTCGTCTATCACCTCGACGTTCGTAATGTTCCTCAGGGACTCATTCTCAGCCTCAGAGCACAGTAGGCTGAACTGTATTACCAAACTACTCCCCTGAGTCAACGAGTTCATATCAGTAGAGATCTCGACGATGCAACCAATCCCTCTATGTTGATCATAGTGTGAGTGATGCCCTCCTCGAACATTTGAATGTCTTCAGGGTCTAAGTCAGACTCAGACTCATAGTTGTCGACCATTATATTCTTCCCCATCTCTATCGCCGAAGGTATGGCATGACCAGCCGAAGATGGAAGCGGTGCATTCAAGGTCATGATAGCGGCATTGAGAAGTTGATCCTATACCTCAACAGAGTGTTCTATAGCATCCGTAGTAGCGACAGAGTACTCCTAACCTCGACCAGTGGGGACAACCCCGACTATCCATTTTCCCGCTACAGTGGACGATGCGACAATGCCTTCCTCCAGGTTCGCCAAGGGAGAATCCAAGTTAATCATTATCGGGGGAGCCAACTCAAAACCTACTCTTCGCCTATTCGACGCCCTTTCATCTTCCCCAGTCGATGACAAGTCATCTAGAGGACACGCAATGTTGGACGCCCCCTCGTCCCGAGGCGATACCCTGGTAGGAGTAGTTATGACCACCGATTCTACCAATGCCTCTCTCGACGGAGGGCAAACCGTAGGTACCGCGCTAATGCAAGCGGAAACGGCTGGTCTACACAATGCCAATTGTGGGTCCCTGACTCGGCGAACCCTCCCTAACCATAGCAAATAAGGCTCGGAAAGTAAGTTCGATACAAAAGTGCAATAACAGAAGTTAAGGAAGTTATGGCACCTTTGATAGGTATGCGCACAAATCTCAAATGGAACATCGCCCAGGCACGAACGCTCGTTGTATGGTAAAGGATGGCCTCAACCCATTCCCAAATCCCCTTAAGGGGAGGCGACGACACATTGTCAGCTGCAAAATGACGAAAGAAGGTCAGAGTACACAACTCCTGATGTAGGGAATAGGAAACCAAAATAGATTATGATAGCCAAACGCAAAGACTTACGGGCAAAGTTCCACACTGCAGGAAACCCGGACGGGTCTGCCACGAGATGCTCCGTTCACACATAGAAGAGATTATAGAAGAAACGACTGTTAGTCCTATCATCTATCTTAACCACCAAACATCTCGACCCGCGAGGGCGCGCATGAATCATAGTATCACAAATCCTTTGAGGAGCAAATAGAGTGAGCATCTGCCTTAGAGTGACCTCACGATCGGCAAACTCTGCGTATTTGATGAACACGAGGAAAAGTTTGTATAAATATGGGGAGATTTGAGCAGGACACACCTCATAGTAGCGACATAAGTCAACCACCAACATTGGAAGCGGAAGTGTGTACCCCACAAGAAAAGGATAGGCATAGAATGAACAGAACCCATGGCGATATATCTGAACCTTTTCGTCCTGGGAGGCCGGAACCATCTCGATATAACTAAGGATGCCTCATTTCTCTCTCGGATCCTTTATCCCGATCTCCCTCATGAGTGGTCTGATATCTACCTGCTCCACACCCACATCGGCGCTGAAGTTGTTACACCCAATGTTTATGTACGTGGAAGTACGCCAGAAGTAAATTGACGTAAGTTCGAGAATGCAATTTATTTTGGATTTATGAATATTATGCTACCTCAAACAAGTAATAAGTAAATTCGTGAAGGTAAGTGGATCGTGACAGAAGTCTTCCACTGCTATCCCAAGCGGAATAGTATCTCTTCCATCGATAGGACCTCTTCGCTCTCCATCGGGTCAGAATCCCCTTCCAACAGAGTGTGATTCTCAACTGCTGGCAAAGCAACCTGAAGATTATCTCCAGAAGAAGCACTCGTCATCGGTAATCGGAAAAGAAGGAGGAAGCAATATTGGAAGAACAGAAGGGATGAAGGAATGCTGCGTGAAGAAAAATAAAGGGAAGGCTCGGATCAACTCGGAGGGAGATATCTTGAAAATCTCTAAAAAGACAAGTAAAAAAAATGTGAGGCCAATGATGGAGCTCACCCAATTTATAGGGCACAAGTTCTGAGCACGAAAACCAACAATCGCCATTAGGATACGACCAAGTGCAAAATGATTCGATTTCTTGGCAACGTGTAATTATGACTGATTGCACGAGATAGCGCTCCATTTATCAACCGTCGTGGCAGCTTCGATATCATCGCAACAGTACAAGGGTATTAGAGAGATTCCCCTCCCCTAGGCTGTTCTAAGGACTCATATACACTTAAGGGGTAGTGTATATCGAACTCAGTGTGACGGCATCGCGAACATGATTCGCCCGTCGAGGTCGGCAGGGCACGACCTCAATGGTCGGAGGGACTAACTGTATTGGTAGAAATCTGATCGCTCAGTCACGACGGCCTCGACCCTGCCCCAATTACTTTATATGAGTGACTAAAGGACCCAACCTCGTCCGATTCATATTAGCTAGGGAATAAGTGTCACGTCCAGTATCCTTCTAAGAGTGGAAGTTGTCCCCTCGATCCGACCCAGCCGAGATGCGACAAATGGGATATCCTCAGTTATAAATAGAATGCTAATCTCAAATGAAAACGGGTGGGAAAAAAAGGGGACCAAACTGGCAACCCATGATCTGAGGAAACATAAGAGACAAGAGAACTCCATGAAAAGGGAAAGAAGCTTAAGGTAATGCGGAAAAAGATATGAGACCTTCAACCCTGCATGTGAAAGAATCGAATTGTAAGTACTTGTTCAACTTTTGAGGGAAACAGTTTTAATGAAACTTTTTGCATAGTATAGGTTAATAATAATATCAAAATGTGTTGGAGTAAATACTCCTATGTAATAAGAAATTAATAATCGTACGAATTTGATTTTCGCCCATATGAGAGGACAGTCACTTCTTTTTGTTTTACTGTGGAAAAAAATAATTGATTCAACTTTTACTATGAGAAAATAGGATACAGATTTCTCTTGTTACATAAAAAAGGTTTAGTGTGTACTCAAATGTATGATTATTGATTTGCATCTTACTTTATGAAGAAAAGGAGTTAGATTTGAGATGGGGAGGCTATTTTCTTGGATAGAATTTTGAGTGTTTGTGGGAAAGCAAATTGGTAAAGATGTGAAGGCAAGTTAGTAAGATGTAACATATAATATTTTATTGGTAAAATGTAGCTGTCAACCATTCCAATTTCTTTTTCCTATCACTTCATATATTGTTCCAATTTTCACAATGTTTTTTGGCCAATTCACCTAAAAGATACATCCATTTCAGGTGCATATTTTGAATAATGTTTGGTTGAAGCTAATATAGTAATTAGCCATAGGAATTGAACACTTATTGGTAGGAGCTCTTTACTCTTTAGTGAATCTTGTATATATTTGTTAGCCAGACGAGTAAGTTTGGGATATTCATAATTAAATAAAACAAAAATAAAATATTTAAAATTGAAGTTAAAAAATTTATATTCTCAAAGTCGCGGGCACATATTCACAACAAAGGGGACTTTTTAATGACGAATCATTTCTCGTGTATTTGATTGAAACCCCCTGTATTTCTCGTGTATTTGATTAACATTTAATGGGTTTGAATTTGTACAGGGAAAAACAAAGAGTACAAGGAATTAATTTAATAATAGGTGATTATGATTCCACCCCTTATAATATCCCCCTCATTTTTTCTTTCTCCTCTCCTGTGTATAATTAAAAAAAAATTAAAAAGGCTAAGGATAAAATTCAGTACCTGATGAGCCACCCACCATAGGTGCGCTAACTTTACAATTGAATGTTGGATTAACTCAAAGATTGCGATTGGCTACTCGTCACTTTGTAGACAGTAGAGTAGTTAGTAAAGATTATAGTACGTCCAAAATATTCTGGCTCCTCACTCGTCTTTGAAAGCCGTCATTCTGAATTTTCTTTTCGTATGCCAGGGAGGGTATGTTACATAGGGTTCTCGTTGAGAATGAGGTTACTTGAAGTTAAATAGGCTAGAGTTAAACCTTAACTAGAGTAATATAGATTGGTCACAAGTTAATTATAATTAGGTCAATTAGTTAGTTAGAGGCAGTTGTATTGTATATATATACTGTAGCTTCCAAGTTCAGAGTAATTGAGCTCATTTTCTCAGCTTTCATCTCTGTAATTATGTTCCTCTCACCGACATTTCCTTCAACAACATAATTTTAGTGCTCAATTCATAGAAGGTAATATGGTATCAGAGCTTCGTGATCGCTACCTGGATCTTCGTAACTCGATCCTGCATCATCTTTTTCATCAAGCTCATCAGTCGCAAATGCAACGATTGACAAAACATAGCAGGAAAAGGTAAGCCACAACCACCCGATGTACTTGCATGCCACATATACTTCATGTACTGTCCTAATTTCTCTCCAATTGACTGGACCAGAAAATTACTCTGTATGGAGCCATGCAATGAGAATTGCGATCCTAGGAAGAAATAAACCAGGGTTTATTGACGGTACATGCAAAAAGGAGAATTACCGTCCAATTTTGGTTGATTTGTGAGAGTGATGCAATGCAATTGTCCTTTCATGGATTCTGAATTGCATGTCAAAGGAATTATACAGTGGAATTGTGTATTTTTCAAGTGCAATCGACAGTTTTGGCTAGATCAGAATGAGTGATTTGATAAAATCGATTGTTCTAGGATATTCTAGATCCATAAGGAAATCGCTACTATCAGACAGGGAACCAACTCTGTATGAGCTAATTTTTCAAAATTACGTCTGTTGTAGGCTGAATTTAACAGCTTAGCACCTGTTCCAAGATGTGATTGTGCTAAATATAGAGAGTTTGTTGTCTTCATGGAAATGTTGAAACTCTTATAGTTTCTTATGGGACTGAATGAATCGTATGAACAAACAAGGAGTCACTGCTCATAATGGTTCCAGTACCTACAATCAACAAAGCTTATTCCATGTTAATAGAAAGAGAAAATCAATGTAGTATGACAAATAATTTGTGCACAAATGAAGGAGGAGAACTGCCAGCTTTGATGACTATGAAGGGGGGACTAGGGCAAAGGCCAAGGAGAAATTTCAATCTGTACTGTGACTATTGCAAAATGAAAGGCTATACTCGTAAAGGATGTTATATACTGATAGGTTACCCCACAGACTTCAAGGTTAAGAAGAAAATTGGAGCCAATGATGCAGCTCACAATGTTACAATTGAAGATCATAAAAGGCAAGACATAAGAGCAGGGAATATCAATGAAGCTGATAAGTGTTCCTCTGATGATGCTGTTTGATGTCCATATTTCACACCAGAATAATATACTCAGATTCTCAAGTTACTGAGCAAAGATAGTGTGGGTGAGACTTCTGCTAATATGACAGGTAAAATCAAAGCATTTCTGGTAAACTCAAATAAAAAGGAATGGATAAGACTCCGGAGCTACAAATCATATGGTTTCTGATGTGACTATGCTAGATAACAAACTTGAAGTAGAAAATTCTAATAAGAAAAAGGTAAACTTACCTATCGGAGGAACAACAAACATATCACATATTGTTACTTGCAGAATACTCGACAGAGAAATTTTAGATAATGTCTTATATATACCAGATTTTAACTACAACATGTTGTCTTTATCTAAAGTCGCAAAAGCTTTATGTTACTCAGTATGCTTCTTTTCATATTTTTGTATATTCCAGGACCTTTACAGTAGGAAGGTCAAGGGGATTGGTAGAGAAAGAGATGGACTCTGCTGCCTCTCACAAACACCTGCTGAGAAGGATGACGTTAGAACTAAAGTGATCAATGCAGTAAACGAAAAGGTAGACATTGAGATTTGGCATAAAAGACTAGGCCATGCCTTAGTCAAGGCAATAAAGTAGTTGTTAAGCTTGTCCCATGAAGAATAAAAAAATGTAGTTGATAAATGTATGATTTGTCCTCTAGCAAGACATACTAGGTTGCCTTTCAATCTTAGTAATAGTAGAACTACTGAATCCTTTAATTTGTAGCATATGGATGTATGGGGGCCCTACCATGTACAAACATTCAGTGAAAATAAAATCTTCTTGATAATTGTTGATGATCATTCTAGGATGACCTGATATATTTTCTGAAACACAAGAGTGATGTTATTGTGGAACTAAAGAATTTTCTTAGAATGGTTCATACTCAATTTCGTATGGATGTCAAAGTAATAAGATATGATAATGGCACAGAATTTTTCAATTCAGAATATTCTCAATTGTTTCAATCTTTGGGAATTATACATCAACGATCTTTTATACTCCTCAGCAAAATGGAGTAGCAGAGAGAAAATACACATTCTAGAATTGGGAAGAGCTGTAAGGTTTAACAGAGGACTTTTTTTGAAGTATTGGTGTCATTGTGTGTTAGCAGATGTGTACTTGATTAACAGAATGCCTTCTGTAGCACTGTAAGAAAGGATACCTTATAAGTTTGAAGACAGAGCTATTGCATCAGTTATGATGGGATATTCAAAAGTCAGCAAACGCTATATTTTGTTTTTAACTAATCATGTTTTCTTTGTGAACATGGATGTAAGCTTTAGGGAAAATGTGTTTCCTTTTAAACATCAGAAGGATAATCGGGTCCATTATTTTCTCCAGATGACTTAGTTTCTTCTCACATTCAAAATGTGGCACCTTATGATCCTAGCATAGAAGACATTTCTACAGCACATAATGATGTAGTAGTTCCAACAGAAGTTGCAAGTGATTTCACACAAGTCATTGCCAATGAATCCCTGCCTGATATGAGTAATGAGCTTGATTCATAGTATGATGTGAGTCTAGATAGTTAAGTTCTCTCTCTTCCTTCTATTTCAAAACCTTTGAGAAGATCAACTAGGGAGAAAAAGACTCCTAATTGGATGACTGATTATGTGACAACCAATGTCAACTATGATCATGCATTACCTTATCATATGCATCATTCACTTAGTTATGCTAATGTACAACCCCATTACCAACAGTTCATAGTTGCTTTCACCTCTACTGTGGAACCTATAAACTTTTAGGAGGCTTGCAAGGATTCACTTTGGTTGGAAGCTATGATAGCTGAAATACAGGCCTTAGAAGATAATAGAACATGGTAACCGGTCACTCTACTACTAGGGAAGATACCCATTGGATGTAAATAGGTAATTTAAAATCAAGTACAAATCAGATGGCTCCATAGAGAGCAAAAGGCAAGGCTTGTTGCTAACGGTTACAATCAACAAGAGGGTATCGATTACAATGAAACATTCTCTCCAGTTGTGAATATTTTGACAGTGAGATTTATGCTTTCGATTGCTGCAATAGATGGATGGCACGTACATCATATGGATGTATACAATGCCTTTCTTCAAGGTGACCTGCCAGATGAGGTTTGTATGCAAGTGCCAGAGGGTTTTGCAAGCCATGGGAGAATACAATCTTTAGGCTTGTCAAATCCCTTTATGGATTGAAACAAGCAAGTCGACAATGAAATGTAAAATTAACAAAAGCCCTACAAGCACAAGGATTTACACAAAGCAATCTAAACTACTATTTGTTCACACAAAAGCAGGGAAACAATATTGTGATTATTCTTGTGTATGTTGATGATATGTTGATCACTGGAAACAACCTTAAGATCATAGAAGAAACTAAGAAGAACCTACATGCAGCCTTCAAGATAAAAGATCTTGGAGAGTTAAGGTACTTTCTTGGAATTAAGTTCAGTAGGTCGAGGAGAAGAATCTTAATGAATCAACAAAAGTATGCATTGGAACTCATTATAGATTTGGGATTAAGTGCATCTAAGTCATCCTACACTCCACTAGAGTAAAATCAAAACTTACTGATAAAAGGTTAGATGCGATTACATGAGATGAAGGTGATGACCTTTTAGAAGACAAGGGAACATATTATAGACTCATTGATAAGTTGCTCTATGTAACTCTGACCAGATTAGATATAGCAAATAAGTTGATAAGTTGCTCTATGTAACTCTGACCAGATTAGATATAGCATTTGCAGTCCAAACATTAAGCCAGTTCATGCAACAACCTAAGAGAAGTCATTGGGAAGTTGCACTAAAGATAGTGAGATATATCAAAAAGGATCTAGGATTGGGCATTTTGGTGAGTAGTGAAAGAAGCAATGTTCTAACAGCTTATTGTGATCCAGACTGGGCATCATGTCTCAACACAAGGAGATTAGTGACTGGATTTCTCATTAAGCATGGAAATTCACTCATATCATGGAAGTCAAAGAAGAAGAACACAATCTCTAGAAGCTCAGCTGAAGCAGAGTATAGAAGCATAGCATGGACAATTGTTGAACTAGTTTGGTTGGCGGGGTTATTCAAGAAAATTGGAACAGAGATAAAATTGCCTATCAACCTATTATGTGATAGCAAAGCAACACTACAAATTGCAGCCAACCCAGTACATCATGAAAGAACTAAGCATATATAAATAGATTGTAACTTTATAAGAGCGAAAATACAGCAAAGATTGATCAAAACACACCATGTGAATTCTAGGGATCAGTAGGCAGACATTCTAACCAAAGCACTTTTGAGATCACATCATGAATAATTATTGCCCAAGCTGGGAGTGCTCAATATTTTCACACATACCAACTTGAAGGGAGTGTTGAGAATGAGGTTACTTAATGTTAAATAGGCTAGAGTTAAACCTTAACTAGAGTTAGTGTAGATTGGTCACAAGTTAATTACGGTCAGGCCAATTAGTTATCTAGAAGCAGTTTTATTGTATATATATACCGTAGTTTCCAAGTTCAGAGTAACGAGCTCATTTCTCAGATTTCATCTCTATAATTCTATTCCTATCACCCGACGTTTCCTTCATCAGCATAATTCTAGGGCTCAATTCATAGAAGCTAATAGTTATCTATCTCAGTATGATCTTACCTTGTAGACTATTCCATTCCTTTTTATCTAATTTCGAGCTATCATCATAAAGGAAACTATGTGTATACAAAGAAAATCGATAAATCGCACTGATAATTCGAGTCAACCCAGAAAGAGAACTCGATTGTGGTTTGGTTTGATTTGGTTTGGCATTTTAAAAAGATCCGACTATAATTGATTTGGTTTGGTTTTAACTAAAAAAAATTCAAATCGAAACCAAACCAACCCGATAATATATTGATATAATTTTTAAAATTATTTTATACATATAAGTATTTATTATAATATAATTTATAAATATTTCTTAAATTTTTTTACTGTTTTATCTTTTAACGTATTATTTCAAGTTTGGGCTTAACATTATTGAATGGTATATAAATTTTATAACTCATAAATGTAGTAAATCAAACAAAGTTCCAATCAATACTAATGCTAATAAAAGAAAGTCAATTCAACACTAGGAATGACAGTGTATCTATCTTTTAGTTTTACAGGTTTATAATGAAAATGCATAACTTAGTTTATAATTTTTTAGTGCTTAGATATATAATTAAAAATACTTATTAGCTATACTTATTTTAGCATTGAAAGTACAAGAGGGGGGGGGGAGGGGTGTATTGTATCCGATTAAAAATCATAGTTGACCAGGTATGAGTTTAGTCGACTAGACTTTGTGCATTGATTGATATATGTAGAGATAAATTGAATGAGCAAAAGGATAAAGAAGACACAACATTTTCATACTGTCTCAGTACTGGTGTGGTACCTACATGTAGTCCCCTTGAGTCACATAGTTTCTCTTCTTTGATAAATGTTTACAATAGTAATGGTTTTAGTTCGTTCACCACCAACAATATACAACAACAGTAATTCTTTTCGATGTTGACACAACTCTCTTTTTGTCTTATTGTGTTCTAACTCTTTTTATCTTTTGTGACACTTGTAGAATCAAGAATACAATATTTGTACTAAGAACTATAAAGGTTTACAAACAGATGATGTAGTTGCACAACCATTTTCTTGAGTTTGCCAGTCTTCTTATATGAGAGTTTTGAGTAGCTGTTTCATATTGAACTTTGATTGAGGCACAAAATGCTATAAGAGATTTGACCCAAGGGGTGCTTTCGAATCCTGCACAAAAAATGGTTTGGATTCATTTACGTCATTCCCTTTCATATCCGTAATCAAGGGAGTGATTTGTGGCTTGATTTGGTTGATCAATCTTCAGTATCTCCATGCTCGATTCCTTTAGCAGTTGCACTTGATATGTTTCCTTCTTGATATCCTTGACATCCGTTGATTTAGCCTTGTTATGTCTTTCTCTGATGCTTGGACTTGATTTTGTTTCCTTTTTTATGGCTTTGACTTCCTTTGATTTAGGATCATTGTAGTTGCCTTTGATCTTATTTCCTTTCCGGTGTCCTTACCAAAAGGACTTCCTTTGAAGTAGTGATGCCTCCAAATTTATTGCAATTAAATGAATACAATTAGATTTGCACTATTATCATAATTGAAACTTAGGTGTAACAGTCTCCACCTTTTTTATGATGACAATCAAAAAAGAGGAAATATAGTATACTTCCCTTTCATAACTTAAGATTCATGTTCCCCCTGAGTTGTTGATTTGGTTTACTCATCACTGCTCCCCCTGAGTTGTTGCTCTGGTTTACTTAATCACATTTTCTCTCCGTCTGACATCAATCAAAAAGAAAGAAGAAAATAAGTGCAGACAAAACGGACATAAGAATATAGATAATAAACAAAGTAGTTAGGGTAGAAGAGATTATGCCTTCAGTAGAGGCACATAAGGATGGGTCTTACAGACCAACGAAAAAATAGTGCACAAAATAAAAACAAGCAACGACAAAAAATTATTTTAAACACATAAAAACACTGCCTTAGTTCCTCCCTATAAAGTACTTCAGGGTATTGATCACCTTGGTGCAAAAAGAGTCATAGGAGGTTTTAACTTCTTTTGGTGATTTTGTCCATATTATCTATCATGGAGTTGAATGCCCTGATTCGTTGCCTCCTCGTGGCTCCCATGTCCATCCTGAGCTTAGGCACATCTGTACCTATTTCTTTGGTGACTTTCCTGATCTTGTCCACATGTTCTTTCATTGCAATGAGAAAGGTTTTTACCCCATCTAGACTTTGCTGAATCTATTGTAGGTTGTTAGTGGTAGTCGACTAAGGCTTTGTTGGTTCAGTAGGTTCTTTGACCTACACTGTAGCACTTTCTACCTTAGTACGTCTGACCTATCCATCATCACTAATGGTGTAGCACATCATAGCAAAGGTAGTCTTATCATAGGTACTATTAATGTGCTTGGGCGAGAAAGGTGCCAAGTCAACCTTCATGACTTCAAGAATATGTTAGATGAGCAAATCATAGGGTAAACAAGCAAAAGAAGAGGATATATCCTTGATACTTTCAAACATATATTGACGAATCCATACAAACTAGTCAAGTCTTTTATTATTCACAAGATAGTAAAGAACAAAGATATCTCTAGTAGTCAAAGTGTTGAGGGATTCAGTTCTAGGAAGTAAAGTAGTAGCTATCACGTGGGCAAAACATAATGTTCAAACCTGAGATTTTTAGGACCAATCTCACGACGGTTTTTTGACATAAATTTTTTGCTCTTCTAAGAAAACTTCAAAGTCTTTAGGCCAAGAATTTTGCACAAAAATATCATAACCATGAAATTTAGCAGAAAATATCTTCTCAAATTGATAGGAATCAAGAACAATCCCACTGCCTAAAACCATTTACTCCAAGCCATCTTTGTCCTTAACAAATAGATTTACATAAAATATCCTCACAGGCTCTTTATACACAGAATTTATAATAGTGTCGAATGAAGGAGAAAGACATTGAAAGTCAAAAATAGAAATCACATCACAGTGCAGATTATTCATAAGAGGGAGACTTAGAGAGCGTCCATAAGCCATAGATTTAGACTTATCGACTCAAACCTTAATTTTTCACTCGCTCCATAGAAGTTCAATTTTTCCTCTAGCACAAAATCTATGCTTTCCACGTTTATGCTCTTGCATGCAGACTTTTTGGGGATTTGCTCCATAAGCTTTTTCCTACCTTTTTCTGGTTAATAGGAATATCTCTGATGATTCACTGATTTCATTATCGGCTTTGAGGAAGTCTGAATCGAGGGATGATTCAAGGTCGATGATTTTTTCAACGCTGTGGATTTCTGAAATCGTCTTCTTCATCTTGTAACTGTGGAAGATGAGAGATTTTTCTTTGCCATGGTAGAGGAATTTTGGTAGAAGTGAGGAATAATGATAAAGAAACGAAGTACTTATCAAGACTTTGGAAGATTGAAGGGTTGCATCGGTCAGCTTCAGAAGGAAGTGACACTTCTGAGGAGTTGCTTCGGCAGCACCAATGGAAATATAATAATGACACTCACATCAAATTAATACACTCAATAATTAAAACTAATAAAGGAAGTAAAATATTTTATAAAAATATGAAAGATTTTTTGCATAATAGATGTAATACCAATCTTTTTACGCAGTAAACAAATATTTCTTCCAACAGAGGTTTTGTAAAAATATCAGCCAGTTGAAACTTAGTACTAATGAATTCTAACACGATATCACCTTTTGCAATATGATCACGAATAAAATAATGCTTGTTTTGCCCTAGAGTGATGCACATAATTTTTTGACAAACATATAACACTCGTATTATCACAGTAAATAGGAGTAGAGGTAAGAGGTAAATCATAACAAGAAGTTTATGCATGATCCAAAGAACTTGTGTACAATAACTTTCAACAGCTAAATATTCTACTTCAGTAGTTTACAAGGCAATAAAATTTTATTTCTTGCTATGTCAGGAAATCAAAGCATTTCTCAATAATTGGCATGTGCCACAATACTTTTCCTACCAATCCTATCACCTGCCTAATCTGTATCTGAGAATCCTTTTAAAATAAAGTTGTTAAAATGAGCATACCTAATCCTAATTTAGTGGTCCCAATGAGATATCTAATTATGTGTATAACTGAAGTAAGATGGGATTCTTCTGGAGCCTACTAAAACCTTGCACACTTACATACACTGAACATTATATCTGGTCGACTAGTAGAGAGATATAAGAGAGATCCAATTATTCCTCTATACGTTGTTTTATCCACACTTTTTCCATTCTTGTCTTCTTCAAGTGTAGTTGTTGGACTCATTGGAGTTCCAATGGACTTTGTATTCTCCATATAAAACTTCTTTGTAAGTTCATTGGTGTACTTGGTTGGCTAATAAAAATTCCTTTGGGAGATTGTTGGATTTGTAGTCCAAGAAAGAAAGTTAGCTCTCCCATCATGCTTATTTTGAATTATCCTTTCACAATATGAGTAGATTCTTCATATGGTACAGAGTTAGGGCTTCCAAAAGTAATATCGCCAACATAAATTTGAGTAATAAGATTACTTAAATTTGAATGCTTAATGAACAAGGTTGTGTCGATATTACCTCGTTTGAAACCTTGATTTGGAAGGAAAGAACTTAGTCTTTCATACTAGGATCGAGGAGCTTGCTTGAGTCTGTGTAGAGCTTTAGACAACTTGATTACATAGTTTGGGAAGTTGTCACTTACAAAGCCAGGAGGTTGTTTCACGTATACTTCTTCAGAGATATATCCATTTTAGGAAAGCACTTTTTACATCCATTTGAAATAGTTTGATCCTTTATGAGCAGCAAAAGCAAGTAGTATTTGAATATATTATAATCTTGCTACAGGTGAAAATGTTTCATCGTAGTCAATTCCCTCTTGCCGAGAGCAACGTTGAGCAACTAGCCTTGCTTTGTTATGAACAACTTGACCAGACTCATTTAACTTATTCCTAAAAACCCATTTAGTTCTTACAATGGAAACATTTGATGGTTTTGGAACCAAATCTCACACTTTATTTCTTTCAGATTGCTCAAGTTCAACTTTCATAACTTTAGTAGTCGTTTTTAAGAACTTCATCAATCTTTTTTGGCTCAAGATGTGATATTAAGTCCATGTGAGAGTTGAACTTCTGAGATATTCTAGTAGTGCTACCTTCTTGTGAATTTCAAATGATGAACTTGTGGGGATATCCAGGTTTACTATTTCATTCATTTGGAGAATTTTTGATTGGCTCCTTTTCCACAGTAGTTGATTGTTCAGCAGAGGATGATTCCTGGATTGTAATGTGCTTCTCAGTTGACAGATTTTGCTGACTAGTCGACTGATCGTGACTGTCTTTTCCTGTAACAACAGACTTTAGGACAATAGATTTTTCCTCATCTTTAGGAAGTTTTTCGTTCCTTGATTGAGGGTTAGTATCCACAAAAACAACATGAGTTGATTCTTTAATGCATAAAGTTATTTTATTATAAACTCTATATGCTCTAATTGAGGGAGAATATCTAATAAAAATACATTCATTGCTTTTTGGATCGAACATACCCAAGTTATCTTTTCCATTAATGTGAATGAAGCATTTGCATCCAAATAGGTGGAAGTAACCGATGTTTGGTTTCTTACTATTCCATAGCTCAAATGGAGTCTTTTTAAGAGTGGGTCGAATCAGACATTTGTTGATAGTATGAATGATGTGCTTCCATCTTCTACCCAAAAGTGGTGAGGTAAAGAATTTTCCATAATCTTGGTTTTTGCCATGCCCTGCAAAGTTCTATTTTTACGTTCTACCACTCCATTCTATTGAGGTGATCTTGGCGAAGACAAGCTATGAGAGATTCCTTGATCATTGCAGAAGTTTTCAAAAGCTCTGATCTCGAACTCTCCTCCATGATCACTTCTGATAGTAGAGATGTAATATCCATTTTCATGCTATACCTTCTTACAGAAGACTTTAAAATTTTTTAGAACTTCATCCTTATGACTCAAAAAAATAACTCAAGTGAAACGAGAAAAATTATCTACAATAACAAAAGCATATTTTCTACCACCAGTACTAGCAATTCTAGTTGGACCAAACAAATTCATATGCAAGAGTTGAAGTGGTTTAGTAGTAGAAACAATATTTTTGATTTTGAAAGATGAACGAGTTTGTTTTTCTAATTGACATGCATCACAAATATAATCTTTTGAAACATCTAGTTTTGGAAGACCAATGACAAGATTACGTTTAGAAAGTTATTGAATAGTATGCAGGCTAGCATGCCCAAGCTTTCTATGCTATACCAGAGACCATCAATCATAGATGCTAGACAAATTTTATTACCAAGACTATCTATATTACTGATAGTATAGACATTCCAGTCTCTATTTCTAGAAAAAATAACTTTACCTGATTCGTCTTAAATAAACTAACCATATTTTTTAAACTGAACTTCATAGTCATTGTCGTATAGTTGACTGAAACTGAGAAGATTGTAACCAAGTTCATCAACCAGGTATACTTCGTCTACATCACATGTTGATCTGAAAGGGACTCTTCCAACTCCAATTATATTTCCCTTTGATTTGTCTCCAAACGTGACAGTTCCTCTATCTAATTTGATGACTGTATTGAACAGTTGTTTGTCACTAGTCATATGCCTTGAACATGCGCTATCGAGATATCATTTCCCATTTCTATTCTTCTTGTGATATTCCTGTAGAGAAAGAAAATTACTTGTTTTTAGGTACCCAACCTTGCTTGCATCTTAAATGGTTAGAATTCTGAGTATTAGCTTGACTAGAGGTCTCGGGTCGCCAGACCCATCTCCTGTTGTTCTTGAATCTACTATGGCTAAAAGTATGAACGAGTTTACTATAGTAGAACACAAGTGGGATTATTAGAGTTTTCAGAGGCATTTTCTCCTCTGATTCTAAACTACAATGATTAGAGATGTGACCATTTTTACCACAATGAGTACATGAAGAAGAATTTCATATGAGGAACAAAATGGTTTGATCTAATTGAGTTATAATTGGTGAATTTTTGTAATCCATTCAGTTGAAGTTCAGTAACTTTATCTTGAAGCATATCTCTCTCAATTTCACATACTTCTAACTTCAAAGCCCAATCTTTCTTCTCTCTTAGGATTTTTTGAAGTTCATTCAGAACTTTCTCAATATCTACAAGATCAATGTCAATAAATTCTTGAAGTTTGTGACAGTTAAGACATGTAGGAAGACGTACCTGTCACACCTCTTTTTTACGCACCCGCAAGGATGCAAAGAGTTTTTCCAATTAAAGGACAATCGAGATGGGATTTATTTTAATTACTTCAGAGTCGCCACTTGGGAGATTTTATGGTGTCCCAAGTCACCGGTTAAATCCCGAATCGAGGAAAAGAATGACTCTATTTAACAGTCCGCGAACCAGAAATCCGGATAAGGAATTCTATTAACCGGGAGAAGGTATTAGGCATTCCCGAATTCCGTGGTTCTAGCACGGTCGCTCAACTGTCGTGTTTGGCTTATCTATCTGCTTTTTACAATTATGTACTTGGTGCAAGTTAATACCCTTTTACCGCTTTTATTATTGGTTGTGATTTACGAAAGAGAAAGTTGCTTAAAAATATGCTTTCGAATCACGTCACATGAAATGCACCCGGATCCTCAACATATTCTTATTCAACATTTCGGGGTTTGGATTCGGGTCACATGAAATGCACACCCGTATTTAAAAGGTAAAACTAAAATATATGCCTGGCTCGACTACTTATTTACATTGTTGAGAAAGGCGTGATATTCGTTAAGAAGCGACGCATCCCGAAACCTAAGTATTTATATGTACATTTATGACGGCTATGTGATTAGTGTAACTATCGGGCGAGGCATACCTTTGATTCAAATCTAAAGCGAACTACATCTCACTGTATCTTACTTAAGAGTTGATCCCAAATTACTTAAAACTTGCTACGAACCACATCACATGAAATGCGCCTGTAGTTCTTAACATGCTTTGTTTACTCTTGCCCGAAATTGGGGTCGGGTCACATGAAATGCACCCCCGACTCTTTTTAATCTAATTACGTCATTCCGTTGAGTAACAACTCTCTAGCTAATCTTGCTTGTGACATAAGGTCTATCATTTAACAGGTTTGGAGATTACACACATGAGTAGGGAAGATTAAATAGAGATACGAAGACTAATTCAGGTTTACATGCTTATCTAATGACAATGTATCTTTGGCCTAGCTACGCTTTTCCATAACAAAACTAGCAATACAAATTTAATTAGACAGTAACAGAACATAATCAAACATAGACTTTGGACGACTACATGATTCAACAGACTTCAAACATGAACTTCAGGCTTCACTCTTTTTTGAACCAAGGAATTACAATAACAGAGATGTGTACCTGGAATGCGGAATAACAAGGAAGAGTGAGCAATGGCAATGCAGCAACCGCAACAAGAACAGTAACAGGTGCAGCAGCAATCAAAGGCCAATAACGACCAACAGTAAACCAATAGTAACAACAACCAGTGAACCACTCAACTAAATACACAAGTAGCAAACTACAAACCAACCTCAACCATGCTGAACCAGCAACCACAATGCCCAGGTAGTAACAAACAAATCAGTGCAGCAACCAAACGACCAAGGCAATAAACCACTGACCAACAGCAACACAACAGTGTAACAAACAACAACAACCAAACCGGTGCAGCAACCAAACAGACCAACCAGCCAACAAAATAATGAACCAGCAGCAATAACCAAACCAAGCAACAACCAAGCGACCAAGGCAGCAACCCAAACAGACCAAACCCCAAGCAGCAAAACTAACAGACCAGCCACTAATACACTAGCACTGAACTGGCAGCAATACCCGAACAATAGAAGAACCAGCACTGTCTGGACCAAGCAGCAACACAGCCACAACAACAACACACAAATGACCAAAAAGCACTCAGCTATCGAATCAAAGCACACGAGACAGTAGCCAAGAATCAATGAAACAGTGACTTTGTATGTGTATATCAAAAGTATCTCTGATCCTATCTTTTCTCCAACTATTGCTCTCCAGTGTTCTCTCTAATGTGTGTGTATGTATGCCTATCAATGTATCTATGAATGTATGTCTATCAATGTATATCTCCAGGTATTTTGCTTATCACAGATGCTCTCAAGTCCGTCTCCTCTCAAGTGTATGTCTGTATCCCCATCAATGTCTATATTGATGCTATATTTATAGCTACAGCCCCTCCAGAACACCTGCCCCTAATTAACTAATCACCCTGCCCACTCCCAACTCTGCCAGACCCATCAAATGCCCTGCATTCCCCACTACCTACTGTCCAGTATGGACTCCAGCATTAAACAATAAGGCTGGGGGCAGGGCATCAGTGGGATACCCTGCTATGCTCAGTTCCACTAGCCTAGTATGGACATGTGATTAAACAATTAACTACAACCAATTACCCCCCTTTTTATCTGAATGTAACAGTAGCCAACCCCTACTCTAGTGAATTGCATCAGGCAGATTCAAGGGATCGATGTTACGAACTGATTCATTGACGGCTTTAATCACATTGGACTCATGATTCGTTTTAACTACTAAAACAGAAGAATTGGCCAAATAAAGGGCCTCAAATGAGAAGAAACAGACCAAACGGGTATGGGAAATTAAAAACATGAGAAACTGAAATAATGAATGAAACAAACACACATATTCACACAAATCGACTTAAAACGACCAAAGAAGGAGTGAATACCTCAAAAGAAGACTGCCGACCAAACTTCGAACTAAAACTCGGACTTATTGAAGCCAAACGGGCTTTAATCAAGATGTTCTCGATTGAGAACACCTGGACTAAAGTCCCTTGGACTTCAATTGTGGCTAACCCGGCTTGAATTGAATTTCTTCAAAATTAGGGTTCTTGGGCTCGGATTTGGGGCTTTTGCATTTTTGGTTAGATTCGAAGCAAACCAATCTCAATGGGAGTGTGGGGGAGGTGTGGGGAGAGACTGTGGTGTGAATTTGGGGTAATTTGGCATAGGTTCGAGTTTGACTCGAATCTTCAAATGAAGATTCGAGGAGCTCCGGCATGATTCGAGGTTAATGGGGGCTGGGATCGTGATGGGGGAGGTGAGGGGAAGGGTTTGGCATTGGTTTGGTGGCGATTGGCCTACCGGAACCGCCGTGAGGCGATTTCCGGCAGGCGGAGGAGGGCGGCGTTACGCCGGGGATTTGAGAGCTCCTGAGGGAGAAGAAGGGAGAGGGGGGGGTCTGGCTTGGGGGGGGCGGGGTATGGAAATGAGCTTATATATGTTCTGAGGAGTTAAATCCTGATCGTTGGATCAAACTTGATCAACGATCAGGATCTTCTCACTTAAACCAAACGGCGTCGTTTGGTCAAGTCTTAAGCTGAATGCATATTAGAATTAAAGGATTAATCTGGGCCGTTGGATAATAAAATCCAACGGTCCAGATCAAGTGTTACACAGGCTGTAGCTGGGCGGGTGTTTGGGCTTTTAGAAGAAATCCGTTTGGGCCTGGCTTTTAGACTGAATTTGGCCCAGATCGGATATTATGTGTATTATATGCATATGTGTGTGTATATATATATATATGTATATATCCATACATATATATATATATACACACATATGTATATATACCAACCTATAACGCCGCTGTTTTTACTACAATTAACGCACACAATTACATATCACCCAAAAAATGTGAATCACATGACTTCGATATCAAACACTAAAAATGCAAAGCCTAGCATATATTTTTTGTATTTTTAATTTAAATAAATAAACGTGCACACAAAAGATAAAAATAACACAAAATCACACAAATCATGCCCAACACGAGACTATTTTTATTTTTGAATTTTCTGGGAGTACTTCTCGAGTAAGGCAAAAATCACGTGCTCACAATGACTGCAACCCTCAAACTATTGGATGAAAAGCTAAATGAGCGGATATAAGCGATTTTTGCCTATCCGAACACTCCGTATGAAGCATTTTGGAAAAGTTTTGACCGAACCTTGCTTCGAAGGTCTCCTACATATCCCTGGCTAAAAGGGAATCAGGTCAATGTAGTTCGGGAAGTTCTGGTAGCTGGGACTACCATGCCTGTTGCGATCTCGCTGTTACTGCTGTTGCCGCTGTTACTGCTGTTACCACTGCTCAGCTGACTTCCTTGTTGCACCGCACTAGGCAACAAAAACAAGAAGTTAGACTAAGTTACAGTACTACAAGTTCTTATCTATCCTTTTTTAACTTGATCTTGTCGCGCTCCTTGCCATCCCGTCTGACTTGGCGTTCCTTCCGATGCTTCTTCTCTTCTTATGAACTTGGATTCATGCCGGAGATTTCTGTTACATTCTACTGCTTTCCTCTACCAAATTAAACGGATCGCCACTCCATTCTCCAGGCGGGCTCCCTGACTTCAACTACAACTTCAAAATTAAATCGCCACTCCATTCTTCAGGCGGGCTCCCTGACTTCAACTACAACTTCAAAATTAAATCGCCACTCCATTCTCCAGGCGGGCTTCCTGACTTCAACTACTACTTCAAAATTAAATCGCCACTCCATTCTCCGGGCGGGCTTCCTGACTTCAACTACTACTTCAAAATTAAATCGCCACTCCATTCTCCAGGCGGGCTCCCCGACTTCGACTACTACTTCAAAATTAAATCGCCACTCCATTCTCCAGGCGGGCTCCCTGACTTCAACTACTACTTCAAAATTAAATCGCCACTTCATTCTCCAGGCGGGCTCCCTGACCTCAACTACTACTTCAAGATTAAATCGCCACTCCATTCTCCAGGCGGGCTCCCTGACTTCAACTACAACTTCAAAATTAAAATCGCCACTCCATTCTCCAGGCGGGCTTCCCGACTTCAACTACTACTTCAAAATTAAATCGCCACTCCATTCTCCAGGCGGGCTTCCCGACTTCAACTACTACTTCAAAATTAAATCGCCACTCCATTCTCCAGGCGGGCTCCCTGACTTCAACTACAACTTCAAAATTAAATCGCCACTCCATTCTTCAGGCGGGCTCCCTGACTTCAACTACTACTTCAAAATTAAATCGCCACTCCATTCTTCAGGCGGGCTCCCTGACTTCAACTACAACTTCAAAATTAAATCGCCACTCCATTCTCCAGGCGGGCTCCCTGACTTCAACTACTACTTCAAAATTAAATCGCCACTCCATTCTCCAGGCGGGCTTCCTGACTTCAACTACAACTTCAAAATTAAATCGCCACTCCATTCTTCGGGCGGGCTTCCCTGACTTCGACTACTACTTCGAAATTAAATCGCCACTCCATTCTTCAGGCGGGCTTCCTGACTTCAACTACAACTTCAAAATTAAATCGCCACTCCATTCTCCAGGCGGGCTCCCTGATTTCAACTACAACTTCAAAATTAAATCGCCACTCCATTCTTCAGGCGGGCTTCCTGACTTCAACTACAACTTCAAAATTAAATCGCCACTCCATTCTTCAGGCGGGCTCCCTGACTTCAACTACAACTTCAAAATTAAATCGCCGCTCCATTCTCCAGGCGGGCTTCCTGACTTCAACTATAACTTCAAAGTTAAATCGCCACTCCATTCTCCAGGCGGGCTTCCTGACTTCAACTACAACTTCAAAATTAAATCGCCACTCCATTCTCCAGGCGGGCTTCCTGACTTCGACTACAACTTCAAAATTAAATCGCCACTCCATTCTCCAGGCGGGCTTCCTGACTTCGACTACAACTTCAAAATTAAATCGCCACTCCATTCTTCAGGCGGGCTCCCTGATTTCAACTACTACTTCAAAATTAAATCGCCACTCCATTCTTCAGGCGGGCTCCCTGACTTCAACTACAACTTCAAAATTAAATCGCCACTCCATTCTCCAGGCGGGCTCCCTGATTTCAACTACAACTTCAAAATTAAATCGCCACTCCATTCTTCAGGCGGGCTTCCTGACTTCAACTACAACTTCAAAATTAAATCGCCACTCCATTCTTCAGGCGGGCTCCCTGACTTCAACTACAACTTCAAAATTAAATCGCCATTCCTCTCTTCAGGCGGGCTCCTGACTTCAACCATCAACTCTGAAAATTAAACGCCATTCCTCTCTTCGGGCGGGCTCCTGACTTCAACAACATCTTTTGAAAATAAATTGCCATTCCTCTCTTCAGGCGGGCTCCTGACTTCAACAACATCTTTTGAAAATAAATTGCCATTCCTCTCTTCAGGCGGGCTCCTGACTTCAATCATCAACTCTGAAAATTAAACGCCATTCCTCTCTTCTTGTACCATTTTATTCTTGCTGCATCGACTCTCGAGCCATCATTTCTCCTAAATCACCTTGTTTCGGAACTGCTTTCCTCCTGGGTCGTGTTGCTTTCCCTCCTGACTGCTGGGGATATCTTTAGAATTGTTTACTTGCCTGCTGAGAATAATGATGCTGGGAAAATCTTCTTTATTTCCTCCTTTTCTACTTCCTTCAGAACCTTTATTCTCTCCCGAGATCGCTGGGGATTGAAATGTCATCAGCTGGGGATTACCCTGTCGGGGGATCCCCTTTCCTTCTTCCTCTTTCCAAACCTCCTTCGGGGCTCGCGCTTCGCTCCCTTGAAAAACTTGTAGGATATAATGCTGCCGGTGAAATCTCGAAATCAATGTTTCATTTTCCGAGGACTGCTGAGGGTGATACCGACTTCTTGCCTTTCTGAACGCAAGCTTCCTCGTCTTGTCCTGTCTGTTGGGGGTATAATTTCATCTATCACAGCTTGTTGTTTTCTTTCTTTCAAATCTGCTGGGATAACCGGGTTCAAAGATCATTTCCTCGCGTTATCTAGCTTCTTTCCCTAACCAAGTATTTGGTTTCGAGAAAATTTTCGCAACAGGAGAAAATTTTCTGCCCCAGTTTGAGAATCTTCTTCGTGGCATGCTTTGCTGCCGACAACCCCTTTTTTCCCTGTTTCAAATCAAAGAAAAATTGGTTAGTTTTAAAATGTGGTGGCTGGTTGTGGTGCTCCTGCTGGGGATTGTTCTCCTCCTCTTTCCCTGCTCTGTGTTTCATTATCGGAACTTGCTGGGGATGTTATTATTTGATGATACTCATGCTGGGGATGGGTTTTTCCATTTATCCCTTCCCCGCTCTGTGTTTCTCAACTTGCTGGGGGTTATTTTGTTGAAGATGAGATTTCCTTTCTTCCTTTACCACTCTGTGTTGTCCGACCACCTCGGAACTTGCTGAAGATAACACTGCCGGTAGATTGTCATTTCCTCAAAATTGGTGTTTCACTCTTCTTGAAGGTTGTTGAGGATGACACTAGTTCGAAGACCACTTCCCTTAAGACTTTCCTTCTTCCCCAAGTGGGTATTGACTTCCAGAAAATTTTCAAACTGAAAAGAAAATTTTCTGCCCCAGTTTAATAATCTTCTTCGCACCCTACTTCTCTGCCGTCAATGGCATTTCCTTGCTTTGCATAATAATTGGAAAGTTGGTGGCAAGTTTTGAAGTCATTTCTCACTTGTTCGGACTAGACAGACTTTGATGGGGAATTCTTGATAAAAATGAGAAAGATAAAAAGAAACAAAATAGAAGACAAAGGAAAAAAAGAAAATGACTCTCTAGCAAGAAATATCTATAAAAACTTATCAAACGCGAATACCAACTCCATTGGTCATGACATGCACATATGGTCTATCCTTCGTCTTTCACGATTTCGGTCTCGTGATTTCCATCCGATTATCACCTTTATTCGACCTGTAGTGCCCGAAGGGTTTTCACTTTCAAGCCTCTCTCATTTTGATTTTCTCTCGGCTTTCGTCGTCTTATGGTGCCTGTGAAGGTTTTCACCGGTAAGACTCTCTCATTTGTATCACTTTTAGCTGGGGATTGGGGTGTCACTGCTAAGACTCTCTCGTGTTTCCTTTCTGCTGGGAATCAGAGTCTTTTCTGCTGAGAATCAGAGTGTTATATTCTGATAGGACTCTCTCACTCGCCTGACGTGGCATCTTTTGAAGACTGATCGGAAGGTCTTTCTTTGGACCGTAATGTGGGATTTGGATAGGGCTAGAAAGAAAGGGTATTGAAGGCTCAAAACAAAATCAATTTTGGGTTCAAAATTTACAACCTTCGGACCTAAATTTATTTACAATAAACACAATTTTTCTTTGCCCCAATTTTATACTTGGGGATTTTTATTTCTTTATTTACACTATGACCGAGCTGTGAAGCGCCTACGTATCCTCTTTAAGGAATCAGGTCAAACGTAGTTCCCAATTCCTCTTTTTCAAATTTCTTTTTCCACACATTTTTCTTTTTCTTTTCTTTATCTTTTTGTTGTTTTCTTTTTCTTTACTTTTTTTTTTTTATCCCTTTCTTCTTTTGCCTTTCAAACTTGTGTTTGCAACTAATTCCGAAGGAGGGGTATGAAAGAATTTAAAATAAGGCTCAAAGGGTTAACGATGGATAAAGTGTTTAGATAGCAGAACGAAATGCCTTCGTCATTCCAATCTTCAAAACATGCCAAGCGTAACACAATTAATATTCATCATATCTTTAAAGCACTGTCGGGCAACACTCTCATTATGAACGACCCCATGTCAATTTTGGCCAGCTTGCCTTTAACTGTTTCTTTTTTAGTTGCCCCGGTTTCACATGACTCGGGATCCAAATAATCTCAAATTGTTTTTATTTCCTTTAAATGACCCGACCATCTTCCAATTGCTTCATGATTAACTTTTAGAATTAAACCACAATTATGTGTGCGCATGTCATGTCACTAGATTCGGCGTTTGAGCACAAGACAAATCTAAAGGGTAAAAAGAACTAAACAGATATAATGACCGGAAGTAACAAAAGACCGAAAGCTTCATTAAACTAATGACGAAATGGTTCAATGACAAAACAAACAAAACAAACTAGAGTACGGCCCTGAAACAAAACTGGGCAAAACCAAAGCAAACTGCTAGGACAAAAGGGTTTGACCACAAGAAAACCCTTGAAAATAACTCGGACAACAAAAATGACCACAAAAACGAACCACCAAAGCTCCATCTAGTTGACCGAAAGATGGAGTATCTTCCCAATTTCCAAGCACAACATTTTAGCCACTAAGTTCTGCATCAATATTGCCAAGGCTGCCAACTGCTTCAACATTTTTAGCTCCAGTCGGTACACCCTCCAGGGGATTTGTGTGCCCCATGTCATCATCATCGACCACAATCAACCACCCTTTTTGAATCATTCTTTCTATTTCCTTTTTCAAGGTACGACAACTCTCAATATCGTGCCCTCTGACATTGGAATGGTATGCACATCGTGCGGTAGGATCGAAGCTTCTTGCACGTGGATCGGGAGTGTATTCGGGGAGCGGCGTAATCGGGCCGACATGTTTTAACTTTTCAAACAGACTTGCATAGGACTCTCCGATAGGGGTGAGCCCCTTTTCTCGCTTCAGCAACCTTTCCTCCCTAAACGCCTTATTTGGCCTGAAACCTAACCCGGGGGGTTTCCGGTATGTTCGTGGGGGTTGGTAAGCCTTTTGTGGAGCTGGGTACCTGGAAGGTGAAGTACGATTTTGGTTGTCCCGGGGAGAGTAGTGGTGTTGGGGACGGGAGTAGCGTTGTGAAAACATAGTTGGGGGACGAGTAATTGAGTTACTCGAATGGCTGGAGAAGTTGTGATAGGCGGGTATATACGGAGAGTGCGGGAGATCATCTGGCATCGGGTTCATGGTACGGGTAAGGACAGAGTCTAGGAAGCTAGGTGGTGGCGGAGGTGGTGCTTTTCCATCCATCCACGCCCGATACATATCAACCACGTGTTGTCTCAATATCTTGACCTCCTCTACTAACCCGTGGTTCCGTTCAACCAGCTGTTGTCGGGTACCTGTACCAACCCACTCAGTCTTGAGATTATCTGCCATTGTCCTCCGACTTCGTCTTACGGGGAAGAGTTATTTCAGAACCACAACCAACCACCTTTCTGGAAATGGACACAACAAAACAAAGCCAGCATGTCAGCATTAAGGTGTCCCGCTTATTGATCATTCTTCTTTTTTTTTCTATCTTTCTTTTCTTTTTCCCTTTTTGTGGTTTTTTCATTTTTGGATTGCCTACGTATCATGACCCCGCATGAATCGGACCGAGCGTAGTTCTTGCAAATTAATGCAAGAAATAAAGAAATGTTTATTTGATTTTTTTTTTTTTTTTTGATTTCTTTTTTTTCTTTGAAGGAAAATTATAGAAGCCGACTCCAACTACAAACTTGTGTAGGAGATTTCTACAAGAAAAAGAATATATATTTTTTTTTGGTGTCAGTTATGACTATTTCTACAAAATTGGCCACATAATGGCTTATTTGACAAAATGACTATTTTTTGCAAAATTTATTTAAGAAAGATAAACTTGAAATTTTTTTTTTTCATCTTGTGGCTCATGGGGCATCGTTCGGCATCACCATAAACCAGCACAAGACTATTTTTCATAAATTGGCCATGTAATGGCTTATTTAGACAAAGTGGCTCTTTTTGCAAAATTTTATTTAAGAAGATATAAATTCAAAATTTAATCCTGGGGCCTATGGGGCATCATTCAGCACCGACACAGGCCAATACAAGACTGAAGAAGTTCAAATGCCAAAAGTGGCTATTTATGCAAGGACCGGCCATGTAATGGCTTATTGGATTATTTTTGTAAAGTTGAGTGATGACTCAAAACTTGATTTTTTTGCGGATACAACCTTTCGACATTTCCGCGAGGGAATATTTTCAGGCTGTGTCCAAAATTATTTACAAATGACTCAAAGTGGCTATTCTTGCAAAAAGCCTTCCGGTGTCTTTTTGAGGGACATTCGGCTTATTTTAAGCAAAGATAGCATCACTTTGATTTTATTGATAAAATGAAACACACATTTTTTTTTGATTTTTTAAAGGGGTGGTTGGACCCGATAAGGGTTGCCTACGTATCCCACCTAACGGTGAGAATCAAACCTGCGTAGTTCGGTTTTGACGAAACAAACGGCATTATTTATTTATTCACTTTACTAAAGGAAAACAAATAAGCTATTTCTATCTTTTTTTTTTTTTTTTTTTTTTTTAAATAAGCTATTTCTATCTTAAGAGCAAAACACACACTTTTTTTTTTTTTTTTTTTTTTTTTTTTTTTAATCTCTAAAGCCGGTCAGCATGCAAGTCTATAACAGATAAATGCGCAAGACAAACAGGATGCAGCAGGATAGTCTGTTCATTTCAGGTCACCTGTCCTAGACGGACCCAACCACTGTGTTGAGTCCCCTAAGCCAAATGCGACATGATGCAAATAAACGTTTCCTACTAGGGATCCGGCATGAAGCTTTGTTATTCTAGGTTTAAAAACCTGGGTTTATCTGTTCTAGACTTGGCTTACCCGAGCGGACAGCTCGAGCCGAGGAGGAGGCAGCAACCCGGGAATACAGAAGCTTCACCGGTTTTGCAACTTATCCAAACCTCGTTCTAAAATGGGAATCGGACACTATACAGAAAAGAAGTCACACGAAGTGCACCCTTCTTCATGATTTAGAAGACTCAGAGAGGAGATTGGTTCCGGCACAATTTATATGTACAGTTCACACAATATCAAAGCAGTAAAAACAACATTTTGCACATTGATGCCGACATGTAAAAAAAAAAAAAAAAAATCAGATAATAAAATATGCCAAATGCAGCAGTTATTCCGAGCTCGAATTCTAAAGAAGTCCCCAGCAGAGTCGCCAGAGCTGTCACACCTCTTTTTTACGCACCCGCAAGGATGCAAAGAGTTTTTCCAATTAAAGGACAATCGAGATGGGATTTATTTCAATTATTTCAGAGTCGCCACTTGGGAGATTTATGGTGTCCCAAGTCACCGGTTAAATCCCGAATCGAGGAAAAGAATGACTCTATTTAACGGTCCGCGAACCGGAAATCTGGATAATGAATTCTATTAACCCGGGAGAAGGTATTAGGCATTCCCGAATTCCGTGGTTCTAGCACGGTCGCTCAACTGTCGTGTTTGGCTTATCTATCCTGCTTTTTACAATTATGTACTTGGTGCAAGTTAATACCCTTTTACCGCTTTTATTATTGGTTGTGATTTACGAAAGAGAAAGTTGCTTAAAAATATGCTTTCGAATCACGTCACATGAAATGCACCCGGATCCTCAACATATTCTTATTCAACATTTCGGGGTTTGGATTCGGGTCACATGAAATGCACACCCGTATTTAAAAGGTAAAACTAAAATATATGCCTGGCTCGACTACTTATTTACATTGTTGAGAAAGGCGTGATATTCGTTAAGAAGCGACGCATCCCGAAACCTAAGTATTTATATGTACATTTATGACGGCTATGTGATTAGTGTAACTATCGGGCGAGGCATACCTTTGATTCAAATCTAAAGCGAACTACATCTCATCTGTATCTTACTTAAGAGTTGATCCCAAATTACTTAAAACTTGCTACGAACCACATCACATGAAATGCGCCTGTAGTTCTTAACATGCTTTGTTTACTCTTGCCCGAAATTGGGGTCGGGTCACATGAAATGCACCCCCGACTCTTTTTAATCTAATTACGTCATTCCGTTGAGTAACAACTCTCTAGCTAATCTTGCTTGTGACATAAGGTCTATCATTTAACAGGTTTGGAGATTACACACATGAGTAGGGAAGATTAAATAGAGATACGAAGACTAATTCAGGTTTACATGCTTATCTAATGACAATGTATCTTTGGCCTAGCTACGCTTTTCCATAACAAAACTAGCAATACAGATTTAATTAGACAGTAACAGAACATAATCAAACATAGACTTTGGACGACTACATGATTCAACAGACTTCAAACATGAACTTCAGGCTTCACTCTTTTTTGAACCAAGGAATTACAATAACAGAGATGTGTACCTGGAATGCGGAATAACAAGGAAGAGTGAGCAATGGCAATGCAGCAACCGCAACAAGAACAGTAACAGGTGCAGCAGCAATCAAAGGCCAATAACGACCAACGGTAAACCAATAGTAACAACAACCAGTGAACCACTCAACTAAATACACAAGTAGCAAACTACAAACCAACCTCAACCATGCTGAACCAGCAACCACAATGCCCAGGTAGTAACAAACAAATCAGTGCAGCAACCAAACGACCAAGGCAATAAACCACTGACCAACAGCAACACAACAGTGTAACAAACAACAACAACCAAACCGGTGCAGCAACCAAACAGACCAACCAGCCAACAAAATAATGAACCAGCAGCAATAACCAAACCAAGCAACAACCAAGCGACCAAGGCAGCAACCCAAACAGACCAAACCCCAGGCAGCAAAACTAACAGACCAGCCACTAATACACTAGCACTGAACTGGCAGCAATACCCAAACAATAGAAGAACCAGCACTGTCTGGACCAAGCAGCAACACAGCCACAACAACAACACACAAATGACCAAAAAGCACTCAGCTATCGAATCAAAGCACACGAGACAGTAGCCAAGAATCAATGAAACAATGACTTTGTATGTGTATATCAAAAGTATCTCTGATCCTATCTTTTCTCCAACTATTGCTCTCCAGTGTTCTCTCTAATGTGTGTGTATGTATGCCTATCAATGTATCTATGAATGTATGTCTATCAATGTATATCTCCAGGTATTTTGCTTATCACGGATGCTCTCAAGTCTGTCTCCTCTCAAGTGTATGTCTGTATCCCCATCAATGTCTATATTGATGCTATATTTATAGCTACAGCCCCTCCAGAACACCTGCCCCTAATTAACTAATCACCCTGCCCACTCCCAACTCTGCCAGACCCATCAAATGCCCTGCATTCCCCACTACCTACTGTCCAGTATGGACTCCAGCATTAAACAATAAGGTTGGGGGCAGGGCATCAGTGGGATACCCTGCTATGCTCAGTTCCACTAGCCTAGTATGGACATGTGATTAAACAATTAACTACAACCAATTACCCCCCTTTTATCTGAATGTAACAGTAGCCAACCCCTACTCTAGTGAATTGCATCAGGCAGATTCAAGGGATCGATGTTACGAACTGATTCATTGACGGCTTTAATCACATTGGACTCATGATTCGTTTTAACTACTAAAACAGAAGAATTGGCCAAATAAAGGGCCTCAAATGAGAAGAAACAGACCAAACGGGTATGGGAAATTAAAAACATGAGAAACTGAAATAATGAATGAAACAAACACACATATTCACACAAATCGACTTAAAACGACCAAAGAAGGAGTGAATACCTCAAAAGAAGACTGCCGACCAAACTTCGAACTAAAACTCGGACTTATTGAAGCCAAACGGGCTTTAATCAAGATGTTCTCGATTGAGAACACCTGGACTAAAGTCCCTTGGACTTCAATTGTGGCTAACCCGGCTTGAATTGAATTTCTTCAAAATTAGGGTTCTTGGGCTCGGATTTGGGGCTTTTGCATTTTTGGTTAGATTCGAAGCAAACCAATGTCAATGGGAGTGTGGGGGAGGTGTGGGGAGGCTGTGGTGTGAATTTGGGGTAATTTGGCATAGGTTCGAGTTTGACTCGAATCTTCAAATGAAGATTCGAGGAGCTCCGGCATGATTCGAGGTTAATGGAGGCTGGGATCGTGATGGGGGAGGTGAGGGGAAGGGTTTGGCATTGGTTTGGTGGCGATTGGCCTACCGGAACCGCCGTGAGGCGATTTCCGGCAGGCGGCGCACGGCGGCGTTACGCCGGGGATTTGAGAGCTCCTGAGGGAGAAGAAGGGAGAGGGGGGGGGGGTCTGGCTTGGGGGGGGGCGGGGTATGGAAATGAGCTTATATATGTTCTGAGGAGTTAAATCCTGATCGTTGGATCAAACTTGATCAACGATCAGGATCTTCTCACTTAAACCAAACGGCGTCGTTTGGTCAAGTCTTAGGCTGAATGCATATTAGAATTAAAGGATTAATCTGGGCCGTTGGATAATAAAATCCAACGGTCCAGATCAAGTGTTACACAGGCTGTAGCTGGGCGGGTGTTTGGGCTTTTAGAAGAAATCCGTTTGGGCCTGGCTTTTAGACTGAATTTGGCCCAGATCGGATATTATGTGTATTATATGCATATGTGTGTGTATATATATATATATATGTATATATCCATACATATATATATATATACACACATATGTATATATACCAACCTATAACGCCGCTGTTTTTACTACAATTAACGCACACAATTACATATCACCCAAAAAATGTGAATCACATGACTTCGATATCAAACACTAAAAATGCAAAGCCTAGCATATATTTTTTGTATTTTTAATTTAAATAAATAAACGTGCACACAAAAGATAAAAATAACACAAAATCACACAAATCATGCCCAACGCGAGACTATTTTTATTTTTGAATTTTCTGGGAGTACTTCTCGAGTAAGGCAAAAATCACGTGCTCACAGTACCTCACTTGTACCTTTGTCTGCCATGAGACCAAGTTCACTTGAGTTTTCATCGCTATCGCCATCGATGGCCATAAAGCACATGTTGGAAATTTCTTTGTGATCAGATTCTTCTTCATCACTCCAAGCTCCAAATGATTCTTCTTCTGAAAGTTTCTGCTGAGTTTCTTTTTCAGTTCAGGGATTCAGCTTGAATAGGTCCATATTTTCCACATTCATAGCATCTTCCATCATTTTTATCATTATCATTTTTCATCCTTCCTTTTTTGAAGTTTGATTTACCTCTCCTACTATTTATGTTTTTTCTCATCATACTTGTTACAACTTGAGAAAGCATAGCTATGTTTTCATCTTGTTCTCCTCCTTTCTCTTCCTCTTTATTTTCTGGTTCATCCACAGTTTCTTTGAATGCAATTGTCTTATTCTTTCTTATTGAGTCTGCCTGTCTAAGTGTGTTTTATCAAATACAATTAGATCACCTCTAAGTTCATCATAGGATATATTGTCAAGATCTTGACATTCCAAAGCAATAACTTTGCGTTGCCAAATTGTGGGAAGAATTCTTAGAATTTTTTCAGCATGTTCTCCGCTTTTGATTGGTATACCAAATGACTTTAAATCTCCAAGGATTATTTTGAACTTGGAGAACATTTTATCCACTGATTCTCCATCTTTCATTTAAAATAATTCACAGTCTCGAACTAGTAGATTCATCCTTATTTCTTTCAGTTTGTTGGTTCCTTCATATGAGACCTCTAATTTATCCCACCTTTCCTTTACAGTTTCACAACTTGATATCTTTTCATATTCTTCTCAACTGATAGCATTATATAGTAGATTTTTTGCTTTAGCATTCATTGTTATGACGACTGATTGTTCTTCAGTGTAATCATCTAAGTCAAGTGGATCAGTTGATACTATGACTTTACCATTTTCATCTTTATTTGGTGGAATTTCTTTTTGATAACACATCAAACTTTAATGTCATATGACATAGTGTAGGTATCCATACGTACTTTCCAATAAGAAAAGTGTTGTCCATTGAAATACGGGGGCCGTACATAAGAAGTTCCTTCTTGAAATAGCGCTCCAACCACTGTATTTTATCTCATGATTGTTTCCTCACTTGTTGTTACGAAAAGTTTGTGACCCTTGATCTGATACCAATGAAAAGTAGGGGGTGGTGAATTGTATCCGATTAAAAATCTTAGTTGACTAAGTATGAGTTTGGTTGACTAGACTTTGTGCAGTGATTGATTTATGTAGAGACAAACTGAATGAGCAAAATGATAAAGAAGACACAACAGTTTTTATACTGGCTCAGTACCGGTGTGGCAACTACATCTAGTTCCCTTGGATCACAAGGGTTCTCTTAGATCTTTGATAAATGTTTACAGCAGTGATTGTTTTAGTCCGTTCACAACTAACGATATACATCAACAGTAATTCTTTTTGATGTTGACACAACTCTCTTTTTGTATTCTAACTCTTCCTATCGTTTGTGACACTTGTAGACTCAAGAATACAATATTTGTACTAATAACTGGAAAAGTCTTAGAAACAGATGGTGTAGTTACGTAATTGTCTTCTTGAGTTTGCATGTCTTCTTATAGGAGAGTTTCGAGTAGCCGATGCAAATTGATCTTTTATTAAGGCACATAATGCTCTAAGAGATTTAACCCAAGGGGTGCTTCCGAATCCTGCACGAGAAATGGGTTGGATTCGTTTACGTCCTTCCCTTTCATATACATAATCAAGGGAGTGATCAGTGGGTATAGCTGAACTTCATTGAAAATGTATAAATGAGTTAATATACAAAATTTGAGGAAGATTAGAGGTGATTTGGTATCATTTGTAGTTAAAATCGAGTTAAGAAAAATCTTTTGCGACACATGTATCTCATATATATATATATATATATATATATGTGTGTGTGTGTGTGTGTATATGTGTGTGTGTGTGTGTGTGTGTGTGTGATACATATATAATTTGATACAATATGATACAAATGTGATACACAAATGATATACATCATCTCAAAACTGAAATTAACATTATCAAAACTCTATCTAAAACTGAGATTTAAAGTCCTTAAGATGTATTAAATCTATTCCAACAACATTCACTCAAAAGAAAGCAAAAATCTATTTTTTCTTTACCACAAATAGCTAATTGACTAATATTAGTAACATTTTATGAATTGACTAACTTTTATATTTACCTATGGGGTGACATAATTGTCAATTTTCTTTTTTAGATTATATTAATTTTTATTACGGCTTTAACAACATTTGTTTAATTTTATTATCTTTTTATTGAATACTTAGTATAATGCTATGATTATTGACTTATCTCATATAATTGTATTATTTTCTTGAAAATACATTATAAAGATGTATCTTATTAGGATTTAAAGAAATATTTGAAGCAAATTTACAAATTTTATGCTATGAAGACTTTAATGGGGGAAACCCGAAAAAATTTGAAAACCCAATATTTGAAAATCTGACACCATTGGTTTGGTTTATAGATTTGAAAATCCGACACCATTAGTTTGGTTTGGTAATTAAAAAAGCCGAACTAACCTGACCCATGTATACCCTTAAAGAAAATCTTTTCCTAGAGGAAAAAAAAAGTAGAAGAAGATAATAAAATATATTTCTATAATTCCAAAACTATGATAGATATATTAAACTTTTGTTATGCCCGAAGGACAAAATATTCATTCTTGTTTCCGTGTTATGAAGGGGGGCCGTCTTCCAAGGACATGAGTATACTTATTTTGTATTGTTCAAATGTTGATAACAAAGAAGTTGAAACTGGAATCATGTCTGTCATTTGAAGATCTTCTAACGTAACGTGACAACCACCAAATTTTAGATACAGTTTTAGTAGACCCCAAAACACTTATTACGGTGCCCCAGACAATGATATCTTTACAATGTTACCATCGTAAAATGATCCTTTTCCCTCTTTCCCTTCACAGTGTTACCCACTAATTCATGGTTGAATGTAGGGGTGTACAAAGGAAACCGACAAACCGCACCAACTCGATAATTCGAGTCAAATCGAGAAAAAAAATCCGACAATGGTTTGGTTTGATTTGGTTTGGTGTGGGAAAAAAAACCCCGACCATAATTGGTTTGGTTTGGTTTTGACTAAAGAAAGTCAAACCGAAACCAAACCAACCCGACATTACATATATAAAAATATTAGATATATTTAATATATAAATATACTTATTTGTGATGTGATTTATAAATATTTCTTATAAAATTTATAATTTTATCTTTTAAGATTGGATTTAGAACTTTTGAATGTTCCAATAAGTTTTATAGCTTTTAACATTAGTAAACTAAATAATGCTAACAAAAGCCTAAACCAATATTAAATCAATATTAATGCTAACAAAAGACATTCAATTCAATGCTATGAACAAGAATGTAATGAATATTTATTTTATTTTACAATAATTTAGATAAAAATGCATAACATATTTTTATTTTTTCTTTATTAGCGTTTAGTCATATGATTGACACTCCTTTATTAGTCTACTTATTTTATCATGACTTATTACTTTTAAATTATATTTATTTTTATTATAGCTTTTTAATTAGCAATGTTTATATTATATAATTTTATGTCTTTATTGTCGAATATTTTAGGATAATGCCATGATACTTCTCATATTTTGTATTATTTTCTAAAAAAAATACTTTGTATAGTTGTATCTTACTAGGATTAAAGAAATATTTTGAGCATAATTTGTACGTTTTGTTCTAGGGAGATTTTACCGGAAAAACCCGAAAAAAACGAAAACCCGAAATTCCGAAAAAACCCGAGAAAACCCGAGAGTGAAAAACCCGAGTTTATTGGTTTGGTTTGGTCTTTAAATTTAATAATCCGATACATGTGGTTTAGTTTGGTAATTGTAAAATCCGAACCAACCCGACTATGTACACCCCTAGTTGAATGTGCGCAAGTGCACGTACAATCATTTTCAAGAATGTTATTTAGATATTAGTTATTTTGTTCTGAAATTTTAAATTAAAAATTCTAACTTCAAATTATTCATGATATTTTTATCCTGAAAATTTATATTTAAAAATTAAAATTTAGGACGCACTAATTAATTTTTAAATGACAACCTTTTAAAGTGACTATCCGGTGTCATCTCTACTTTAATTTGGAGCTCGTTGGCTAATAGCAGTTCTTTATTCTAACATTTTCAATTGGGTTAGCTTGAAGACCATATAAGATTAAGGGAACTTTCAGAAATAACTATTGTTTGGAGGCTTATTGTTGGGCATAACTATAATTTTGCTAATTACATTTTGTAAATATTAATTGCTTGTCACGTGATGTATGTCGATGTATTCAATTCGGTTGAATACACTATAATCAAGTCGAATATATTCTTTCATATATATATTTTACATTGTATCGCAATAAAGAACTCCAATGCTTCAAGGAACAATGCAACCAAAAGAATAAGACAAGCCTCTTATTGATTTCAGTTGTATTCAATTCAAATAACAAAAAATCAAAAAATATGGTGTATACCGTTCTATTCATTTTGGATGTATACATTTTATTCAATTTAGTTATTCATTCTTAGCTATTTTACATTGTATTCAATTTCGTTCTATTCAATTCGAATGTATTCAAATAACAAAAAAATATAAAAAATTGTGATATTGTTATATTCAATTCAGTGTATTCAATTGTAGTGCTTTTACACTGTATTCAATTTATTGTATTTAATTTGGCTATATTCAAATAACAAAAGTTCAAAAAATACAGGGATCTGCCACAAAAATAACCTTCAGAATACATAATATATACAAAAATATAAAATAAATACTGTATTTGCATTGAAAAATACATGATACACTCAAATTTTAGTGTATCGTATAGAATATAATGTATTTGTATCATTGTTGTATGCGACTCAATAGCAAAGAAGAGAAGAAAGTTCGCCAGAGATGACATCTTCCGGCAAAGCAAAATACTGTATACATTATATTAAAACTAAAAAGTGGAGACGACTACAAGCTTCACTAGATCTGAGAATACACTATAACATTGTATCTACCAAAATCCAGCCAGACTAACAAAACTCGGTCATAGTATGTATTTTCTTGTATTTAATTTGGCCACAAGAAATAAAATATACTCAAATATGAAAAAATACACTCAGATATAAGAAATCCGGACGGTTGGGCATGAATTTAAGCCAAAGATGACGGTGACATTGGAAGTAATGACGAGGCCGATCCGAATTGAGAAATTTGATGTACAAAATTGAAGAATTTTCATAGTTGGTAAGAGAAGAGAGATTACAAAAGAGAGAGAAAAAAAAGAGATATTTAGTATAAAACCTAATATGTAACTATGCATTATAATTAGTTTAAAATGTATTTATTTATGATAAATATAGTGTATAATTTAATTATACCATATACAATTTTCTGAGATTAAATTACGGGAAAAGTGCACAAATAGTCACATTTAGGACCGCTATTCAATACATAGTTTAGCCTTCACAAAAAATTTTGGATCACGAGTTTGAAGTTAGACTTTAGCAGTTAAAAACTTCTAACATGTTGTCTGAAGTTCAAAATGTACTCAGTTTCTCCACCTTTTATTTATATACATTTCACGCTTAATTATCAAACCTATGACTCAATAAGTACTTATACTACTAAAGGGGAAAAAAATAGAACTGAGAAATATTTCTCAATTGACCTTCTTACGACAATCATATTAACTTGTAGATAAGCAATATGCCTCAATCATTGAACATGTATTCCATAAACTGTAAACATCTAATAAACCAAAGACCTAACAATTCCAAACCACTAAGCACTTCCAAATGTAGGTTAATAATAAGAAGAAGATGAGTAATCAATCTTAAGTTTGCCAAAACTGCCTAAACTTAAAATACATTAAAATTTCAGAATATATTTTAAATAGGGAGTGATAAAGGCGCCTACCAGCTAATATTTCCTACTTTTGCTTATAGCACCATGCATGAGTCTTCAGCTATATATATATATATATATATATATATATATATATATATATATATATATATATATATAAAGGAATTTCTACCTTATATAGCAAATGTAGATATCTTATTTATTTTAAATGAATATCATTTTAAAAAATATTTCATAGCTATCTTTTGATTTTTATAGCCAAATATCTATTTATGGTCAATCCCTACCCTTAAGCCATAAAATAAGCTTTGTATTATTTTTCTCTCTTATTCTTTCAGATTTTTCTCCACCCTCTCTCTCTCAACGTCTATTTCCTCCATCAATACAAACTCATGGATCCTCTCTCATCAGTTCCTCCGTCAATTGTTCTTTCAAATAGTCAACAGGAATTTTGTGGGACTTTATATGAAGTGTGTACATTGAAAAAAGTCATGGAGTATATGAAGTGTGTATATTAAAAAAAGGGACCTGTATTCTTGGAGGAAGCGATCGTCATTGAGATCGGGATCATCTTCGAGATCGTCAAGCTCATCTTGGATTTTGTCATCGATCCAATCTGTCTTTGGATTTGTAATTGGAATTTTGATCCTCAGAAGGAGCAAAAGGGGCGGGCTCGAAAACAGGGGGTTTCGGAAGAAGATTTCCGAGCTTCCTCTCAATATCATCCTACTGTGTTGAGCTTCCTCTGTATTCTCTTTCATCCGTTCCTCCGTCGATTGTTCTTCCGAGTAGTCAACAGGAATCCGATGGATCGTCGGAAAATCGTTAGCGAAAAATTGTTTGCTTGAAGTTTGGGGTTGAGTAACTTCAAGATTCTTTTACCTTTTTAAGTGTATTTCAGTGTATCTTGCTGTATTTCCATGTTTCACTTCATTTCAACGTATCTCGCTGTATTCCATGTATTTTATTATATTCACCGTCTCGCTATATTCCATCAATGAATTCATATATATATTTTTAATTAATATAATTTATGTGTTTTATGTATTCAGATTTATAATTGTGTTTGTTGAGTTATATTAGAAGTCTATTGTATTAATTGATTTACTTTCCATTTAAAAATAACTGAATAGACCATGAATTGCGCTATTTACATTACTGTCTTCACAAATACATATCGTGAATACAGTCGAATATAATAATATGTTTAGCTGTAATTTCTTATTTCATGTCGTGAATACAGTCGAATATAATAATTTGTCTAGCTGTAATCCCTTGTTTCATGCCAAGAAATGCTATTGTATTCATGAATACAGTAGCTTAAATACACCGAATACACTCTAAAAACCTAAAAACATAGCTATAGGAAGTAATAAAGTAAATGATAGCTACATGTGACGACCCAAAGGGTCATCACCGGATACCTCCATTTTTCTGCGCTTTCGAGGCCTTGAAAACCTCACTTATGGTTGCCTCGATTTGCATGCACAATCCGGACGCGTAGCCGGAAAGCTTTTATGTTGACATATGTGAAATCTCTAAAAAATTTGAAGTATTTCGATATTTATATGATTAAAATTGACTTCGGTCAACATTTTTAGTAAACGGATCCGGATTAATAAATTGACGGTCCTGGAAGGTCCGTAAAATATAGGACTCGGACATGTACCCGGAGTCGAAATCCGAGGTCTAGAACCCGAGTAAAAAAAAAATTCTATTAAATTATTTTCTGAAATTATTAAGAAAAAATAAAAATAAAAATTTATTAAAAGACTACGGTATCGGGCTCGTATTTTGGTTCCTATGCCCGGAACAAGCCTTATATATCGTTTAAGCGCTTTTTATGAAGTTTGATCGAAACTGGACGTCGTTTGACGTGTTTCGGACTATGAGTTCCAAGTTTGAAAGTTTAAGAAGTTGAAATGAAAAATAATGATTTTGGGGTTTGATTCTTTGTTTGATGTAATTTTGGCGATTTGATCGCTCGGTTTCTATCACCAGTTTGGCGAGGACATCTGCTTTAATATTTTGTGCTCGGGGTATCTGGTCGAGTAGGCATTCGTTGAATTATGGTAGTAGTTAGTGGATTTCTGTCTGGTCTTTCTACAATCTCTGCTCCTTGACTCGAAAAGTCTCAGTAACTTGATTTACAATGAGTTCAGAGTCGCATCGAAGGATGACTCATTGTGCACCATACTTGAGGGCTAATTTCAGTCCTGCAATTACGGCCTCATACTTGGCCTTACTATTAGCCATTTCGGGATACTATATGAATTGGCAAATTACTTTGCCTGTTGGGACTTCAAGTACGAGTCCTAGTCCATACCATGATGCATTAGATGCGCCATTGGTGTAGAAGACCTAGAGGTAGAGTCGTTCAGGGGAGGTGCGAAGTGCTTCTTGTTTGACCTCGGACATTATTTCTGCAATGAAGTCGGTGGCGAAATCGGTGAGAACTTGTGACTTTATTGCAGTTTGCGATTGATATGTTATAATGTGCTCGCTCAATTCTATGGCCCATTTGACCAATCTACCTCATAGTTCGGGTATGTGCCAGATGCTCCTGAGAGGAAAAGTCGTCACCACCTTTATGGGATGACATTGAAAATATGGTCTAAGCTTTCGTAAAGCTATGACTAATGCCGGAGCCAATTTTTTGAGATGGGGATACCTCATTTCAACATCAATTAAGGTTTATCCGATATATTAAATTTGATTTGCGCACCTTAATTTTTGCAAACCAGAACTGTGCTTACCGCGACTTTGGAGACAGCTAGGTAGATAAGGAAGCACTTTCCTAGATCTACCTTGGCGAGTAATTGTAGTGAGGACAATTATGATTTAAGTTTTCTTAGGGCATCGACACATTCCGAATTACACTAAAGTCCGATGTCTTTATTTAACCCATTAAAAAATTTATGGCATCTATTTTATGACCGTGAGATGAGCTTGACAGCGCGGCTATCCAACCCATCAATTTTTGTACCTACTTTTTGCTGGTCAATGTTTTCGGTTGTTCCTTTGATGGCCTTAATCTAATCTGGATTTACCTTGATTCCTCTTTGCGTTACTAGAAAGCTGAGGAATTTGCAGAGGTTACACCGAAGGTGCATTTTTCAGGGTTTAGTTTCATGTCGTACTGCCTTAGTATGTCGAAGGCTTCCTTCAGATGATTGATGTGATCTTCTTTTCTTTTCGACTTGACCAACATGTCATCAATGTAGACCTCCATTGTTTTGTTGAGTTGATTTTTGAACATTTTGGTGACTAACCTTTGGTATGTCGCCCCCTATTCTTAAGTCCTAATGACATGACTCTATAGCAATATATTCCCTAGTGAGTGATAAAAATAGTTTTCTATTGGTCCTCTTCTTCCATTAAGATCTGGTTGTAACCCGAGTAGGCATCTAAGAAGCTTAACAACTTATGCCCCGCTGTTGCATTGATGAGCTGGTCTATGTGCGAAAATGGAAAGGAATCTTTCGAGCACACCTTGTTTAGGTCTGTAAAGTCAACACACATCCGCCACTTTCCTGTTTTCTTCTTCACTATGACCATATTGGCAACCCACTGGAGATACTTTGACTCTTAGACAGAGCTATTGGCGAGCAACTTATCAACTTCTTCACTGACTGCATCGTTGATTTCGGCACTGAACTTTCTCCTCATTTTTTGCATAGGTGGATAGGGCGGTCAACATTCAGTTTGTGCATGGCGATGTCTTTCGGGATGCCTGGCATATCTGAATGGGAGAAGGAAAACAAATCGGCGCTGACAGTTAATAATTTATGGAACGTACCTAGTTCTAAGAAATTATACCCGATATAAGCCTTTTTGTAATGTCATTGCTGTCCAGTTAGACGAGATCGAGGTCTTCTATGGTCGACTTGGAGGCCTCTATGATTGTCAGGGTCCTTGATAGTGTCTATCTACACATCAAGTTTGGTTCTCGACATTGCTGATTTCTATGCTTCTGCGCTTTCTCCTTTTTAGCTATTGGGTATGTGTGCAATCCTTGGCAATGCGATAACACTCTTCTGCGGGTGGGTTGTTCACCTTAGATGCTAAATATCCCCCATGGAGTGGGAAACTTGATTACTTAATAGAGACTTGACGGGACTGCTCGCATGTCGTGTACCCATGGGCGCCCTATGATAATGTTGTAGGTTGTATATTGATCCATGATGTAAAATGTCATTTCTAGGGTGATTCATCTAGCTAGAACGGGCAGCACTATCTCTCCAAAAGTTCATTGGACTGCATTATTAAAACCTGTTAGTGTTATGCAATGTAGTATCATTTTATCTCCAAGTCTCATCTGTACGAGGACTCGAGGATGGATAATATACGCGCTGCTTCCGTCACCCACCATTATTATTTTTACATTAGTATCTGCAATATGTAAAGTGATTACACGATCATCGTAGTAAGGGAAAGACAAACCGTCAGTATCTGATTTATCAAAGACGATACTATCTTCGAGGTCATCATAGCGTTCATGAGTGATTAATAGTTTGAGTTTGTGCATAGTGGTGAACTTTACATGGTTGACTATTGAGTCATCGCCTCCATCGATGATCATTTGTATGGTACGAGTGGGAGAAGGCAGTTTTGGGGTTCCTTGGGGTTGTTCACATCCGCGAGCAAAGTAGCTCGTCCCTGGTCGCTTAGTAGTTCTTTCAGGTGTCCCTAATTTAGCATTCTTACTACTTCCTGCCGCAGACTTATGCAATCCTCGGTTTTATGACCCCTTTCCTGGTGGAATTCGCAGAGAAAATTTGACTTCCGGGTGCTTGGGTCGGATTTTATCTTTTGCGGCCATTTAACCTTTAGGTCGAGCTTCTCTAGTGCGTACACTATTTTGGATGGAGGAACACAAAAATTATGAGTAGATAAGAGCGGAGGCATACCTCTTTCATTTCGATGTGGCGCGGTATGTCGTGGGGGGACATCTGTGTGATGCAGAGGAGGTGGGATGGATGTCCTAATGTAGGGATGGTGTCTTTCTCGTCTGAGACGGGGTAGTTGGTCCCTTCGATCATCATTGGGACGATGTTTCCTTGTTTTAGTTTGAACTGACGTCAGAGGTTGGATCGGACCATTGAAGTCTTTCTCGTCGGCCCTTACCTCGGTGCAATAGGCGTTGTGGATTTCTTTCCAAGTGGTGGGAGGATATTTTATGAGCCTACTTAATAGTTTTCTGCTAGCTCTTGACTCACTCCTACTTAATCCATTCTGAAAGGATGCTACCACCATTCCCTCTGACACATTTGGTAGGCTTATTCTCACCCTGTTAAATCGGGCTAGGAAGTCCCTCACCGGGCGTCTGCCTAACGACGAATATGTCGGTTGACCTTGGTTTCACCTTTTTAGCTTCTGCATAAGCAATGACAAACTTGTCCACTATTTATTCAAATGTTGCTATTGACCGTGCTGGTAGCTGTGGGTTTCGCCAATTAGTAGCATCGATGATACTTGTTCTTTCGAAAGATTGTTGCCTTTTATGGCTGTGTAGTGGATAATATGATCTTCTATGTCTGTAGTACCATAGTATATCTTGAGGTATGGTGGCATTTTGAAGATTTTGGAATAGTGTGGGGGAATGCTTCTTCATTGTATGGTTGCTCGATAAATCGGCCAATATCCAGTTTTGGTAACAACTTTGAGGCGCCTAGTATTTTGTCGACCCTTTCTTGATGCTCCTTGATCTAGTCGCAAAGCGCTTTATTCTCATTTTCCATTTCCTCCATCTTCTTTAGGATAGTTGCGAGTGCGTCATTACTTGTGCCAACAATAGTATAAGTGTTACCTGTGTGGGGGGCATCTAGTTCGCCGATGATTGTTGTGACATCTATGTGTGCAATGTATCCACTTTCCTTTTGAGCGGGGTTATCAAGTATGTTGTTTAGAGTGTTTGTTAGCCACTATTCTAGTAGTCTTTTTATCGCCGGTGGTGCCTCTCCTGTGACGTGGAGGCTTCCTTCTCATGTGAAGCAGTTACGCTTTCATGCGTGGGAGGTGAACTGTCTCCCCTTGGTGTGGTGTTTGGTGTCACATTTTTGTTATCTTCCATACCGTCTTTGTTGATGGTGTTCAGGATGTTGGTTATGACTCTCGCTATTGCTTTTAACATTGCATCTCCTTTTCCTGCCATTGTTAGTTTATGCCAAGCTAGGAAGAGGTGACTATCCCTTTTTATGATCCAGATGAAACTAAGGTCATAACTAAAGAAATTTCCACAGACGGTGCCAAATTATTTGATCAAAGAGTGTCAAATCCTTTTTGATTAAATAAATTAATGATAATGATGAGGTCAATCTCAGTTAAGCACAATAAAACCTAAATCAAGCGATGGGAGAAGAAACAAGATGAATGATGTGAGTAATATTCTGGAATCGATAAATGCTCATAAATGTGTAGACTTAAATGCACAATCAATCTTAATAGACACAATTGGAGTAGGGAAGGAATAATATAGACCTTTTGTTCTTGCAATCAATGAACTTGACTACTTTTGTATCCGCTCTCAGATGATTCCTTTACAAAATGTTCGTTTGTCTTTTTTGTCTCCCGATTTTTCTTTACTGATTCTTCCTATTTATAAGGGACAATCTCCTATGAAACCCTAAAAAAGTACAACATAAAGAATATTGGAAAAGTATATCCTTGTTGTCTCTACTAAGCTTACACCATCGCTGACGTCGTGCATCAACTGACCGCTCTTGGTCGCTGTCTTTTACCATGACGACCATCAGATGCTACACCATGATAGCCTCGTTTCTCATCATACACGATAGTGGTCATGATAGCCAAATTTGGACCTATACACCTAATAACTAAAACAAGTTATGAATTCAGTCACAAGTTTAATACTCACAAATTAAGAACGACATATGTATAGGTATGTAGTAAGTAGTGAATAATTCTACTACGTATGATTTTAAAGACATGTATATGTGGCACGTCTTGTCTTCGCCGCACAACCCACTGAAGAAATTAAAGAGCCAGTTGCCTCTCTAGACCTTTCAAAATATAATCAGCTCATGAAATTCATGAAACATGTGGATATATTTAACTTATAAAACATTTGGAATCTAGCTAAATGTTCTTGTATTCTTGTGTTTCAGCTTGTTTTCACTTATACCCGTTCTTTTCAACTCAGTGTAGCTCCGCTTCTGGGAGAAGGAAAACAAGCGAAATAATAGACGTGATTAAGTTTGAGACGTTCGGCAGAACACCAAGACTTTATCAGCTACATTATATTTTAATTTGGTTAAAATATTTTTCAACAAGAAGCCCAAAATCAAACAAACAACCTCATAACCTCATGACTGTTCTTGCCATACATCAATATGAGAAAATATTACATTCACACCTGCTAATTACGCCAAATTAATATTTATCATTTAATCATCATTAAATAATGACAAAAAAATAATAATATAAACATGGTTCACTTCATCTTATCACAAACTCGAATATTAGAGGCTTCATGAATATCATGCCATCTGTTTAGAGAAGCATTTTCTATTTCAAGCTTAGCTAGAAACATCAAAATGAGAACTCGGTATTTAGTTAGAAAGTTTGAATTGAGACGTATACGTTATCAGTATTTATCCTATACTTTAAGGTTTTCCTTGCCGATTTCAGTCTCTTAATTAAATTTCAGGCACGTAATGCCAAATAAAGACAAGAGGGGTTGCTCTGATGGTAAGCAACCCCCACTTCCAACCGAGAGGTTGTGGGTTCGAGTCTCCCCAAGAGCAAGGTGGGAAGTTCTTGGAGGGAAGGATGCCGGGGGTCTATTTGGAAACAGCCTATCTACCCCATGGTAGGGGTAAGGTCTGCGTACACACTACCCTCCCCAGACCCCACTAAGTGGGATTATACTGGGTTGTTGTTGTTGTTGTTGTTGTTGTTGTAATGCCAAATAAAACACATGTGTGAGAATTAATACTTAACAGGAACTGAAAATAGATATACTAAATTATCAAAGATGACAAAAGCGAACCAACACATATTGTCGGGTTTTGTCGTTATAGATGAATCATATTACCAATTGCCTCAACTAATAAGGCAATATTGAGCTGGTTTGAGTTCGGTTTACTGATAATGTATAATGTTTCTTAAATTATTGGCTATGCAAAATTTTATCTATAGTATTTGTAATTCTTCATATAAAGAGGATATGGTAATTATTTTTAAATATCGGTGTATATAAAATCCTGCTAAGATATGCCAAAAGAGCTCTTATAAGAATCTCAACACATACACTACAGTTAGTGGCGGAGCTATGTCAACACATACACTACAACTACAGTTAGTGACGGAACTACCTTCGTCGTCGGAAAATTACACTATCGTAGCAAAAGGTAATATTTTTTAATATATATATATATATATATATATATATATATATATATATATATATATTATAAGTTGAATCTTCTTGACTTTGATTTTCGAGCGTTTATATTTTTTGTATTTTAGCATTCCTTAATGAAAACTCTAACTTAGCTACTAATTAACGACACTATGTAGGATCTCCGGAGCTATTCGCCAAACTAATTTTGTCTTGTCACACAGTTTGGTTTCTTACACAGTTATTTAATTAAATCCAATTAAATGTCACAACCTAATGTCAGGTGTCATGCATCCACCTTATTGCAATGCAAAGCAAAATTTAAATCACATACTAACCCATTTATTGCAGAGAACGTAACATTTCTTCTCTAAGTCGAAGGCCTATTTTTGTCGGGTTAATTTTACTTATGGTCATTAAACTATCATTTAATTTCAGTAAAGTCATTCAACTATCTTTTATAACTTAAAAGTAATTAAACTGTCATTGTAACTTAAAAATCATTTTGCCTCCAATCTCAACCACAAAAATAACATGGCATTGTGTCCTTTTGTCCAAACTGTTGGTAATGCATCCTTTTGTCTAAACAATTGCTATAGACTGTCTGTAATTGTATGTCTATTGACAAATTTTATTATGCACTTTAATTTTTTCTGTTGCTTATTAAGCAGATTTTCTGTATGCTATTGTTGCTTAATAAAGCAACATTTTAAATAAATAGAATGGTATAAATATGTTATGTGAGTTGGATACAATAATATTTTAGCCGCAGTAGAGTTATAAAATGACTCGGGATAAGGCATACAAATAAAAAAAAGAATTTTCTAGCATATATTATTTTAGTTTAAAATAATTATGAATGCACATTATGTAACAGAAAAGGCAAAAACTTTGTAGTATAGGATAATTATTTTAAATTAATATGAAATTTAATAGTATCTTTTTTACCCATTGAAATTTGGGTCAAGTCATATGAAGGAAAACATGGATCTAAAATGGGTATGACCCATGTAAGTTTATGTGGTAATTTTTTTTGAATTTTTCTTATTAAAATTAATGCCATGTCATTTTTGTGGTTGAGGTTGGAGGAAAAATATTTTTTATGTTATGATAACAAAGTTTAATTGCTTCTAAGTGACAAAAAATAGTTGAATGACTTTATTGAAATTAAATAATACTTAATGACCATCAATGAATTTAATCCCACTTTTGTGTGCATGGAGATGATATGGAAACTGTATCCGTGTGTGAACACGAAAACCTAATCCACCTGGTTCAGAAATTAGACTAGAATCTTTTGTCCTAAACGAAGTCTTAAATTAAGAACCAGCCCATTATAACATTATTGCCGTCAATAATCTCCTGTCTTTAATTTACCTCTACGTGAAAATTAAGTAGCTTAATAATGTTTCAATATCATTGCCTTCAGTTTTAAAGGTAAACTAGTAAGCTTGGTAACCTTGAAAAAAGGTATAGTAATATAGTTAGAGTAGCCTAGTTTGATATATACATAAAATACTAGCTTTATTTAGGTGTAAGCACTTCTTCGACGACGTTCTAATAATCTGATTAAGTTACTTTTGATGGACAATTTTACCATCTCCTCGAGCAACATATGCGACCTTAACTATCTTCTTCAAAAAAAAAAAAAATGAAAAGTTAACTTAGTAAAGTAGGTTAAAAATTACTAGTTTTAATGATTTTGTCCAAATAGATATAGTACAGGAAGAGAGTATCATGTTAAAAGATATAAAATGAAAGTAATGATAGTAATATATGAAGGGGAGCCAGATCTTGCTGTTTTAGGTCTTATTTCCCCCGATTCATAATAAGTATCCAATTTTCTTTTTTATTTTGGTTCAAACGAAGTGTCAAGTTATGTAATCAAGAAAGAATTCAGTTTATTTTTACAAAATAACCCCTATGTACATATTCTTAACAAAAATTTTTACACCTCACATTAAATGTTTAATTAGGAATAGTTAAGTCATAGTAAGTATTTTTGTATAAAATTTATATTTTCTTAATAAGTGTGCTAAAAGCAAATTGATCACTTATTATGAACCACATAAAGTAATTATTTAAAAATATACTCTCGTACTTGTTACTACCCAAATGAGCCTGCATCATACTTTGATATAAAAGAACTATAATTAGTAACCTCTAACACATGACTCTACCGTTTTTGGGATCCTAAAATAAGTATTTGATGCGTCTGCAGTGTTCACATTCGCAAATAATGTCACATCCAAAATAGTAGTAAATGTAAACTAACATATGATCAAACTTTTCCAAATTAAACAACATTATAATTAACATACGAACAAAATGATCAAGTCATGATTTATCCTTTAAGAACATCTCTCATTATTATCTCCCATTTTGGCTCAAAAGTTTACATTTGCTCGTGTACCATAATTGATCTTTTTTAAAAAAAAAAAAAATCTGAAATATCACTTATGTACTTTGACATGAGATATAACATCTTGCGAATTTCGATCAAAAGAAGATAGATTAAAATCATATTAAGAAAGTCTTTGGAAAATTATTCCAACGCAACAATTTGAGAAGTCTTAGGAATCACTTGGTTATTGATATACTGCGGAACTACCAGCAGTTTAAGAGGAATAAATTGTGCTTCTGTCGATCATTTTTGGTCGTTAAAACGGACAAAATAAAGTTCAAAACACAAGTAAGTCTGAAATTCACTTCGTGGCGATTAGAAGCAAAGTTTGTACAGAATTGTTTACAAAATAGGAATGATATTTGATCCCAAAAATTAGCTAAGCACGTAATCTTTTTGAGTTTGAATTATTGAGTCAAACACTAAGGTCCAAGGCTGCCTACTTTTTGACGAAATATCAGATCCCATCTGCTAGGCACTATCTGATCTCATTACTTACAGTGATTCATTTTCATAACTTCTAGAGATATACATGTTTTAATAAATTATATCACCAACTGAGTGATATATACTACTACCAAACTGCGTAAACACGTAAGCATGCATTGATCATACCGTTCTTTTAAAAAAAGAATACAGCCCCCACTCCTATAATAGTAACCAAGTGTCAACCTGTGAGTGATTCAAATTATATTAGCCAGTTGCCAAGGTGCAGCACTATGAGAAAATATTGTGAAGTATACCCCCACTGATTTAGGCGCTTGTAATATTTACATAACCAAAGTATTATAACAAATTAAACTAATGCCATGTATATGTCTAGGCTAATTACTTTGTGGAAAAAATGGATAATGTGCTCAATGTGATTAACATTTGAGCCATGTTGCTTTGATTTTTAAAAAATATTGCCGCACTTGTGTTGGATATTGTAAAAATACACTAATTTTGAAGGATTCAATACGCACCCGGTAAAATTATTGAAAAGTTTTGAACAAAGTAGACATAAAGTGTGTCAATATTTTTTCTGCACAGAACTTAATTTACTTCAAGTACCTAGAATGGTGAGCTACCAGCACTTTTGCTTCCTGGTACAGATAAAAGCCAGCAGTTAAAATTGAATTCTGGCTCTGTGGCAGTTAATGCTAAAATTGAAGTATCAAAATGAATCAAGAATTAGACAATTGGTCCCCTTGGCGTACTTCAAAAAGTGTCGACACTTGTTCATTTTCTCTATATAAAGCACTCTAGCTCTCTTTAGTATCCAACAAATTAAATAATCCGTTCATTATTTCAGTACTGTTTACAAACAAATTTAGTGTGTGGGAATGGGTAACAAGGACTATGAGTACCCAGCATCAATGAATGGAGAGAGCAGAAAAACACACCCAGTAGAAATCCCACCACCACAACCCTTTTTTAAGTCTTTAAAAAACACAGTTAAAGAGACTTTGTTTCCTGATGATCCTCTTAGACAATTCAAGAATCAGCCACCTCGCAAGAAATTCATACTTGGACTTCAGTTTTTGTTTCCAATCTTTGAATGGGGTCCTCGTTACACCTTGGATTTCTTCAAATCGGACCTTATTGCTGGGATCACTATAGCCAGTCTAGCCATTCCTCAGGGAATTAGCTATGCAAAACTTGCCAATTTGCCACCTATACTTGGCCTCTGTAAGTCACAACGTTACTCTATGTTTTATTATAGTGGTGGTGTACGTGAATGCACCTCAATTAGTTCGTCGGGTACGTGTTACTTTCCATAATCACTACTTGAAAACGGCTCTTCTGCTCCGAAATGAACTGTTCCAAATGTTCCTGGAGATGAATTTAAATTTTAAATTTCATAGGTTTAACCTTTACGTGCTCAATATTAAACTTAGTGTGCTTTTGCAATTATGGATGCAGATTTTATAAACTTTAGTAATTTTTTTTAATTTACATATCTTTGCTACATGAAAAAAGTATGAGGTTGATAAGTTGAACCCACTACCTATACATAACATATTTACACGTGCTTCCGCTTACCAGCACAAGTACAAGATAACTATACGAAGAATTTCCTTAATGTGTGTATCTTAATTAATCTCTCAAAATCCTAACAAGCTTTCTAGTAGTGATTGAGCAGTGGGAGGTGTAGCTAGTTACGTGATAACTAATTATGGGTTTGTTGGTTATTTCTGATGACAGATTCCAGCTTTGTTCCGCCATTAGTCTACGCAGTAATGGGCAGTTCAAGAGATTTAGCAGTTGGGACAGTTGCTGTAGCATCACTTCTCATTAGTTCAATGTTAGGGGACGAAGTAAATCCAACTGAGAATCCAACACTTTATCTTCATCTTGCGTTCACTGCCACATTCTTTTCCGGAATATTTGAAGCAGCTCTTGGAATTTTCAGGTTAATATATACAGTAGAATATACTATAAATGAAAGTGTGTTAATTACATACTTATATAAATTGGGATCATGATGAACTTTGTTTTAATCCTTTGGTGATTATGACTATGTCGTTAGAATAAGCAATGATTAAGGTAAGTTGATGATAACGTTAGTTCGGTAAATAATTTTTGCATGCAGACTGGGATTCATAGTGGATTTTCTATCTCATGCAACAATAGTTGGGTTCATGGGTGGAGCAGCCACGGTTGTGATACTTCAGCAGCTAAAAGGGATACTTGGTCTTGACCATTTTACTCAGTCCACTGATGTCATTTCCGTCTTGCGTTCTGTTTTTACCCAAACGCATGAGGTATAAATTTTAATATGACGTGATATTGTTTTTTTGTATAAGTCTGCTTTTTCTTTTTTCACAAAAGGAAATCCAACTCATTATAAGTAGTTCTTTTTCTTTCTAAACTTTATGTTCGACTTTGTTTACATACCTAACACTCCAATTCGTATACTGGCGGTATCTCCATATTGTCGCTTTAGGTTAAGCATGTACAATTCACGCTATTAAGAGTATTCAACTCGTTGCAAGTAATTTATTTTTTAATTTCTATGTAAAACTTTGTTTACACACACTAACAATACCTTATCAGACGATGTATTTTAATTTGTTGTAACATATAACTTATCTTATTTTTCACGTGTGCTCTCCCCGCCCCCAACCCCCTACAAATCTTCGACTCTTTCTATACATGGATATGTCGGGCAAGGCTATAGCCTTGTTTTCTTGAATTATTAATTTTGAAAAGCAATTATTATTGTTCGATTCTCATTAACTTCTCTTTTCTTTTTTCCTTCCTTGAGAATCAAAATTCTACTGTTACCGTACAATTTTAGTTGAATCTTTCAGAGGATTAGTTTTTTCTTTAAATTTTAATTAATTAATGTGGTTTATGACTTTACTTATGGTTAATGACAAAAATAATTGCAGTGGCGATGGGAAAGTGCGGTGCTGGGTTTCTGTTTCCTTTTCTACCTGCTGGGTTCTAGATTCCTTGTAAGTTACAACCAACTTTGACCTATTCAAATTTGAATAATACCATAAAATCAATTTATTAAAAAGTATAAATTTTATGCATGTGATACAAGAAATATTTAAACGATCGAGTTATTTGTAATTAAAATACGGATTTGAGTCATACTCATATACAGGGGCGGAGCTACCTTGTCCGACCGACATCCCTTCGCCGAAAAATAATACTGTGTAGATAGGTATTTTTAAAAAAAAAAATATATATATATACTAGGGGTTGACAACCCTTGACACAAGGCAAACTCCATGTGCAATGGTCAAGAGATGTCAAAAGTTACTGAAGGTTGCAAATTACATTCCTAATTGTAGCATAAATTTCCTTTGTATAAATCTTGGCTCCGCCGCTGCTCATATATACAATAAATTCCTGCACTATAACTCATACATACATAAAAAAAATTGGTATTGTCATGTCTTATTTTCTTGTTATTATTGTGGTACCAATACTTTTTTGAACGGATGATCTATTGAAAACAGTCTCTTTATCTCCATAAGGTAGGGTAGGATTTGCGAACACACAACATACTGGGTATTATAAGCTGCTTAATTTTAGCTATAATGAAATGCATGCATGCAGAGCCAAAAGAGACCGAAGTTGTTCTGGATATCAGCAATGGCTCCATTGATGTCCGTCATACTGGGAACCATTTTTGTTTATTTCACGCACGCTGAAAAACACGGCGTTCAAGTGGTAAGTCCTTCATTTTTCTTAATTTCTAGAAGGTGTATAATATATAGTCCGTTTGGCCCGGCTTCTTTAAGGCCAAAAACACTATTATTCAAAAAAAAAAATAATAGTACTAATTTTTTTTCCTCAAAATTGAGGTAGTTGGCCAAATTTTTACAAGAAAAAAATGTCTTTGAGTGAGAAGTAGAAGCACTTTTTGAGAAATAAATTAATTAACTAAATATTTCTCACTAAATGTTACTATACTTTTAAAAAAAATATTTCTTAAGATAACGTGATTTTACAAGCTTGGCCAAATAGGCTATAAGTAATACTGTGTTCAACATAAACACTATAGTGGGTTAATGTGATATTTCTACAATTTGGATTACTGCAGTTGTGAGTATTTAATTTGCGTTGTGATTCTTGTGGTTTGAGTATTGCACACGTTCGTTTGATATAGACGACCTACCAATACCATGATTGACTGATAATTAAATGTTTCAAGGACAACGGCCAAGAAAATTTGCTGTCGTTGTCCATTTAAATAGACATTTGCTAATGGTTTTCTTCGTCCTAGAAGTTACTCGATTTAACATTAAACAAATATGACAATGAAATTGAGATGGAACAAAATTTGAATTATTTTAGTCGATGATTCATTAGGTGAGATTTGTTATGGTAATTTTAGACTGGTTTAGGTTAAGGAAATTTATCATTACTGAATAGTGAATACCATCTGGCTTATATGTTAATTAGTTCAAGTCAGAAAAAGAACGAAATTGTGTGCATTCTTGACTACATAGACAAGATATGACCAGGAGTGAAATGAAGAAAAAAAAACACGTCAGAATTAAAGTTCCAATCTAATGGTTACATTTAACTTTATTCACGTAGCTTAATTTGGTATAGTGTTGAACCAGTTAATATTGTTTGATACAATCGAAACTCCATTTCTTCTTGTACTCTTTTATTTCTTCTACTATTATGAGCCACCCCCACAAAAAATAGGCATGTGATAATTTATTTGCAACTGCACATATATATAATTAGACATCATGATCATGTGAGAAACATGAATAACATAATTGGATGATTAATTGATAAAAAAATATGATCAGATTGGAGAGCTGAAGAAAGGGTTAAATCCAGTGTCAATAATGGATTTGTCATTTGGAGCACCTTATCTTTCAACAGCTATCAAAACTGGAATAATCACGGGTGTCGTATCTCTTGCTGTAAGCTTTCACTTTTCCCATACTCGACCCTTTGTCATGAAGATATCTCATATGTTGAGAGCAGTGTAATTAAATAAATAAGTACATAATTAATTAGTGCAATTTAACCTACTGTCATTCATTAAAATACTTTGATTGGGGATATGATACAGGAAGGAATAGCAGTGGGGAGAAGCTTTGCAATGTTCAAGAATTACCATATAGATGGCAACAAAGAGATGATCGCTTTTGGAATGATGAACATCGTTGGCTCTTGCACTTCCTGCTACCTCACTACTGGTATTTAATTTCCTCAATTAATTCTCTTTCTTTTTCGTTCCCCGAATTTTTTTTTTGAATTACCTGAAACAACGGAATAAACAATGGCCCATTAATTTAATTCGATTAATCAACAACTGATTCTATGGACCATCATGTCGGGAACACCCAGTAGACACATCACACGCATAAAGGTCGCAAATAAATGTAGAAAGAAACAAGAAAATATCTACATAACAAAGTTGTGGTTAATAGATGCAGATTAACAACTTAAAAAAGAAAAAGAGAAAAAAAAGGTTCCATGATTTGTTGTCAGATTTGACCAGCTACGGTGTTTAGTTAACTAAAACATAATAATGTTAATAATGTAGGATTATTAATTCCCAACCATAGCAGAGACGAAAACGCAAACATAAATATAATCTAGAGTCAAAGTGTAAGTAAGCGTACCATTCAACTCCATTGACACAGTAACGATAGCGATCAACGATTAAGCCTGAGTCCAACTTTCACGATCCACTAACTACGCGCTCTCATACACAGAACTTGACTTATGGGACGTCTACCGTTACCACGTATTCAAGAGGCAGAATACGTTAGGGTTTTCTAATCCCTAGGTAAAGGGGGGTTGGCCTCTATTATAAATATTGTATATCTATCGCTGGTCAATTATTATTGGATCTCACTTATCCACATACATAGTATTTAATATTAGCCATTTTATTTATCCACTACTTGGGTCATGCTAAGTGTTGTCCTAATTTTCTTAACATATTTGGTTTTCCTATCTCATGAAGGAAATGACAACATATTTACCATAATTGAGAGTAGTGTTTAGGGAAGAACTTTACGAGATAAGTGTTAGTGTGCCACTTGTGTTTGCCTCTTCGTGAGGTTGTTCTCTCGTTATATTGTACTCTCTTTTATATAATGGATTGCTCATCTACATTCGTGGACGTAGGTCAATTGACCGAACCATGTAAAATATTTGTGTCTCATTTCTGTTGTATGGTTTATCGTAGTTCAAGGTTTGCTTTGCTAGCTTCCATATGACACCTGATTTTTTCGGTCCTAACAAGGGTATCAGAGCCTTGGTTATATATCCTGGTTGTTACGGAATGGACTCGAATGTGAAGAGGATGGTGTGTTTAAATGGGAGAAATTATAATATTTAGAGAAGCAAGATGAAAGATTTGCTGTTCGTGAAGAAGATGCATCTACCCGCTTTTTTAGCTCATAAACCCGAGAGTATATCTGATGAAGAATGGGATTCCGAGCACGAACAAGTATATGGATATATGCGAGAATGGGCTGAAGATAATGTTCATAATCATATTGTGAACGAGACACGTGCGAGATCATTATGGGAAAAGCTAGAGACTCTTTATGCTTCAAAAACGGGGAACAACAAGTTGTTCCTACTAAAGCAATTGATGACCTTTAAATACAAGGAAGGAAACCCTATCTTTGATCACATAAATAATTTTCAGTCCTTGATCACCTTTCTGGAATGTGAGTTAATTTTGATGATCGGATATAAGGAGTTTGGCTTCTTAATATTTTATCAGACTCTTGGGAAATTCTTCATGTTACTTTGACAAGTTTAGCTGCTGGAGCTAAGGTTACCATGGAATATGCCATGAGTAGTGTGTTAAACAAGGAAGTAAGGAGAAAATCTCTGAGTTCGTCTTGCAAGAAGATATCTTGTTTACAGAAGATCGGGAGAGAGATAGAACAAGAGGCTCATGGAATAGAGGTAAAAGTAGAAGTAAGTCAATGTCCAAATACCATAATATTACATGCAACTACTGTATCTAGAAAGGACATATCAAATGGTTTTGCAGAAAGTTATTTCAAGACATTAGAGTAGGAAAGAAAGTTGAATACAGTGAGAACAAAGTTTTTGTTATTGTTCGTGATACCCTTCTTTTTGCTTATGATGAAAATGACATCAATTTGGTATCTCATAAGACGAGCTGGATAGTAGATTCTGGAGCAACCTCACATGTCATGCCAACAAAAGACTTTTTCTCATCTTATACTTCTGTTGATTTTGGAGTATTAAAGATAGGCAATTCTAGTGAAGTTAAGGTATTTGGTGTAGGAACAGTTTGTTTGAAAACTAATAATGGCTCAGCGTTAGTTCTTCAAGATGTCAAGATTGCTCCAGACTTTCTTTTTAATTTGATTTCTGCATGAAGATTAGATGATGAAGGTTATCATAAGGGCCTCTTTAATGGCCAATGGAAGCTCACTAAGGGCTCGTTAGTAGTGGATCCAGGAGTCAGGTCTAGTCAATTATATGTGACATAAGGCTCTATTCTTAATGTGGCATAGAAGATTGAGTCATATAAGCGAGAGGGGAATTACGTGTTTGGCTAGGAAAGGTTTTCTTCCTAGAGTGAAATAAGCAAAGCTGAAAAGATGTATCCATTGTATAGCTGTAAAAAAAAGGTTTTCTTTCATAGACATCCTCCCTCAAGAAAGCCCGATTTATTGGAGCTACTACACTCTGATTTGTGTGGTCCTTTTAAAGTAAAGTTAAAAGGTGATGCACTTTACTTTTTGACCTTCATTGATGATCATTCTCTTAAGATCTGGTGTATCCTTTGAAATTTAAAGATTAAGCACTTGACGTGTTTAAGGAATTTCTGGCCTTAGCTGAGAGACAAATGGGGACAAAATTAAAATGTATTCGCAGTGACAATGGTGGTGAATATTGTGTTCCTTTTTATTTCTATTGCAAGCAACAAGGAATTCGTCATTGAAAAACTCCGCCTAAGATGCCTCAATTGAATGGTTTGGCAGAGGATGAATATAACTCTAGTTCAAAGAGTTAGATGCCTGCTTTCAGAGGCTAAACTACCAAATACATTTTGGGCGGAAGCACTTAACACTGTTGCCTATGTTATTCATTTGTCTCTTGCGGTTGCTTTGGATGGTGATGTCCCAAAAAGAGTTTGGTTTACCAATGATGTTTCTTATGATCACCTGAGAGTTTTTGAGTGTAAAGCTTGTGTGTACATTCATTCCTAAAGATAAGAGATCAAAATTGGATGTTAAAACTAAGTAGTTCATATTTATCAGTTTAGGTCAAGATAAATTCGGGTATCATTTTTATGATCCAGTTAACAATAAACTTATTAGAAGTCGTGATTCAATATTCTTTGAAGACCTGACTATTGAAGATATTGACGAAGCTTAGAAGATAGATTCTTAGAGTAATGAGAGCTTAGTTGATAGTGATCTAGTTTATATTGCTAAGGCACCTATTGTACATGAAGGAACCCAAGACAATGATGGAGATAGTGATCAAGATCAAAATTATCATTATGGTATAGATGTTATGGATGCTTCAATTGATGAAGTTATGGTTGATCAGCAACCCGTTCCTGCTCAGGTAACTACTTCAAATGCTCCTGAAACCTCTCTTATAAGATATGCAACGGAGAAGCAGAAATACATGCGCTATCCTCCTGATGAGCATGCACTTTTGACTGACATAGGAAAACCTGAGAATTATGATGAAACCATGCAAGATACTTATAAAAATTAGTGGATTGAAGCCACGGAAGATGAGAAGAAGTCACTCCATGATAATGGCACATATGAGTTAGTGAAATTTTCGAAAGGTAAGAGAGCTTTATCCAACAAATGGGTATTCAGAAAAAAGCTAGATAACCATACCGTTGCATCTAGATACAAGGCGTGGTTAGTTGTTAAAGGTTATGGCAAGAAGGGAGTTAATTTTGATAAAACTTTTCTTCCCTATTGTGAAGATATTTTCTATTCGTGTGATTTTAGGCTTAGCCGCAAGTCTAGACATAGAAGTTGAGCAAATAGATATCAAGAAGACTTTTCTTTATGGTGATTTAAATGAGGAGACTTATATGGAGCAACTTGAGGACTTTGTAGTTAAACTTGTAGATAAGTATGAGTTTCGTAGTAAAGTGGAAGGTATGAAGCCTGTCAATAGCTCATGTACTTGAAGACGGATTTGGCCCCTCGGCTCGAGGGAGATTTTTTTGGGAACATACCTATATTTTCCAGCCAAAAGCCCAATGGCCTAATCCTATTATCTTTTGATTTCCATTCCTATTCGGAATTAGTTCGGTGTTTACTCCTGTTTTGAGTGTGTTTCGGCTTTAAGAGAAAGTACCAAGAGAATTATTCTAAGCTTATTGATACAAGTCTTTGAAAGACTTAAGCACATAAGAGTGATTTTTGAGAGAGCTTTCATCAAGAGAGAAGAGAGAAGAAAAGTATTTATTTTCTTGCAGATTTATTGTTATTTTGACAAGCTAATTTAAAATCAAGTTTTCGCATTTGTCAACCGTTGGATTGGATTGAAATTTTGACTGAGTGTTTGTAACAGCTTGATGTTTGATTTTAATGGTGGAGATCGGAGTTAGAGACTGTAGCATTTGATTTCGAGCCTCGAACTACAGCTTTATTTTTATGGATTCTCCTCTTTCTTTAATTGATTTATTTCTATTATTCCTTTCCTGTTTGGCACTTGTTGTGTAGCCAATTTGGAGAAATTTTGTAACCCTCTTATTGTTATAGTGGAGTTTTTTCGATCTTTGTGATCCGTGATTTTTACCTTTGATTTAAAGGGGGTTTCACGTTAAAATTTGGTGCTATTTATCTTCTTTATTTTCGGATTTACTTTTAGATAGGTTCATCTTGGTGGTTTCAGTTCTAGCCACAACATATTTGACGATAATCATGATTTTATCTCAGAAATTTGACTTATGTGCTACACACGTTGATACAAATTTTGTGATAGAGATTTGAAGATGGATCGGGTTAATTTTGTCAGAAAATTTAGGCCAAAGGGGAGAATTGCTAGGTGTTGTCCTATTCTTAATTTGGTTTTCTATCCTGAAGGAAAAGACAACATATTTACCATAATTGAGTTTTCCTTTTGTAGAAGGAACTTATAATTCTTCTATATTTGGATTGACCTTTTTCTTGTAGGAAAAGGTTTGGACTTCTATAAATTGAGGATCCTTCCTTCTCATTCATTAGCATTCGCAATGTAGCCATGTGGGGTTTGAGAGTCATGTTTAGGGGATCGGAGAACTTTACAGGACAAGTGTTAGTGTGTTCACTTGTGTTTGCCTCTTCGTGAGGTTGTTCTCTCGATATATTGCACTCTCTTTTATATAATAGATTGCTCATCTCCATCCGTGGACGTATGTCAGTTGATAGAACCACGTTAAGTAGTTGTATCTCTTTTGCTATATTTCTCTAGTGTGTGGTTTATCGTCGTTGAAGATTTGTTTTGACAGCTTCCATATGACACCTGATTTTTTGGTCCTAACATACCACTATTCGTTCGGGCTATAACCAATTAATGCAAGTCCAAATTCCAACAAATAATACTACTATATTTTCAAATAGTTTATTTATTTTGATTTTAAGTTATACACACTTGCGATGTAAATAGTGTTGTTCTATCAATGTAATTTGACTCTTTGGTGTATTACTTGCCAATTGTTTCATATTACTCATATAGTCTTACCATCAGTTGTCTTTTAAAGTAATTAATGTAAATATGTTTATATTGTGAGTACAAAAAATTTGAAGTCATTTATATATTTCCTGAACAAGCTGCTAATCAGAAAAGTGAAAGTGCAGGTCCATTTTCGCGATCAGCAGTGAACTTCAACGCAGGATGTAAAACAGCAGTATCAAACATAGTCATGGCGCTGGCAGTAATGGTGACACTGTTGGTGCTGACACCATTGTTCCATTACACTCCATTAGTGGTCTTATCATCCATTATAATATCTGCAATGCTCGGACTCATCGACTATAATGCTGCAATTCACCTCTGGCACGTCGACAAATTTGATTTCCTGGTGTGCATAAGTGCATACCTTGGCGTCGTCTTTGCCAGTGTCGAAATTGGCTTAGTCATTGCTGTACGTATCCCTTAATTTCTAGTAATTAACAAGGAGATTCGAAAGCAATGTTGCACCAAGAATTTGACCCTTTAGCCAAATTCACTAGAATTTGTTTCTCTTATAGTAATGGGGATCCAACAATTTATATATAACAACATAACTTTTAGTTTTTCTAAAATATCAAATATTTTGATACAAATTCAGTTTGGATACAACAAGTAAAATTATATATTGGAAAAATCCATTTTGTTATTACTAATGGAGTAGTAGTAACTAGGTAGCTAAGCAGGTGGTTTCCAATTAATTAATCAAGATTTAGGTCTTAATGGCGTAAAGTTTTAATTCAAATGCAGGTTGCTTTATCGTTACTAAGGGTATTGCTATTTGTAGCAAGGCCAAGAACGTTAGTACTTGGTAACATCCCCGATTCTAAGATCTACAGAAATGTTGAGCAATACACAAACACAGACACTGTTCCAGGCGTTCTCATACTTGACCTTGCTGCACCCATTTACTTTGCCAATTCTAGCTACTTAAGAGAGAGGTAATTTAATCTAACTACACATCTTCGACTTCGTATATGTATATATGCAAATAATTAGCACCAATTATGTGCACTTTTTATAGGATCTCAAGATGGATCGACGACGAGGAAGACAAGTTAAATTCTTCAGGAGAGACATTGCAATATGTAATACTTGATATGGGAGGTCAGTTAACTTCTCCTATGTCTACAATCTTAAAGTTTGACAAGGACATGCTAAAACGATTTTTGTAATTTAACTAGTTATAGTAGGTTTTTATTCTCTTTTCGAGGTGACTACATCCAGAGGCGTACTCAGGAATTTAATGCGCCAGACACAATATTCTGTTCAATCAGTGCCCCCTAAAAGCTTTTAACGTTAAGAGTACCAAGTTATTCAAAATTGAGCATTTTCAAGGTATATATATATACAAGATTTTTGTCCAAGTTTATGTGATCCGGTGATCCCTCAACCTAAGCCTTAGGTCCGCCTCCGACTACATCATGGTTGATATGAAGAATATGGAGCTAAATTATCAGTACATATAACTTAAACTCGTGCTAAAATTCTATATATGATGGGCAGCTGTAGGTAATATTGATACTAGCGGAATTAGCATGCTAGAAGAGGTCAAGAAGAATCTTGATAGAAGAGATCTCAAGGTTTGCCCTAACTATTATATATCCTACACGTTAAAAGATATATTGGAAGTGCTAATTAATCCTTTGCAACAAAATATTAATATGGTGTGCTTTAATTGTTGTGGGATATTGTAGCTTGTGCTGGCAAATCCAGGGGCAGAGGTAATGAAGAAGCTGAACAAGTCCAAATTCATAGAGACAGTAGGACAGGAATGGATATTTCTAACTGTGGGGGAGGCAGTGGAATCATGCAATTACATGCTTCACTCCTGCAAACCAAAATCTGCTATAGATGGTTCATTTAGCAATAACGTTTGACAGCTCTTTTCAAAACAAAATTATTTGATCCGTATATGTTATTAGTATGACATGTGACACATCGAATTTATAACGATGTTGTGTAACATATTGGCTTTGAGCTTTGATTTGTTGGCCAAATTCTACAGACACGCCTCTTCCACAAAAAGAGTTGGAAGGGTCTGTTAGAAAACTGCATTAAGAACTGTAGCAGTTCAATTGTCTTAAAATTGTGTAGCAGTTATTTACTGCACAACAGTCGTTTAATTTCTATGATATCCTAATTTGTTGGAGTTGATTTTTATTTTCATTTGAGTTTGTAAAATCTATAAGTTTGTCGGAAGTTTCTAATGAATATGTAAGTTTGCTTTTGATTATGAGATTCCTTACTTTTCTTTTAAAGTTCTTCAAACTCATGTTCAACTTGTTTAATTACTAGTGAATCAGATTTTTCTATTCTTCATTCTCTGTAAAACCTACAATTGGTATAAGAGCTTTCTTTTCTTAAGGAATCCGTGGGTGTTCATTAAACTCAAATTCTCAGCAAGGCAGATTTGTCAAGCTTGGAAGCATAATCAAATTTCTCAACAATGGCACCTCCTGTTTTCAATAGTGAAAATTATCAAATTTGGGTTGTAAGGATGGAAACTTATCTGGATACCTTGGATATCTGGAAGGCGGTCGAAGAGGATTATGAAGTTCCTCCGCTGCCCACCAATCCAACTATGAGCCAGATTAAGAACCATAAAGACAGGAAAACTAGAAAATCATAGGCAAAAGCTTTTCTATTTTAAGTAGTACCTTCTATAATTTTCACTTGAATTATGTCTCTAAAGTCATCCAAAGCCATCTGTAATTATCTCAAAGCAGAATACGAAGGGGATGAAAGGATCAGAGGTATGCAAGTTCTAAATTGTGACGACTCGGCCCGTCGTCACGAGAATTACCACCCCGTTACCCTTTCATTTATGTGTTTCATGTTTCTATATATGTGTTAGAATCTATCGGGTGAGTTAGGAGTGGTTCTGTTTGAAAATGAGGCATATAGCCTTTTTAAATGAAGCTTGTTTATGAAAAGTCAACCTGGAGTTGAATATGTGGTTAGAGGGCTCGAAATCGAATTCTGATTATTTGGTTATTTCCGGGAGGTGATTTGTGACTTTGGGGAGCGATCAGAATTGAATTTGGAGGTCTGGTGTAGAAATAGGCTTGAATTGGCTAAGTTGGAATTTTGGCGAAATCCGATCGATAGGTGAGATTTGGATCCGGGAGTCCGAATGGAATTCCGATAGTTGCAGTAGCTTCGTTAGGTGATTTTGGATATGTCTGCAAATTTTAGGTCATTCGGACATCGTTTGGTCGGGTTTTTGATTGGATGTTGGTTTCGGAAGTTCTAGTTGAAACTTAGGCTTGAATTCGACTTGATTTGATGATTTCCGTGTTTAAGGGTGTGTTTTTATGATTGGAATAAGTTCGTAACGTATTTTGGAGTAGGTTGGTAGTTTTCGTTGGGGTCCCGAGGGCCTCGGGATGAATCCGGGGGTCCAAACGGACCATTTTTGGCTAAATGAGGGATCAGGTATGCTGTCATAAGTGCAGCAGACATTTTTTCATTGCGAAAGTAGTCACGCGTTCACGTAGAGTACTGGAGAGCTGAGGATATTTACTCTTCGCGTTCGCAAAGTATGGGGTGCGAACGCGTAAGGTCAGGATTTGGGTGCATCGCGATCGCAATAGCCAGGGTCGCGTTCGCGTAGTGTTGGTTCAGCTGGGCATCGAGATCGCATCAGGTTCCACGCGATCGCGTAGGAGGAAATGAGGACTGCTACCATTTGTTCATCGCGATCGCATGCCAAGGGCTGCGATCGAATATAGTTAAAATATCTGGCAGAAGGGTTAAAATCAAAACAGTTCAGTCGCGAGCTATTAGTATTTTTCCTCCATTTTTGAGTTCTTTGGAGGTAAGTTTTATGGTCTAAATACATGGTTTTATCCTAGAATCTTCATATATATCACTGAAAATGGAAGGATTAATGGAGGATTTTTTGCTCTAAGCCTGGTTATGGTAAATCACTGATTTGAATGGGCAAACGGAGTCCGATTTTGATAAACTTTATATGCATGTACTCGTGTCGAGATGAGGATTCCGAAAATATAACTTTTGTAATTTTTTGAGAAGCGTACCAAAAGTCAAGTTTTGGCAATTTTTTGTTTTTAGTGTAATTCTAGTTGTTTCGATTGGGTAATGTCCCTTTAGCCTATTCTGATGCGTTTCTATTGATTTAGATCAGATTCTACACCCGTGGAGGTCGATTCTCATGGCAAGGGCATTGCGGACTAGTCTTCGAGCTGAGTCGAGGTGAGTAATGGGTGTGGGTGATGACCAGCGGGTTCGAAACCCATCACTATGTGATGCTGTATTGAGACGAGACACGTACTCTCCTGTGAGTGCGGGGTCAAATGTGATTGGGGACTATGACTTAGTCCGACCTGATAATACTATACTTTGTTGTTGGCTATTATTGAGTCGGTGAACCTCCTACTTGGATGGTTGTGGATATCTTTGGGCTATAAGCTAGTTATTGGGATCCCGCGAGGATCATTACTGTTATTTCTATGATATTGCATGTTATTCTGATACCAGTCCTGAGCTATTGCTGTCTAAATTATTTTCCAAACTCTGGAATTTCTGAAACACTATTTTGTACTAAAAATGATAAAAAGATATTTCAAATACTATTTTTATACCGTGAGGCTTGCATTGCTATTTAGCTGACTGGTAGTGGATCGGGCTGCGCGTCGTAGCAGTCATATTTATGCATTGCATTTAGCTATACTTGTTATTCTGTTAGCTTCTATTGCTGGTTCTGATACTGCTCATATTGATAATTGATATAGGATATTGTTGTATAACCTTGCTTAGTGTTATATTGGGTTTTCTTACCTTTGCTGTCTTACCCTTGCTTATTACCACTGAGTTGAAAGTACTCACACTACTCCCTGCACCTTGTGTGCAGATCCAGGTACATCACAACAGAGCTGAGACCACATCTGCTCGGAGAGATTCACTTGGACAGTCGCGGTAGCTGCTAGCGTTCGCAGGACCTGACTCTCCAGTCGATCTTTACTTTCTTAGTATATTCTACATTTGCACACAGTTGTATACACTATCACAGCTTTATATTCTGGTAGAGGCTCATGACTTATGACTCATGATTCAGTGGGAGGTTTATACTGGTTTTGGGATGTCTAGTCCCAATGCGTTGGATGTTATTTCATTATACTATCATTGTTTATGCTTTAAAAGGGTAAAGTGTGAGCTGATAGCTCTGTGTTATAGTTGGTTGGTCGGGCTAGCCTAGTAATGTGCTGGGCATCATCACGACCAGGTTTTGGGGTCGTGACAAGTTGGTATCAGAGCCTAGGTTACTAGGCCTCATGAGTCTTGAGCCGGTTGGTAGAGTCTCGTGGATCGGTACAGGGACGCTTGTATTTATCCTCGGGAGGCTACAAACCTTTAGGAAACACTTTAGATTTCTTGAACTCTATCGTGCAATTTTGTTGTTCTGAGAAATGAACTTCTGTATTCTATTCTCTCGCAGATGGCGAGAACTCGAGCTTCAGAACGAGGTGGACAACCATCATTGCCACCTTCTAGAGGTCGTGGGCGCGGCCATGGTCGTGGTAGAGGCAGGGCAGCTAAGGCAGTGCCGGCTGACCCACCCGTTGTCCCTATTCAGGAGCAGCCCTCAATGGTTGTTGCTCCAGCAGCACCAGCTCAAGCACCGACGGTGTCTACTGTCATTCCTGGCCTTCAAGAGACTTTGCCCCAGATATTATCTGTCTGTTCTGGATTGGCTCAGGTAGTATCCGCTACTGCTACAGCAGTGACATCCAAGACCGGGGGTGGTCATCAGACCTCCGCATCTCGCACACCTGAGCAGGTGATACAGGGACTTCAGACGCCAGAGGCAGTCCCAGCTCAGGCAGTTGCACAGGTTGTTCCAGCTGCACCAGCCCTAGAGTATGTGGTACCAGTGACGCCTGACGACGAGCGGTGTCGCCTGGAGAGATTTGGTAGACTCCAGCCACCTCATTTCAGGGGTACTGAGGGCGCGGATGCCCAGAGTTTCTTAGATAAGTGCTAGAGGATGCTACGTACAACTGGGATTCTTGAGTCCGGCGGTGTTTCATTTACTACCTTCTAATTTACAGGTCCAGCATTCGACTGGTGGGAGGAGATTGAGAGGCGCAGGCCTGCAGGAGCAGCACCTCTTACCTGGCAGCAGTTTTCCACTCTCTTTTTAGAGAAGTATGTGCCTCAATCCCGTCGAGAGGAGCTACGTCGCCAGTTTGAGTGGTTAGTACAGGGCGACATGTCAGTGACCCAGTATGAGCTGAGGTATACTCAGTTGGCTAGGCATGCTATCTGGATGATCCCGACAGATCGGGAGAGGATCAGGAGATTCATTGATGGCCTTAACTATTCCATTCGCATTATGATGACCAGAGAGAGAGTATTATCATCATCTTTTGAGCAGGTTGTGGATATGGCACGCTCCATTGAGGTGGATCATCGCCGTGAGCGGGAGGAGCGGGAGGCCAAGAGGCCTCGAGGTTTTGGTAGCTTTAGTGGTGCTTCATCCAGAGGGTAGTTTCAGTAGGGCAGAAGTCGCTCATCTAGACCTTCTCAGTCAAGCCGCCCTGAGCATAGCGGAGCCTCTTCTTCGTGGCCACCAGGGTTTCCATTAGGGCCAGTCTTCACTTAGTGCCCTCCCAGCTTAGAGTTTAGCACCTTCTCCTTCAGCCCAATGTTCTTCTATGGCGAGGGGTTCCCTTCAGTCCCCTTCTCGAGTGCCGGGCATTTGTTTTGAGTGTGGCGAGTTTGGCCACATTAGGAGGTAGTGTCCTCGACTTCGTAGGGATAGGTCTTAGCAGAGGGACCATCCCTCCTCTTCAGCACCATCTTAGGATAGTAGAGGTAGAGGTCAGTCTTCTAGAGGTCACCCTAGAGGTGAGGAGCGATCGAGTGGGGGCCAGGCACATTTCTATGCACTCCCTGACATGCGTGATGCAGTTGCCTCTGATGTAGTGATTACAAGTATCATTTCAGTTTGTCACAGAGATGCCTCTGTTTTATTTGATCCTGGGTCCACATATTCGTACGTGTCTTTTTATTTTGCATATCATTTGAGTGCGACCCGTGGTAGTCTTAATTTCTCTATTCATGTATCCACCCCAGTGGGTGATACAATTATTGTGGATCATGTCTATAGATCCTGTGTTATTTCTATTGGGGGTCTGGAGACCCAGGTGGATTTGTTATTGTTAGGTATGATGGACTTCGATGTGATATTGGGTATGGACTGGCTGTCTCCGTGCCATGCTATTTTGGGACTGTCATGCCAAGACAGTTACATTGTCTATTCTTGGTATTCCTCAGATTGAGTGGAGGGGTTCGACTGATTACGTCCCTAGCCGTGTTATTTCATTCTTAAAGGCTCGGAGAATGGTTGAAAAAGGGTGTTTGTCGTATCTAGCATTTGTGAGGGATGTAGGAGCTGAGACTCCTAGTATTGATTCTGTGCCTGTTGTGAGGGATTTTCCAACTGTATTCCCATCAGACCTGTCGGGTATGCCACTGGACAGGGACATCGATTTTGGTATTGACTTGGTGCCGAGTACTCAGCCCATTTCTATTCCTCTTTATCGGAAGGCACCAGCTGAGCTGAAGAAATTGAAAGAACAACTTCAGGAGCTTTTGGATAAGGGATTCATTCGCCCTAGTGTGTCACCGTGGGGTGCACTAGTGTTATTTGTTAAGAAGAAAGATGGTTCTATGCGGATGTGCATTGATTATAGACAACTGAACAAGGTGACAGTGAAGAACAAGTATCCTCTACCGCGCATTGATGATTTATTTGATCAGCTACAGGGAGTGAGGGTGTTCTCGAAGATTGATATTCGTTCAGGCTATCATCAGCTGAAGATTAGGGACTCTGATATTATGAAGACTGCATTCAGGACTAGATATGGGCACTATGAGTTCTTTGTGATGTCTTTTGGGCTAACCAACGCCCCAACAGCGTTCATGCATCTGATGAATAGTGTGTTCAGGCCATATTTGGATTCATTTTGATCGTGTTCATTGATGATATTCTAGTTTACTCTCGTAGCCAGGAGGAGCACGCTCAGCATTTGAGCATTGTGTTGTAGAGGTTGAAGGAGGAGAAATTGTATGATAAGTTCTCCAAGTGCGAATTTTGGCTCGAGTCAGTAGATTTTCTGGGTCATGTGGTGTCTTGTGATGGTATTCAGGTTGACCCGAAGAAGATAGAGGCGGTGGAGAGTTGGCCTAGACCGTCCTCAACTACAGAGATTAGGAGTTTCCTTGGTTTTGCGGGGTATTATCGCCGGTTTGTTCAGGGATTTTCATCCATTGCTTCTTCTTTGACCAGGTTGACGCAAAAGGGTGCACCATTCGTGTGCTCGGATGAGTGCGAGGAGCGATTTCAAAAGCTCAAGTCATCTTTGACCATAACTCCAGTATTAGTGTTGGCATCAGCTTCAGGTTCATATACTGTATATTGGCATCAACTCCAGTCATATTCATGCATTGCATTGCATTTAGCTATACTTGTTATTCTGTTAGCTCATATTGTTGGTTCTGATATTGCTCATGTTGATAATTGATACAGGATATTGTTGTATAGCCTTGCTTAGTGTTATATTGGTTTTCTTACCTTCGCTGTCTTACCCTTGCTTATTACCACTGAGTTGCAAGTGCTCACACTACTCCCTGCACCTTGTGTGCAGATCCAGGTACATCACAGCAGAGCTAAGTCTACATCTGCTCGGAGAGCTTCACTTGAACAGTCGAGGTAGCTGCCAGCGTCCGCAGGATCCAGTCTATCTTTACTTTCTTAGTCTATCCTACATTTGCACACAGTTGTATACACTATCACAGCTTTATATTCTGGTAGAGGCTCATGACTTATGACTCCTGATTCGGTTGGAGGTTTATACTGGTTTTGGAATTTCTAATCCCAATGTGTTGGATGTTATTTCATTATACTATCATTATTTATGCTTAAAAGGGGTAAAATGTGAGATGATAGCTCTGTGTTATAGTTGGTTGGTCGGGCTGGCCTAGCAATGTGCTGGGCGCCATCACGACCAGGTTTTGGGGTCGTGACAAAAATCTCATTAGAGACTTCGAGATGCAGACGATGAAATAAAATAAAACCATCAAAGATTACTCTGAAAGGCTCCTAAACATAGCAAGCAGGGTAAGATTGCTTGTTTACGAGTTCAATGATTCTCGCATTGTTGAAAAAAATCGTGTAACTGTGCTAGAGAGATTTGAAGAAACCATAACTACAATACCAAAGATTTATCCTAGATCACTTTAGTAGAATTGTTGAATGCTTTGCAGGCTCTAGAACAACTAAGGGTTACGCAAGAAGAAGGAAATAATGAGGGAGCATTGCCAGCCAAATAACAAGATGGTGGCCAAACAAAAAGAATAAGAACAAGAAGAATAAACCAGCAAATGATTATGGCATTTCAGTAAATACCGCCAAAGGTAAAGTAGGAAACTCAAAGAGAAGTTATCCTCCTTGTAAGCATTTCGACAAAAAAGGCCATCCATTATACAAGTGTTGGAAAAGGCCTGATGCCAGGTGTAGTAAATGCAATCAACTTGGGCATGATGCTGTTATTTGCAAGAACAAGAGTCAACAACAAGAAGCGAATGTTCAAATTCTTGATGGAGAGGAGGAAGATCAACTCTTGTCGCTATATGTTTTTCAAGCATACCGTTTAACGAGTGTTGGTTGATTGACAGTGGATGCACTAACCACATGACAAATGACAAGGCCCTCTTCAAGGAATTGAAGCCCACCACCATTACTAAAGTCCGAATAGGTAATGACGAACATATTACTATCAGCGGAAAATGATCAATTGCTATTCCAAGTCATTCAGGTATTCAAACAATTCCCGATGTGCTTTACGTACATGACATAGACCAAAACTTGCTAAGTGTTGGTCAGTTGATAGAAAAAGGCGACAGATTAATTTTTGAAGATAAATAGTGCTTTATCAAGGATGTTTCAAATCAAGAATATCTTAAAGTAAAAATGAGAGGCAAAAGTTTCTCATTATATCCATTTAAGGAGGAGCATGTCGTTTTTTCAGCCAATTTGGGTCAAAGAGTTCTTACCTAATGATACTCCTCAATTTCCTCCTCAAAATTGCCCAATTCATCTCTAAGTTCGAAGCCCCAAATAATTTTTCTCTACTGAAATTGCATAACACTGACACATTTAAGCCCTCAGTGATTTTCGCTTCTGCGGCTCTTGGACCGCACCTGCGGTCCCGCTTCCGTGATTAAATTATCGCTTCTGCGGTTTCTCACTAAGTCCTGCTCGACCGCTTCTGCGGTTACTTTCACGCACCTGCGAACTCGCTTCTGCGAGTTAATTTCCGCTTCTGCGGAACCTGATGGGCTTACCTGGACTTCGCACTTGCGGACACTTGTCCGCTTTTGCAGAGTCGCCTCTGCGACCTCCCTTCCGCGGATGCGGAAATGTCTGCTGCAACTCAAAACTAGCATACTCCAAATTCTCTCATTTCACCACCCGAAATCACCCCGAGGCCCCCACGACCTCAACCAAAAACACAAACCCATTCTAAAACATCATACGAACTTGTTCCAATCGTAAAAACACGCCCTTAAACACAAGAATCATCAAATTAAGGCGGATTCAAGCCTAAGTTTCAACCAAAACTTCTGAAACCTATATTCCATCAAAAACCCGACTAAATGATGTCCGAATGACCTGAAAATTTGCAGACAATACCCAAAATCACCTAACAAAGCTACTGCAATTATCAGAATTGCATCCCGACCCCCAGATCAAAATCTCACCTATCAATCGGATTCCGCCAAAATTTCAACTTAGCCAATTCAAGCCTATTTCTATACCGGACCTCCGAATTCAATTTTGATCGCTCCCCTAAGTCACAAATCACCTCCCGAAGCTAACCGAATCACCGGAATCCACATCCGAGCCCTCTAACCTCATAGTCAACTTCAGGTTGACTTTTTCAGAAACAAGCTTCACTCAAAAAGGCTCTATGCTTTATTTTCAACCAGAATCAATCCAAACTCACCCGATAGACTCTAATACAGATATAGAAATATGAACACACATAATGAAGGGACAACGGGGCGGTAACTCTCGTGACGACGGGCCGGGTCGTCACAATAGCGCATGAATTGTTAAACAAGAACTTACTTGTTCGCGTAGCAAAAACGGAAAAAATAGATGAACCGCGACTAAAATTATTAGTCGGTGACGGCCGTCACAGTGTATTGGATCAACTCCTAATTCAACAGTCTAACTCTAGTATGATTTTATGAGGAGAGAGTGTAGAAAATACTACTAAGTGTTTGTTTCATTGTACACTGTAAGTATACTTTTATAGAGAATATTAGAGTTAACTAACAACTTTATTGGGTCTTAAATCATTCCTTCTGGGCGGACCCAAAATTTCCTACGTATAATTCTGTGAGTACTATTCCAAAACCAATAAAGATTTATTTCATGCAACCTTTTTTGCTTTGAAAATCTACTTATCTCACTCCAAGTTTGATCATCTAGACGTGAGAAACTGATCGGGATTGTCTTGATCTCCTGTGACAATTTTGCTGCCAAGCAATTCAAGATTGGAGCACTCTTTTAGTTTTTCTTTTCCTTTTCAATTCTCCTTTCCTTTTCTTGGTGTATTAATAGTTTACTGATGGATTGGAGTAAGTGTATGACCCAAAAATAGATCTTGATTTTATACAATTAGATTTATTCAAAGACATGATTAATCATAGTTAATATTAATATTCAATGATAGATCAAGTATTTTACGGCGGATATTTGATGTATAGCAATAAATAAGATAATGCCGAATAGTGATGGAGCTATAAAGATTCAAAAATGTGAATGAGTGCAATAAATAACAATAAATTACTTTCAAATAGTAAATGAGATAAAGACAACCCGACAAAGGTGAGATCCTCTAATGTCTTTCTTACAATAATGGATTATGATGAGCAACCTTATATTTCAATCCTTCTTGGATTGGGAGAGAGGGATAAAAAAGAAGTGTAAAGTCAAGCTTTGTTTCTACTTAATAAAGTGAGAATCTTTCAGCCCCTTTTCCTTATCTACGTCTCTTTCTTTTTGTAAGGCACATGGACCACAAAATCCTAGATAATACAACAGTAGAGAATATTCGTAGAATATTTTGGTTATCACTACGTGTTAAGAATCGACACTTGTCCTCGTCCCCGTCTTCTGTCGATCCTGCTTGACCTCGGCTTCGCTTTATCTTTCACATTTGACTTCGATCTCTTGGAATTATATCAACACGTCACAACCTTCAAAGGCTTTATTACTGTTGACTAGGTCGAATATATAAAATAAAATTTTTACCCATACAGTAAGAACTCAAATTGTTGCCCAAGTAACAAGTAACTAGAAGAAAATTGCAGGACTTTCTTGGGTGTATCAATTGTTAATATTAAGGATTAGAGATATAAACAACTCAAACTACCACCAATCTAATACTCGGGGATAGCAATTCACAAATAGAAAAGAGTTTAACGTTTATACATAAAACTGTGAAAACAATGTTTACACCATATGATTTACAAAAAAAAAAAAAGAAAATTACACGTAAACGTCCATTTAACTGGATTTAGTAATCTGAAGATTCCGGAAATCATATTTGATTCTACTACTTTCTTTATTTTTGTGCTTCAACCTAGTAAAATGCACCTGTTTTCTTTTAAGAGATTTTTGCTTTATCCAAGATATTACGAGACATATACATACATTATCCAAATTCATATACACAAGTAACTGCTGTTGAAAAAATATATACAGTGACAACCCAATTACTTGAGACAAACTCACAAGTAAACAATCATAAATAAAAACGCTGCATCTTTTAACTGGACACGAATATACAGCAAATTCTTTTAAAAAGAGGTTAAGATTCTGAATATATTCATTGCGAAACTAAAACAAGTATATGGACACAAGTAAAAACTATAAACTAGTCAGCTAACATATGTAAACTGCATGCATCATTTAAAACTTCAATCTCCTTGAGTTGGAGGTTGGATGCATGCACAAAATGGAGCTCTCTTTTTCCTGTTGCCTTTTCTAACTCCGCCATAAAGATAATCTCGCAATAGAACCCTTCTTTTTGTCTCAGAGGCCTTACTATTTCCTTTGCTTTCGTCGTTGAGCTTCAGTAAAACAAATTGCAACTTCTGAACCTCCAATTGCAACCGCCCAATTTTCTCAGATATTCTTCGTGCCTGTTCTGATATTCTCCTCCTACTAACATTTTCAATCTCTTCTGACTCCAATGCAGACTTCATATCAGAAGACCCGAAGCTATCTTCCATGTTTTTCATCAACTTACCAGTAAGATTGAATAACTTGTGAATAGCAGCCTCAGCTTCATTGAGCTGTCCTTTGAGAGTTTCCGATTCAGCTACAGCTTTACCCCTTTTCCCCTTCTCAGTAATCTCGAGTTCCCTCTTCAAGTCTTCTACTGTGATCTGAAGATTCGTCAATTTCTGCACATCTGAATCAAGCCTCTCTAAGACCTTCCTCTTGTTTCCCTCTTGAGTGGATTCTGTTGATCTTTTTGAGATGTTCAATTTGCTCTCACTCGAATCCTTCTCACCTAACTCATCTGAAGCAGGATTTTGACACTTTCTCTTCACTGATATAACAGGCTTATGGAAATCAATATCATTTTCAGCATTTGGAGTATCATCCAACTTTGCTTTACCAATAACAGTAGGATTGGCAGGATCCCATAGGTCAAAAACTAGATTATTAGTCTCAGCCTGTTCCTCTCTCCTGCCAGTTTTGTTGGATGAACACTCGGATGCGTGGTCAAGCATGATATCCTTGGTCAAAATTCCGCTTTCTGCCTCAAATATTTCAGATTTAGGTGCTGAGTTACTTTTCCGGAGGCTGCTCTTTGACTTTAACTCCTCAATCTGCTGCATTTCGACCAATGCCTTCTCAACAGCTCGAACTCTTATTTCCAATCCATGCAGGTCCAAAAATGCATCGGTTGTCACAGCAATTTCATTGACTTCCAAATGAGTGCTGTCAACTGGATATGCTACTACAATGTCCTGAAAATAAGCGAATATAATCTTTAGCTCACCTATACAAGGAAAACAGAAACCTCCAATTTTTAGTTTTTTTTTATTTTTTTTTAAAGTCAGAAAACCTCAATTTGTACATATCTCTCTAAGGTTTAAATTCTTCAGAATAAACCTTCAGAATACAGTTCTAAGGCTGCATTATTCTAATTTCCCCTAGATTTCATGTTGCAGGTGTCCCCGTGTACTTTTTTACACAAATGTTTCTGGTATTTTTACCCTACACTAGAAGATTTATCATCTCTAGGAGTAATGAAGTGTCTAGTCACTAAATCCGAGGATATAAATACCTAAGCTTGATCATCAGATTGTCTATGCCAAATATCGAGGTCCATCACATAGTAGTTAACATATTGCAACTTACCACACAGAGATGGAGAGGATAGAAGATGATACAACTGTTGATATAAGTTACACAAAATACAATTGAGAATGTGTTTTTCTTCGATTGAGAAGCATCTTGTGGCATATGATACTAACATTTATACACACACGCATACATACATATAATATATCAGCAACCAGTTAGCATATTAATGGACAAGATTATTCCAAGAGCTTTCTAATAGTATACTATTACTTACCCTAGTGTCCAGCTAAAAGAAGCCAAGCAGAGGACATTTGTGTAGGAGCAGTTAGTTACCTTTGTGTCCTCAGTATCAGGCTTTTTGGGCTTCCCGTGCAAATAGGAGTGCTTCTCTAGGGATGATATGCATTGGCTCAAAGACAAGATTGCAGGTCCATATGCAGCAAGTTGACTGTTAAGGTCTTCATTTTCAGTATCCAAAGTTTTCACTTTTTCTTTCAGAAGTTTAATATCCTCATCCTTTGAAGTGACCTGAACATCGAAGCTTTGACATGCTTGTGCAAGCTCGTGAATCTTCTGCTCGTAAAGGATTTGGTAGAACATTGAGACCTGCAACTCACCTAAAAGCACATCCATCTCTAACTTCTGTGCGTCAATATCATTCAATTGCTTATGGAGCTCAGTATGCAAGGCTTCCTCTTGCATTTTCAGTTTTTCAAGCTCTCCACAAGATCGCTGAAGTTCTTCCCGCAATAATTGACTGGCCTGGAAAAGATGTGTTTTTTCTGCGCTCAATTGGTTATTGTCACCACACAACTTTAGGATCTTTATTTCTTGGTTGTTCACAACTTTTTTGCTCCCAATTAGTTCTCTGCTAAAGTTCTTCAAAATTTGGTGCAACACCGATTTCTCAGTTTCAGTAAGATAAAGCTTCTGTTCCATTCCCCGAAGCTCAATGTTCTTCTCAAACAACAGATTTTTCAGTTTTTCAAGCTCTCCACGAGATTGCTGAAGTCTTTCCCGCAATAATTGGCTGGCCTCGAAAAGGTGTGCTTTTTCTGTGCTCAATTGGTTACTGTCAGCACACAACTTTATGATCTTTATTTCTTGGTCCTCCACAATTCTTTTACTCCCAATTAGTTCTCTGCTCAAGTTCTCCAAAATTTGATGCAACACAGATTTCTCAGTTTCAGTAAGATAAAGCTTCTCTTCCATTACCTGAAGCACAATATCCTTCTCAAACAAAAGATTTTTGCCATCATTTACTTGAAGATTGAGCTGATCACTCATACTTTTCACATTCTTCAACTCGTCTTCTGCCAACTGCAGTGCTTTTGCCAGGTTACAGTTCTCAATTTCTAGCAGTTCCCCTCTGTGATCCTTCTCCCTGATTTTTAATTTCAGTTCTTCACTACCCTCTTTGAGTTTAATGGCTTCACTCTGCAACGCCAATAATTGCTCCGATTTGATATTTGACTCCTGCCCAATAATTGTCTTTTCAGCAACAAGATGCTCCACCTCTAGTTGTAATTGCTCCAGCAATGTGACAAGAACATTCATCTGAATAGCCCTTTGGTGATTTTCTTCCTCAGTTTTGTAGAATGATTCTTTAGCAACTTCAACTCTATGAAAAATATGGTCAAGATGTACTTGGTCTTTCTTGTCTTGACATGCATGGTTTGGAACAATATCAAGAGCCTTCAGCAACTTCAATATCCCATTTCTCAGAGTACTAACTTGATCAAACAAGGATGTCATTTCCATTTTTTGTTCAACATTCTGTTGCTTTAAATCAGAAATCAAAGTTTTAGATAATGCAGATGCTTCAAAAAGCTTCTGATACTCACTCAGCAGAGAAGAACCTTTTCCTTCAAGATCTAGGGCGGATGTCTGTAAGGTGAAGTTGAGAATGTCAGACTCTGTAGCTTTTTCGACCAGCTTATCAAACTCTTGCTTAGTTAATTGACATTCTTCCTGCAAAAGATGCATCTCTGATTCCATACCAGCCAACCGTGCATCACTCATGTGGACAAATCTGTCATGTTCACAAATTTTTGCATCTAAAGAAATCCTCAGCTCCTCCATTGCATGAAGCGTCAATTCCTTCTCTTTCTCCAAAGCTGAATGCCTTTGTTCCAGTCCTGAATGCCTTTGTTCCAGATCATCCAGTGCAACTTGTGCAGCCTGCAACTGAGAAAATAGACTTTCCTTTTCACAGGCAAGATCTGCTTTCTCTTTGACTAGTATTTCACATGAATCCTCTAAGCTCTTTGATTTTACCTTTAATCTCTGAAGTTCAACATGAGCATCAGAAAGGGAATTCTCAAGAACGGTATTCTTAGCTGAGACTCTTTCCAGATTCTCAATGGTTACTTGCAACTCACTCGTTAAAGTGGCTTTGTCATTGAGAAGTGCAGATTTCTCCTCTAGAAGAGATTGACAGGAGTGTTCTAATGCCTGTAAACTTCCTCTCACAGCTTCCAGTTCAGCACTCATATCCGACAGAGAATTTTCCAGAATGGAGTTTTTCTCAAGAAGCTCCTCGAACACTTTTAGCTTCTCCAGAAGAGCTACTTTTTCACTTCTTTCCCTCTCACATGCTTCGTTCAGATTTGACTTTTCATCTTGCAGCTCCTTGACAGATGATTCAAAGCATTCCGGGTCAAGGCCTACTGCCTGCACCTGTGTCACAATAGACAATAATTTCTTGTTGTGATCGTTAAGTTCTTCCTTAAGGCAGTACATTTCTTGCTGAAGAGCATTTCTTTGGTCCACTCGAAGCTCAACCTCTACCTCGAGTTTTCCGTTCACTTCCCTTAAGCTAGATATCTCATTTTGCATATCCCTCATAGATATAGCTGATGATACATTTATCTCATTGAGGTACTTCTTCTCCTCTTTAACCTTCTGGACCTCATCCTGCAATGTTTGATTACGAGTTTCCAAATCCTTTAACACCTGTAACCGGTTCTGAAGCTCTGAAGCCAGCGCCCTCATTTCTTCCTGAGCTTTGGCATGCAGATGCTGCAGAGTTTGGAAAGCAGTTTCAGCCTCAACAAAACGCAAACGTTCTTCTTGCACACGAGTCCACAATGTTCCCAGTTCCTTCTGCTTTTCTGTAAGTTCTTGACTTTGGGTACCCATCTTCAGTGTCAGATATTCCAGCTCAGACTGAAGAGATTTATTGGATCTTTCTAATAAAAGGCAGCGCTCTTCTGCACCTTCTAACTTGGCAACTCCGTCGTTGATCTCTGCATTCAACCTTTGGGCCTCCTCTTTGGCACAAGAAAGCTTCTCCTCTAAAATGGAGATGGTTTCCAAGCATTGTTTAAGCTGCAGAGCCGCAGCTTCTTTTTCCCCAGTCAATTTTAGTATGTCTCGTTTGAGAGATTCAACCTCATTTTCTGCTTTCTCAGCCCTCTCAGTTAACTTTTTTGCATCTTCTTCAGCGCATTGTAATTTGTTTTCGAGCTTTGCTATCATCTCAAGAGATTGCATATACTGCTTGAGAGCTTCATCTTTTGCAGCTGCTACCTTAGCGAGATCCTCTCTTAAAGATTGGGCTTCAAGTTCAGTCTTGCCAGCTCTTTCACCAAGTGCAGCAGCATTCTCTTGGTTATGGGCAACGGTACTCTCCAACTCAGAGATCCTGTCTAAGGATTTCTGATACTGCTGAAGACTAGCCTCCTTTTCAGTTCCCAATGCAGAGAGTGCCTCCTTTAAGGTTTGGGCTTCAGCTTCAGCTTTGCTTGCTCGCTCACCAAATCCTCGGGAATCTTCTTTGGCTCGAGATATTTCTGACTCCAGATGAGATAACTTTTCCAATGTCTGTTGGTACTGAATAAGGCCTGCTTCTTTCTCAGCTTCCACTTGGGCAAGAGCTTTCTTCAATGTCAGAATCTCCTCAGATTCAACTTTGCACTCTGAATCTGGAAGTGCTCGCGATTCGAAACTGTTTCTCTCATTGGTCTGCACTCCTGCTGCTTTCTCCTCTGGCTCACTAAAATCCAGACCCTTCCTAACCCTTCCATCAGCAAACACATCATTGCGCTTCTTCAATACTTTTCTTTTCATCGCTGAGTGTGACTCATCTGTGAATGCTCCATTGCTCTTGAGATCATGAGAAGAAATTCCAAGAGCATCTTTCTGCATCTCTTCAGGTTCAAAAAGACCACGCATTGGGGTTAGCTCCGGTGTTTGAGGATCAGAACCCGCCGGTGAATCGTCTCCAAGTCCTAGATCTGTCATGGTCTGGTGGGCATGCCGGATCACCCCAGTTGCATGATCATATCTTTCAGCCAATGCCCGGTATGCTCTATAGAATTCTTCTACAAATTTCATTAATTCTGGCCGTTTCTTATAGTACATCTCGGCTCTCCTTGCAAAAGAATCAGCATCTTCATTTATGAGTTTGATCATTCCTTTGACTTTGACATCCATATCTAGTAAAGCGAACAGTGAATTGTATTAGGAGCTGTTCAGGAAACACCATATGAGAGAGAAATACTTAGAGAAAAAAAAAAGAAGCCACATTTTAAGATGAAATCTGCAAAATTTTATAAACTGAAATGCACACAAGTCATTGAGGTTTAAAGCCATCAAGAGTATGTTAGGAATAGAACAATAACTCCACCTCGTGAACAACATCGATGTTACCATCCCTGTATGTCTTTTTGATCGATAACACTACGTTATCATTTCTGAAACTGATGGACATTTCCATAAATAAAAAAAGAGCACTTCATCCTATTTTATAGCCTGTTTGGCCAAGCTTATTTTTGGCCAAAAGCACTTTTCGCAAAAAAATTGAGGTGTTGGCCAAGCTTATGGAAGGAAAAAAAATACTTTTGAGGAGAAGCAGAAAAGTAGATTCTCTCCAAAAGCACTTTTTTGACAAGTACTTTTGAGAAAAATACACTTAGAAGCAGTTTTTAACAGCTTGACCAAACACTAATTGTTGCTCAAAAGTGCTTTTCAAACTAATTAGTCAAACACAAAGTGCTTCTCACCAAAAGTACTTTTGAGAAAAGCACTTTTGAAAAAAAAAAAAGTGCTTCTCAAAATAAGCTGATTTTTGCAGCTTAGCCAAACGGGCTATTAATCACCACGAGATTTCCTTAATCATTACCACAATGATACAATCATGAACGATACATGAGCAGGAAATCAATGCTTCATGCAAAGTATTCTCAATAAAAGGAAATGACCACCTCAAAGAACAGGGAATTTCTCCTTAGATAACTCTAACATAAGCAAAATTCTATTCCTGCAACAAAGAAATAAAACAGCAGTACCTGTAAGATTCTCCTGTAGCCATCTTGAGTTTTTGGGACTAATGTGACTATTCCACCACCACGAGTACATGCGTCGAGAATCTTGATGCGACAAAGTTGCCATCTTTGCAAGTTTATATCACAGATTATGCAGATTGCTCCTCAAATGATGTCCAAACTCAGCAAATGTGAACCAGGAAAAAAAATATACAACTGAAAACGAATATACTAGAACTTCAAGACAACCAATTCAATGCTCAATGGTAGATTTTATAAGTCTTGTTCTATCAGTCCCTGTAGATAACAGTAAGAAAATGATGATTAAGGAATATAACCATACAGTTTAAAACTAAAATTCGGCATCCTAGAGGTGAATTATAGACTGTAAAATCTGTGATTAGGAGGAAACTTACAGATTACTGAAATCCAAGTCCATTTTCATATAACTAATTATGCATATTGCTCCTCAAATATAAGCCAGCAAAAAATATGGCCTCTGAAAGGAATATATTAGAACTTTGAGACACCCAATTCAAAGCTCAGTGATGGATTTTACATATCTTGATTTATTACTCCCTGTAAGTATAAGCAAGGAGATAAATATTAAGGAATAAAACAACAAGTTTTAAATAAAAACAATAGTGTAGTCAAGGCTAAATAAAGACTGTATAAAAAACTATGATTAGGAATAAATTTACCTGATCAACAAGCTGTAATCTAAACAGAAGTGTGGGTCTTTTAACATAAAATTGAACAAACTCCGCAGATCACTGAATCAGAAAAAGGAAAAAAAAAACTGGGTTAGATTATTCACAATACTAGACCAAAAAGCAGCTGCTTAATCCAGAAGCAACAAGTCAAATTTAAGGATACATTAAAAATCATAGCTTGATCAATAAAAGATTAGAAAGCCATACAGGGATTGACTGAAAGTCAACAAAAACTCGAACTGAATAGAAAAACTAACATGATCATGAAATAAATTCATGTTTTGGGGAGTAAGAAATTACCAAGAAAAGGAGAACAAAAATGGGATTACCAGCCGCAAAATAGAACAATTTCTCTGTTTTTTCAATTAGTTTAGGTTTTTTTCTGTGTCAACCCATTATGCAGTTAGATCTCTCTCAAATCTCTCTGGAATTTCTTTTGCTTTTTGATACGCTTCGCTGGGATACCTCCTGTATGAGCTAAAGTGTCCAATAGTAGGAAGTATGGAAAAGCAGGGGCAAAAAAGACAAGAAAGAGACAAAAAGTAGGCACAGTTGGGAGTAACGCCTGTCCTGTTTTATGTTTGAGATTTCCTAATTTC